>OX443561.1:104095341-104527835 GCA_949372485.1 Cheilosia soror
TATTGCTACTGTTCCTTTTTAAATGCACTGTGTAAATAGTGCCGCAATCAGCAAAATTGCTGGTTTGCATTTAAACTAAGGCAACAAAGACCTTCACCTGTCCCTCAGAAATTAATTTTCTATCTTAAAAAGAGCTCTTACCGCTTGATCTTGCTCTATAAACTTTTGCTGCTTTTCCCGGGGGCTTATTCCCAAATGCGCGGCGGATCGCTTTTCATGGCGGATTGATATTTTTGTATTTCCAAAAGCTGTCAAAAGCAATAGCTATTCAGGTGACGGATTGATGGTGGATTTATTGCCAGCAATCCCCACAATAGCTATCGCTTTTGAATGGCTCGAATCGCTTTTGGAAATATAAAAATACCAATCAGCCATGAAAAGCGATCCGCCGCGCCTTTGGGAATAAGCCCCCCGGATAGGTTTGAAGCTACTTTAAACAATTTAAGTAAAAGCCGTAAATACGAAAAGAAGCTCAAACTGAATATGTGGAAAGCATAGATGTCTCTAGGTCTAGATCCTGTGGAATTAATCACCAATTAATTTTCTAAATTGGTAGTGTTTTTTTTTTATACCTACCAATTAAATTGAAAATGTTGTCTTATCCTTCTCTCCGCTCTGTACAAGTAGCCAATTGAACACAAGTGTTCATAATCCTAATTAGTATGCGGTCAAGCAAGGATTTGACATCATTTTAAAAAATTACAACTCATAATTTGTCAAGCTTTTCCACGGTCCGACACTTCCCTACCACCAGAAGTACCATCTGGAAATGAAGAATAGCTATATACATTTTCCGCACCATCCGCAAGTGTTCACCGAAACGAGCTTTAAATTTTAATTAAAATTCACTACCACCAATGTTGTGTTGTGTATCTATGAGTGTAGCGTGCTCGTCGTTCGGTCCGTATCTGTGTATTGTATTCTGTGCTTGGTCAGGTTCTGCGAAATATAAATCCACCTATACCCGATTATTGTTCTAATTTTATTTAATCAAATTCACAGCAGAAGTTTTCAAGTGTATTCAAGTGTCACTCTGCATAGCACACGATTCCAAATCGTTTGGAAATTTTCGCAGAAATGGAGGGGCCCCAACCGATACATAAGCAAATATACACTCATTCCACCACAACGTACACGCATTATCTCGGTTAATTGGAGAGGAATCGATTTGTATTCAGATATTGCGAAGTAGGTCACTTAGAAAATGTAAACTACTACTGAAGATGGTATTTTTAAACGCTTTCGTTGTTTTCGGTTTGAAGTTGGCCAGGATACAGCTATAATGCGAGTACGAGTACTGTAAAGGGTTAGGTTTGGTTTTGTTTGTACCCCTAGTTTCTAGTATAGAAATACATTTATAGGTATAATGTGGTGAATAGCAAATTTTCGAGAGAACAAAGGACCAAGTGGTCTGTGCACTTAGATATTTAAGTTGATTGAACAACTACCCACATATGCATCGTCTTCTGAAAATCCTTACACAACAATCAACACGTCAATTGTCCAATATCGATTAACAAACAAGATGAGCAGTCACTACGAAAGATGTGGTGTTGCCATTAGTCCTATGCGAACATATATGTAAATGCATTCAAAGTGTCTTGTAAAAATATGTCTTGCCCCTTGAAGAGTGTCACAAATGAAAATCGCATAATGCATTAACGTCATCAAGATGAATGCGGGCGAAACTATTTGCCAAGACTATGTACTATAAAAAAAAGTAAACTGATCTGGCTCAAAGATAATTTTTAAAGCCACACTCAATTTTTGGAACCGTGTTTCTTTTAAAATCTATTAATTTACGTAAGCGCCTAAGTTACGTCATAACCAGACAGTCCCCGTAGTGATTTTTATAGAAGCTGAAGGGATGCAGAAAATGAGGCGACAGTAGTCCCGCACTCGCCAGTTCCAGGATCACAAAATAACTTGGTAAACATTTGCAGATCCATAAGAAAATCAATTGATTTTAGGTGGGAAAAGTGTGACCCACCTGTCTCGAGGACCACTTTAAACCAACTTTGGTAAGTTTAACCGAAATCGACTGACAATCCGTAATGTATTAGTTGCTACAAACACTTTACACCAGGACAAAAAGCAGATAATGTAGACACATTTTAGTAACCAGTTTCTTCGGTAGAACTGTCCTGGCTCTTGATTTTTTTTCTGGACGAGACAACAAGTTTAGTTTCCACAATATCTGGCTTCTTCTTACCACTTGGTGAAATAAGAGAACAGAAGGCTAAAATTAGGGGCTTGTTGATGTGGTCAGGGTCATTGGTGCTACAGGGACGGATTTGAAAATACAGAAGTGACTTACTTACTTACTTAAGGTGGCGCTACAGTCCGGGGTGGACCTGGGCCTCAACCAACAAGCGTCTCCAGCCAGCGCGATCTTTGGCCAGCTGTCTCCAGTTTCCAGAAGTGACTTATTGCCTCTATATTTGAGCTAAACTGTTTTTCGAACAGTTCTAAAATGAAGTTGCAGAGTAGGGTCATTGTTACGAGTGAATTAGAGCGATGATCAAAAAGTTGTCTTCAGCATATCCTTTTTCATTCATTCATTTCCAAGTGTACCGTCTATCCTGTATATAAGGTCGCGGGTGTAGGAAGATTAAGTAAATCCCCCATAACTCTCTATCGTCCAATACCCCCCACCGACTCTTTCTCATCAAGGGCGATCCCCATTAAATGACAAATGTCGGACTTGATCTAACTATCTCAGATGTCCCCCTATGTCTACCTTTAGGACGCCTAAGGCGGCTCTCAGATTGAGGCAACAAGCAATAAGCAACTATAGTTACTATAGCAACTGCCAATAAACAATTAGCAACATTTTTCGTTCGAGCGATATTTAGTTTCTTTGATATGAGAACTCTAATTTAATTTAAAGTAAAATAATTGTGAGCGATAATTTTGCGTGTTTCCTATTGCCAGTTGCTTATTGAATGTTGCCTCAGTGTGAAAGCCGACTAAATGGCACGTCTTAGTTTCCGAGTTGCAGACATGCATGCTTAGCGGATACCTTCCAATTGGCAATCATCGGGCTTGTGGTGTCGGAGAAAAGAGTAATTTCTGAAATTTCTTGTTGGGTTTTTTTTTTTTTTATTGTTATCAAAGTAAGTTCATTCCCTATAAAAATAGTTCGCGCAACAGGTCCAAATAGAACCCAAGACCTAGCTTCTCACGCCCTATATTACCCACAAGGAGTTAGGTTTGTACTTAAAATATAATCAGTTAAAAACGCCCCATGGGGTGTTCATTTCTTTTACTCTTTGCTTCTGCGATTAGCAAATGTCTTTGAAAACCTTATCTCCCTGACTCTCTATTTTATACCTGTTCTTCATTGCGCTAACCGAATCAATTCAATTCAATTCAATTCAATTTATTTGCAAATAATCTTAACACAGAAAGATACAGTATCTTCTCCGAATCCGAATCGAGAACCACATTATAACAAATTAGCCGAAGATGTAACCATTAAACCATAGTCCGTGCAGGTTTTTCCACACTGAGAAGTTATGTCCTTTCTAAGCAAAAGAAGACATAAACTTACTTGCACACAAAAAGATCCAAGGAGCTTCTTAGAAATAGGAATTCGTCGTTTGATGATATTTATGGATCCCATTCCTCCCCAATCCAGCTCTCATGTAACATCAAAAGATGTCACAGGTATCAGTCTTTCTTTCTATACAAAAGGGCAAAAGTGTTGAAACAGCACTCCATAGTGTAGTCAGCACGGTGGAAAAAACATTAAGAGTTAAAGAATACACTCTGGCAGCCTTTCTGGACATTGAAGGAGCATTCAACAATGTCGAAACAGACGCCGTACAAAGAGTTCTTATAAACCTTAAAGTGAATACCACTATCATCAAATGGATAATGTGTATGCTCAGAAACAGAATAATCATCTCAGAACTAGGAGGTGTACAAACGAAGGTATCTGCATCAAGAGGCACTCCTCAAGGTGGAGTACTATCACCCCTACTCTGGGTTCTTGTGGTAAACGAGATCCTGATTAAACTAGAATTTAGTGGAGTTAGAGCAGTTGCATATGCCGACGACCTAGCACTGCTCGCGACTGGAAAATTCCTATCCACTATCAGCGAACAATTAAACAAAGCTCTATCCATGGTCAACACATGGACAAAAAAATGTGGACTGGCAGTAAACCCACATAAAACGGAATTAGTTCTCTTTACCAACAAAAGAACAATTCCTGAATTTAACCTGCCAACAATTGAAGGGATTCCGCTTAAAATTTCTGAAAGTGCCAAATACCTGGGAGTTATCCTAGATCGAAAATTAAACTGGAACCTTAACATTAAAGAAAGAACCAATAAGGCGATGATAGCATTCTATGCCTGTAATAGAATATTCGGAAGAACATGGGGTCCTAGCCCTAAAATAGTCATGTGGCTGTACACGGCGGTTGTAAGACCGATACTAACATATGGTAGTTTATTCTGGTGGCAAGCGCTGTTAAAGGCTAACAATCTTAAAACCATGACAAAGATTCAAAGAATGGCCTGCATCGGCACCACGGGGGCAATGAGAACCAGCCCTACTGCAGGATTAGAGGCCATACTCAATCTTAAACCGCTAGACCTCTTTGTACAGGAATCAGCTGCAAATAATGCCCTCCGGTTAAGCCAGACCAAAAACTGGAAACACAGCCTGACGGGTCATGCACAAATTCTGAAGAAATACACGGACAATAATGTATGCACGGACTACACTACTCCCCGGCTAGATTTTATACGGCCATTTACCACGTGTTTTCCCAGCAGGGACGATTGGTATGAAGATCAACCAGCATCCATTGGATCAACCATACCTATATACACGGATGGATCAAAGATGGAAATTGGCGTTGGCGCGGGTTTCTACTCGGAACGTCTCGGACTATCCAGTTCAATAAGGCTTCCTGACTACAGCAGTGTATTCCAAGCTGAGGTACTGGCAGTGACAACAGCTGCTAAACAGGTTGCAATGATGGCAATACCTCATGCGGATATTACCTTTTTCATTGACAGTCAAGCGGCAATAAAAGCGATCTCTGCCGTTGAGTTAAAATCAAAGCTTGTAAGTCGCTGTCGCGAAGAGCTACGGGTTCTTGGCGCGCAGCACAAAGTAAGACTATGCTGGGTTCCCGGACACAGAGGTGTACCTGGAAATGAAAAGGCAGATGAGCTGGCAAGAAAAGGGTCCTCCCTTGAACTAAACCAGGCTGACACCACAGTAATGATTCCCCCCTGTAATCTCAGACAGAAGATTGGGAACAAAATACTAATGGAAGCAAACGATAGATGGAACAGGCTCGACTCCTGCGGCATAACCAGGAAAATGTGGCCAACTTACAACAAACAGAAAACTGAAAATATCTTACAACTGAACAAGAAATCATTGTCCTCGATTGTAGGTATTATCACCGGACACAACATGCTAAAATACCATACCAAGAAAATGGGAATTAGTACAGACGACCTGTGCAGAGGATGCGGAGACGAGGAGGTGCATGAGGATACCCCACACTTCCTTTGTCACTGCCCTGCGCTCTGCCACATACGAAACAAAGTCCTTGGCAGTTACTTCTTCGAGGATTTAGAAGAACTTTCAGACAGGTCCATTAACGACCTACTTAAATTTGTAAATAAAACGGGTTGGTTCACCAAGCCGTAGGTTTTTCATAGGTTTCCAGAGTATGGGGGTCATAAACCCCTAGGGCATCACAACGGATCTACATTGATCTAAGTGTGGCACGTACAGGTTTCTACTGTCCTGCCTACCCACTAACCTAACCTAACCATCAGTCTTTCATCATTTCTTCTAAACGCGTTTTGGAAAGTCTCATTGCAATCCATTTACGCATAGTCATGAAACTTCTGTCTTTTGCTCAACATTCTTATAAAGTAAATCGTGAAAAACGGCTCTACACAAAGGCATAAATCATTGCTAGACATAAAAGACGCTTTTAATAACGTCAATCGCTAATACACTGTCAGCTCTGAAGGTAGATAGCTCACTTGGTAATTTGATTAATTTGTTGCTTAAGCCGGATCATCTCGATCATCAACTCGAATCGAGGTGTCAGTAGAGGAACCCCACAACATGACATTCTACATATGTGGAGCTTGGTGATGAAGGAACTGCTGACGTGTTTGGTCTAGAAGCGAAGAGTTGCAATGTTATTGCTTATGCGGGAGACGGTGCTATTACCGTGTCAGGAAAGCACCTCAATACCTTGCTTAAAGGAACTCCTGCTCTTGAAAAGCTAAGCCATGGAAAACAGACAATTAAGCTGGACGCCTAAGCTGTATAAAAGAGCCCTTGATGTACTTTTCTTCTGCAATCAAGCCATAGGGAGGGAGTCTAAAACCTCATCCCAATCCCTGGCTAGGACATACGTCTAGTCTATGTTTGCCTAATGAGTGGAAATGGGCTAGAATATCATCAGTGACCCATTTCAAACGTTGTGTTTCAAATGGATTCTTCCCAGCTCTAACATACGTCATCTCACTCTCCTCATTTTTATTGGTTATTTCTTGAATTTTAAAAACTTTGAAGGACCGGACCATCAATGGCGAACGTTTAAAAAAAAATCAAAATGCGCATACATACGAGTATATTTTGAAATCCAGGGCGATTTAGAATACCAGACCAGAATTTGCGATTCAAAATGAAATCAATTTAAAGAAATCGAAATCTAAGACTCCCCTCATCTTATAGGTGATGATAAATCCTTTTGCGTCCTTCTATTTCTCGACTAATGGTGAATTCATTTGGGATGCGAATTCTAGTCACATTAGCATTGTCGATGTGTTGTCCCAATTTTGTTATTCAAATCACGTAGACCGTTGTCGTCATCGTCGTCGTAGTCGTTTCAATCGTAAATCCCTTCTCCCTGTGATTGTCATTTTTCTTCTTTACTACTCGTATCTGCTCTATTCGTTTATTTATTACGTGTGTAAAATTTGATTCAATTTCAAATATGGCTGCAGAAAGATAAAACTGTTATAATCTAAAAAAAGGACACTTTTCGGAAGTTGATGTACCTCTATAGTTACCATTTTGCATAATTCCAATTGGTCATTCTAAATTCTAAATTTGATTGAAGACAAACAAGTTGACAATGCAGTTGAACTTACCCGTGCCTGCTATAAAATATTCATCATCCGTCTGTCATGTAATAGTTAACATAAGCAGATAGGGTATACGACTGTAAATTCAAAATGGAATAATATTCTCCTTTGTTTACCGAGTGGGAACAAATAAAACAAAGACCACAACTACAGATCACCGATTCCAGTTCCAGGTATGTCAAATAAAATGACAACAAAAGACGTGGAAGTTTATTTTTTATTTTTACCTACTCTCTGTCTCGTCATTGGTACGGTAACACTCATGTATAACTATGCCATTCTCATTTTGTTCTCTAATTATCTCATACACAACCGCAGGTGTCATGCCTAATTATAATAAACTGCACAATGGATATGTGTAGTAATCCGTCAGCAGGGTGTTGTTTTGCGACTATGACGCCAGACCACAAGTCTAATAAGTTTCCATCCAACAATAGAGCACATTTGTGGGAAAAACCAGTTACGGCCGTTGAACAATATGTTTTAGCAAATGGTTTTATAGTTTAACAATTTTTTTTTCTTTAAGTTTAGCACGAATGCTTGCAAATTCTATTTAATGGGTTGCATAGGAACATGATGGCTTTAAGGGTTGTTATTTTCCTGGTTCAATGGAAATAACATTATGAGAGTCTATGCATGCAGGGTTGTAGAAATGTGGTCGAAGGTTCATTCAACTTTTTTTTTTTTAACTTTTCTAATAGTACAACTTGTATTTTGTTGACTTCCTCCGGTTATAATAAGTTTATATAGAAAAATTTAATAAGATCCGCGAAAAATGTTTAAGAAGTGATGAGACGATTACAATTGACTATAAATCGATAACTACACTGATGACAATCACGAGGTGTATTACCTAAGACGAAGACCTTCAGGCATGTTCGTGATTCCTTAAGTGACAGCAAGCGAAAACTTATGTGTGGGTTGGTTTGTCTTGTCTATATCTTGATCCCTATCAAGCTACAGACATTTGTTATACTTTACATTTCCCATTTATTGATAATACCATGCCTCCGAGATATCACTCTAACAAAGAAATGGAATAGCTCACCTAAATCTCCAGACTTATTTATAAATCACGTGTCTGTCATCGAGAACATCAAAAAAATTATAATAATCGAACATAGCTTTTGCGAAATTCAACAGAAACAAACAGTTCACATCTATCTATGGATTTTCATTTATAGATATTGATTTCAACGGAGAATATTAGACGTTGTTTTCGATGAAATATTCAACTAAGCACCCGTTGTCGTTTGTCATTATACGACTCGTGTTTCTTGTCGTTGTAGAACGGATATTAAAAATTGTTTTTCAAACTTGTACCTAACGATATTACGAGTATTTCCTTTTCCTAAATTATAATCCAGTCAAATTCTGTTTTTAAGCTTAGTACGCTGCTCGATATTGCATGTATCTGTCACAATTAAGCGCGCCCATTTATGGCTCGGCACATTTTTTCAAGCTAAATTTTGACAGATCATGTCATTTCTGTTGTTTTTGTGTTGCGGAAAAGAAAAAAAAGGATAAGGTTTTTCAATGAATACCTCGCTGAGGAATCCTTTGAAAGTGATAAATTTGAGATCAAGGAATAGCAGACAAGGAAAAAAGAAAGTACAACGGAAATATATCACTTTTTCCCGTCGATGCATTTTTGAAGGAAATTATCTTCAACGAACAGCTGGTTTCTGTGACACTTATATCCACAGCGCACTCTATGTCAAAATTTAGCTAGGGATTTAGCTGATGAAAAAAATCGGAGAGCAGCTAAAATTTAGTTTCGCTCAAGCAGCGTACTAAATTTTACCACAAAACTTTGTGATTTTGATTTCTTTAAGTTTTTGGGTCGCTGAATCCAAATCAGAGGTTAGCTAACAAAATTTCGGTATTTTTTGGGTATAGCGAAGGTTCGCCGCTCGAGCTAAATTTTAGATCCCATACAAAAAATTCTGTCAAAAATTTAGCTGAGCTTAATTTAAATTTAAGTGAATCATTTTAGCCGAGCGGTACTCGGCTCTAGCTAAATAATCTAATTTTCATTTCAGACTGCACTTCATGTTTAATGTATAGTATAAGCCAAAATTTAGGTTTGACACATTTTCTGAAGCAACATTTTGACAGATCGTGCTGTTTTTTTTCTGTTGTGTTTTTGTGGGCGAAAAAAGTAAATAATGGAGGGTTTTTACAATAAATACCTCCACGAGGGATGAATGTGAAAAGTTTTATAAAACACTTCTCAGCATCGATGCATTTTTGAAGAAAGCCATTTTCAAAGAACAGCTGGTTTCAGTGATCCACAACGCACTCAATGAGTCGTATGAATAAAAACTAGCATTTGCTTTGAGTAAAAGGTTGTAGCAAAGTAAAAGCACTTAGCAATTGCTTTAAATCGGTACATATAAATAAAGTCTTATTTTGCTAAAGTAAGTAAGCATGTGTCCTTCCCTTGCAGTTTATGTCACAATTTGTCGTTAATTTTTTGAATTTGAATTTAGAATCAGAAAAACGATTTTTGGGGAAAAGTGAACAATTAGCTAAATTAATTTAATAAAAAAAAACGACACAGTTGGTTAAAGTTGTGATCATAACCAATTCGTCTTTGCATATAGTACCTACTGGTTTTTTTTTTACGAACGTTAACAACAGTAGGTAAAACAGGTGTAATGTGCCAGTCAAACAAACAAAAATTAATTTAAGTATTTATACAAACAAAAAACACCGAAAACTCAAAAGAAAGTACTGTTTCTGTAAAGAAATGTGGGCGCAAAATATTTAGCAAAAGCTCTGAGTCAACTAAATAGCAGACTTGGAATTTTCGTAGCAATTGCCTTGTCTTCCACGTTTTATTCATACCAGTCTGAGTAAAAGGTCGGTGGCGCCGCTTTTCGAAGATGTCAAAAGTTTGAGTCAACTCAAATCAGTTTTTATTCATACGAAGCTTAGCAATTGCTTCGAGTTTGACATTTATTTTGAGTAAAAGCAATTGCTACGTTTTATTCATACGACCCATTGTCAAATTTAGCTAGGATTTTAGCAAATGTTTGGGGAAAGAAAATTGAAAAGCAGCTAAAATGTAGTTTCACTTGAGCTGCGTACTCAGCTTACAACTCGAAAACTATCAACTTTTTTAAATAACTTCCTTTCTTCAAAATGAGAAAACATAAAATTTCCTTAAAAATGTCAGTCAGTAGTGTTTTTTTTTTAAATAAATATTTGGCGCAACAAAGTCCGTATATGCTTTTATTTTTGGGACGAATGGAAGGGACCTACAATTTTATGCCGAACGGCTGAATTGAGAAGCTTTTTCAGAACAGTTATACTGTTGTATGTTTGTCATACGTTTTCGAGAGCTGGCACAGTGGAAAAAAATCCTTAAGAAGTTATTTTGTGTTTTTCCGGGGATCGAACCTGGGACCCTTCGCACAGTAGTCCAGTGCAATGTGAGACGGAGTGAGATATTAGGTACTATCGTTTATCTTCAACAATTAATTCGATTTCGCAGTTCCGTTTAAACCTTGAACAGAGTTCATTCTGTAGTTTAAGTCAAACGACAGTATTCTGCCGTTTCAATCGATCACTTGACAGTGACATTTTAAAGCTGCCGATTGTCAAATATTTGTCATTGTTTTGCGTGTTCTTTGAAAGGAAAAACAAGGAACGATTTTGGAAAAGTCGTATAAAGCCCCATTTAGAGGATCATTTCAGTTTCAGTTGAGCTATCAGTTAAGCTTTCAGTTAAACTGATGTCTAAATGAAAAAAATTGAAGCGTTTAACTGAAACTGAAACTGCTTGAATTCCCATAAGTTGTCAGTTTAGTTGTCAGTTTAGTTGTCAGTTTTAGTAGAAATATTTGCAAACTTTGGGTTGCTCACAAGTAAAATGAAAGCTCAAATGAATACTGGACTAAAGTCTAAATGCACTGCCTTTTGAACTGAACTGACAACTGAACTCATAACTGTACTGATAACTGATCGTCTAAATGGGGCTTAAAAGATCCGCCCTGTACACTACTCCCAAAGTCTGTTTATTAAATTTGGTTAAACTGAGTTCAATTGAACTCAAGTTCAGATTACATTGTGAAATCGGATGAGTTGAACTTCAAGTTCAGTTTAAATTTATCTTTAAATAAATCTTTCACTGTGAAACTGGGGGTAAATTTATTATGTAGAAATTGTTAAACTAATTTAAAGTGAAAATAAAAGTAATTTTTGAATTGAATTGAAATTAAATTATTCCCAATGGCTTGCCCGAAGTCAGAAACGGTTTGTTGGTACAATGGTCATATAAAATCAAATATCTCTTAATGTCTTCAATAAAACTGTTTTTCACAGCAACACATCTAAACTTAAACTATCCTTGGTCAATGTGAATCATAATGATGGTTTGAAATTACACACCCATAGACAAGGTATGAAAACTGCCCTAAGTCCAAGGGTGTAGGGCGAGGTGTAGGCTAGTTCATCGATATCGAATCGATACTGAAGGTCTTTTTTTCTTTACCAAACCGGGCGGAATACTAATGTGAAAAAAAAACTCCAGTCAATTCGTAAATGCCGAACGTGTCGACAAAAATACAAACACTTTAGACGTCCTAAATTATTCCCAATCAATTCCCTACATGCTGACATTCTTTTGTTTAACTAGATTTATTTCCTCCCCTTAGAAACCAAACCCAAATAAATGGATAAGCAACGCCTGTGCATAGATACTTTTTGTGCTTGTATTTTTAGAAAGTATCTATACGTACCTATATAGTTGTGTAGTTGTTTGTTTCTTATCCCTAGGCATTCATCAATTATTTTCACTTTAGTAACCTTGACAGTCCCATCAGATATCACGTTAGCTAATTATCGTTACTCCGGTTTCATTAAAAGGACAAAACGAAAAAAAGAAACTAAATGCCGAGGACTAGCTAAATAAGGTCACACCGTCACACTATACCTACTGACTCAACCCCACATTGATGTGTCAATTGTCGTTGTCGTCCCGTCCTAATCCAGCTTGGGTATAGCGCAAGTCCTATAACAGTGCCGGCCATCTATCGATTTCTCTCACTCGATTTAGTTTTCCTCCAAATTGAGGGGAGTACGAGTGTTAGTCCACCTTATATGGTCCTGCCAAATGAAATTCCCGGTAGAGGCACTATACCTATATATGTTCTCGCAAGTATTTTAAGGATTTTTTTTTTTGCTGATAAATTTGCACATTCATTTCGTAACGCTAATTAATCCCCCATTCTTGGATCGTTTGTTTGTTTTCAGTTATTCATGTGGAAATTGCGACGCAATTTGGGAGTATAGTGTTTTCACTTTATGAGATCATTTTAATTATCTCAATTACACAGTGATAACGGAGCAATTAAACAACTTAATCAGATGGAACAAGACGAAGAAATGCTAATTCATGTGATTACCATCATTAATGCTAATTCAAATTTGAAAAGAACTTTGGCATGGGTTGAAAATTCGCCAATTCCTTTTGCCTGTTTTGGCACAAGGCACCCAAATTGGCTGTGATATGAGTTAATAAATTCAGAATAACTTTTTACTCCCCGATTCGATTGTGATTGGGCCATTTTGGATGGAAGTACGTGTTAGATACCCACTTTTCATTGAGAAGGGCGCAAATCGTCTAGCACTAACTAAATGACAAAAGTCACGCCTGGCCTTCGAAGCCGATTGTGGTTTACAATGACAGCGCTGTCATTCGTTGACGTTTGTGTTCTCGAATTGTGTTCTGAAAAAAACTATGCGTCGAAATTTGTAAAAACTGATTCTAGAGATGTGAGGTCTGTTCTTGTCCACCCATAGTTCGGTAGACTTTTTTCTTCCTGCTGATAGGTTAGTTTAGGATCGATTGTGATGCTCTTGGAGTTTATAACTCACACTATGGAAATGGAAACCTATGATGAAACATTTACAAATTTAAGTCGGCCATTTACGCGACTTGTCGAAAAGTTTTTGTAAATTCTCGAAAAACCATCTTCCAAGGGTTCTTTTTCTGATGTGACGGAGTGCTGGACGATAAAGTTTAAGAGTTCCCGGTGATTACAGTCATAAGCGAAAGAGACAAAGATTTTTCCTTCATTTGCAGGATTCACTTATGTTTCTGTTTGCTCTATAGAATGAGTAGTGACCAAATTTACCACATACATTTCATTTGTCGCAACCAGTATTTTTTTTTTAAATAGATACGAGCTAAAGCATGTATTTTCGACAAAAGAGCTTGATGCTATACTCTGTCAAATGCCTTTGAAATATCAAGCGCAACAATCTTAATTTTACCGGAGAGATGGAGAGATTGGTTCAACTTCTCCGTAAGATAAGCCACCAAATCACCAGTGGATCTGTTGCCACGAAAACCGTACCGGTCATAAAAGAGTTTCCATGATTCAAGATATTTCATAAGCTGACGATTTATCAGTGTTTCCATGACCATAAACGGAATGAACGGGCTGGACAAATGCTGTTGTCCACCTACGCGGAAAGAGCGAAGAAGTTTTGCCAGCGTCGAAGAACACCTTCAGAACGAAGATGGGGGAGATAAAGTCTGGACCAGCGGATTTATTTATGCTGAAATTATAAAGCACTCTTGTAATTCGATAGTAATTGGAAATTTGGATGACAGATATTCACGTTTAAATGGATAGATTTGACGATCTCGAGAATAGCTGACTGATAGTTAGGCCGAATTTTTTTTACAAATGTTCAAAAGTATTTTTTTTGTCATATTTGGTCATATTTTGTTTCATTTGCCTGTCTGAAATTTTTGATTAAAACTTCCATTCATTACTGTAGTATATCGGTTTGGTTTAGTTGAAGGAAAGATCCCTATCTATCTAAGCAGCTCATCTTGGTCTACCTAGTAGACATCTGCATCTCCTCCCGCTGTTTTAATGGGACTCCACTAACCTACAAAACGTTTTGAGGACGACTATTCTTTCAGATTTGTTCACATTTACCTTCATTCGAGCTTAAACAAAAACGGCGACATGTTCATTGAGTGCGCGAACTAAAGTTCATTTTGAAAGAGCCCACTGAATACCAACCACTTTTATATGAAATTGTGAAACCAAAACTAAACCTAGAAACGTTGCTGAACCTACAAACCATCGAGCTATACACTAAGAACGTGGCAGCCAAAGGTGCTCTCAGAGTAATAGAGCACAAAAAAGTCTGTACCCCAGTACTATCATAAAAGGTATATCCCTCTTCACAGATGGCTTAAAGACGGAGAATGGAACGGAGCAGGAGTCTTCTCAGAAGAACTCAGTATCAGCTAATTTATACGGACTGGTAAATCAGTTCAGCGTTTTCTAGTCAGATATCTACGCGGTTGAGAAAGCGGCTCAAACTGTCTTAGCGAGGGAACTACCAGCAATTGAAATTATCTTTTGCGTGGACAGCCAAGCGATTACCTCCAAATCCGTAGGTTACTGTCTCTTGGCATTAAGAGCAATAAACCCCACAATACTGCTAAGGTGGGTTCCTTGACATGCTGCTGTGGAAGGGAACGAGGCAGCAGACAAACTGGCCAGATACGGCTCTGAAATGGATATAATGTACTATTAGCTGACAGATAGGTACTACCAGCTAAGATCCTCATTGACAATAAACTTGGCTAAAGAACGATGGAACAACACTTTCGGTTGTGGCCCGCAATTGACATGACACTAAAAGGTCAAAGATGCTAACATCTTTTGATAGAAACCAAATCCCAGTGCTCGTCGGGGTAATAACCGGACACTGCATCATGGGAAACATCGTTTTTTTTATGAAACCGGGCCGCCAGTGGTTACCAGTAGATGCCAGCTCTCCCCAGTCGGAGAGCTGCTGGCTGGCAGCTAGCTAAATTCAATTCACAATGAACAAACAGGTGGCGCTGAAAGCAGCAAGTGGCTTACAGTTGGTGGAATTAAATTGTTCATTGACTCAAATCATACCTACAATAATTATTATATCATTATTTCATTACCAAATATCGTATATTTGTGCATTAGCACAACAAAAATCTATGTTTTCCAAATTTAAATATGTAACCAATTTCGGAAAAAAAAATCTCATGACAACTGCTTAATACAATTCGTTCTTATCTCATGCACACAACATTCCAGAGAAAAATGTCAGAATTTATCAAATATTTCTACCAAATGCATTATTTCATACGAAATGCTGGCATGCTTTTAGGCTCATTGCCTAAATTCATTCGGCTGGCATCATCTTGCTGGCAATTGTGCTGGTAACTTTCTAAATGAACGGCTGGCTGGCGAGGTTTCAAAAAAAACATGCCTAGAATCTGTGGAACATCTCCTGTGTCACTGTCCAGCCCTCCAAAAACGCCGTTACTTTTGTATAGGAGCACGGTTCTTTGACGGCTTGGAAGATCTATAGGAAAGATACCTCAACCTCAGAATTAAGAAGATTCATCAACAGATCCGAATAGTTTTGTTAGTTGCATGCCCTATTATATGTATGTACTATAAAAGGGTAATCATAATGGACATATGACTTCTGGCTGATAATCTAATATTATGTAATCGAAATGTACATACATATATGTACAAAAAGGCCAACCTGAATTAGTTGTGCGTCCTATTCCCGCCATCTACACTTTCTGAACACAATTATGAAGCATTTCCACATAGCAGAGATAATGTACTTGTACATCCATCGTCATTGCCATTTTAACAACATTTCCCATGTCCTCAACAATATTATTAACATTTTATTGTTATAATCGCCGTAACCCTACGGTAATTAAACATCCTTCGTGAGTCTGAGTAAAGAGTAATCCGTTTTCAAATAAAGCGTCAAATAGATGCACTCAGCAATATGACAGACGGGCCTTTCTTTATACATTTTGTAAAAGACTTGTAAAGTATATACGTAGGTAGGTGTATATGCACTCGAGTGCGGTGCAATTATTCCATTGAATAAATAAAATGCTCAGAGTGCAGAAAGTTGGTTGAGGACGAGTAGAGGTAGCAAAATATACAAACATGATATATCCTCATAGTCATTGACGTTACCAACCATTCGTACCCACTATACTCTGTGCGGTCTTTTCAAACCTGCTCTTCTACTCGCCTCCCTTTCTGAATGTCGACCTTGACTGCGGTGTGTTGGATGGATATTACTTACTCCATTATTTTGTCTCACCCCTCCCTGGAGGCATTCGGTTTTTGTTTTTGTTTTTCTTTTTGAACAATACACCCACTATCGTCCTTTTAATCCTTCCAACCTCTAGAATAGCGTGTTGGAGTGGTTTCAAAGGATGGCATGCACGTCAAAGTCATACATTTTAAATAACAAAATGTCCGACTTTAATTGAATGCCATAAAAGTAGGTACCTATGTAAAACTATACCAGCACATTATGGGGAAAGGTCGGAAACGTAATGACTACGTTTTATTCCCAAGTATTTAGTTTCTGTTGGCGTAGAGCATGGCCTGCGGCCGGTTGTGGTGATTTTCGAAATACCCCCCCTTTTCACATGTGACTATACGACTACCGATGACAGAGAAATTTCATTTGTCCCGAAATACATCCCATCCATCAGTCGTTTGTATCTTATTTTCCTCTGCACTTTATCTTCTTTGTTTCAATCAATTTATATTGCTTAAGGCCAATCATACCGGTTAAGTACTTGAGTAATCGGTCTGTCTGTTGTAACAGCAGGAGAGCAACATATCTGTATCTATATAGGGACAAGCACACGTGTATGTCATTCATCTACTAGAGATTGAACGATTTTCTTTCGGTTCGGTTTTTATTAGAGTTTGCAACAATTTCTCCAATAAATTTATCCATCGGATACTCAGTCGGGGTGTATGCATCTTTTCACTCATCTTGTGGCGAAGTCAGGCTTTATCGCTTCACGCCGGCCATCAGAGGAGAGAAATCATAATTATGCGGCAATTAATGACCGGCCACATTATAATGAAGGAATGTGAAATTATATACGAACCCGAATCGAACAAATACCTGTTTTGGAGGGGATATCTGTGCAAGGATTTAAACTAGTTCTGGTCGCAGTGCCTTTCTGCCGGACACATGCCAATGGGCTGGGCAAGATATGCCCACTAAAGTGTATACATTACAATCTAAATGCGTGGCACTTAACAACGCGACAATTGACAAATTTGTGCGCGCCGTTTCATTTTTTATTTTTTTTTAAGTTGACTTTTCTCCTCGTTTGGTATTTACGAGTTTCATTTTGGTGCTGTTTACCGGCGAAAGTTTTTTCGTCAGCGTTTTAGCGTTTGCCAAACCGCTAAAAAAAACTGTCTTAATTTACATGAAAAATCAGAGACGGATGTGTGTGACAGTGCTGATGACCGGTCGGTCGGTCCATTGGAGATGTGATCTCAGATTACGAGTGTTTTTTCGAGCATACGAAATCCATAATAGTAATGGTGTATATGTGTCAACAACAGACGACACGATTGGAATAGAAACTAAACTACATTTTATGTACGAGTAGTTGTCATGTGTGTTTATCGCCTTTTTGGGGCGCCTTGGGTAATTTGTTATGACTTATGAGTCACTTTTAGAGTGGCTAAGGAAAAAAAATATAGGAAAACGTCGACTACATACATTGTCTGTACTATTTGAGTTGGTTCATTGTAAAGTGTGATGGGAAATATAGGGGATTACTTTAGGTAGGTTAGGTTAGGTTAGGTTGAATAGGGTGTGAGTTCATCACATTAGACTAGGCACCATATTGGACCCATCGCCATCCCTGGGGAACCTTAACGGTCAAATAACCTAAACCACTTCGCCCAAACAATTTGGAGGAGGTTGGCCTCGCGAACAAAATTGAGGCGATTTTCAGGTTCCCTACAGAACCTGAAAATCGCCTCAATTTTGTTCGCGAGGCCAACCTCCTCCAAATTGTCGAAGAAGTACCTACCAAGGTATTTCCTCCTGTACCGAACAATAGCTTGACATTCACAGAGGAGATGAGTTATCCTCTGTGTCCTGTAAGTCTTCGCAATACCTGCACATGTCTGTATCTTTATTGCTTTAGGTAAGCCAACCAATATTGTTTTATTCACTAAAAATGGAAATTAAGTGAATTGCAAGGTAAACTAGAGAGTAGGGTTATTTTGATCAATTTTGTCCATATTGTTGAGCTTAATCGGTTCGGTGGTTTTAAGTATCATTCCCTCCCCTCCTCGTAACATTGCTTTGGATAGATTCCAGCGCAAGTTATTGGTGTTTGGTATGGTAGCGACTAGAGTTGTGGTGCTTCGTTTGACACTTGAGAGGGTCTAACGCAAGGTATTGGTGGCGTTCCTGCTGTTGACAGGGTCCAACGGAAGTATAATAAAATAAGTAACCAAATTTTTTAAGGGTAATTTAAAAATGTATCAGAAAGTTCTTTCCCACTGCACAAGTCCTTTTTATAATAATGACCGTCCTTCTCTGCCCGCACCAAAAGCTCTTTAAAAGCAGATTCAATTCGCGTTGGCTTTAGTGAATATTAGCATATCCATGGTGGAACTACGACCAGGTGCCTGTAACACAATACTACAAGTACTTGTAGTACAAGTGAATTTATACAAGTGTATTACATATCTGTAAACACGAAACTACTAGTCGACTGGGAAATTTCGTGATTATCCTGTCCTACTACGACAAGACTACCACGTCAACTTTCCATAGGCAACGGAACGGCCAGACCAGACTCTGAGCCAGGGAAAGAATGCCATTGTGTATTCACGGATGGCTCTAAAACCGGACAGGAGTCTGCTTCTGGAGTTTTCGTGTAAAGCGAGAACATTAGACTACACTACCCCTTGACTAACCATGCGACTGTCTTCCGGCGGAGATTTTCGCTTTCCTTATGGCTATGCGCTATATTGTGTGATAGCCAAGCTGCATTAAAACCGATGCTACACGTTCTTACCTCGTCCAAGTTAGTGCTCGAACTCAAGCTTTCTCTGAACTTGGTCGGTAGGCTAAAAACGGTCAAACTTCTTTGGGTCCCACTGGTATCCAGGGAAACGAGATCACTCATCAGCTTGTCAGGCTGAGTTTAGCAGAAGCTTTCTTAGGACCTGAACCTGCGTTGGGTCTGCCTGCATCTGTGGTAAGGTCATCCATTGATACTTTGGTTTCTCCTGAACACGAGTCTTGGTGGCGTGACTGCAGGGTGTAGACAGACCAAACGAATGCGTCCGGACATCTGCAAAAGGTCGGCGTCTTTCCTTCTGTCTCTCAGGAGAATCGACTGCAGACTACTTGTGGGCGTCCTTTCGGGCCACCAAGCTTTTGCCAAACACTTAAATGTATTGGGCTTGAGCGACACCACCATCTGTCCTGCGTGTGGAGAGGACGACGTTACAGCGGAGCACTTCCTCTTAAGTTGTCCTGCCTTTGCTCGCATCAGGTGGCGGATCTTTGGGACTGACGTGGTGAGTGCCGAACATCTAAGCTCTGCATCACTGAAGCTCCCTCTCATCTTTCTCCGAAAGACGGGAAAACTAACTACATACATTAAAGTAATGTCCAAAACACATGTGCAGAAATTCTGATCGCTTCACTGAGAGCAGTACTGCAGATAAAACAGATGTGCAGAATTCGATTTGCATCGGTTGCTGTCAATGCGGGGAAAAATACGAGAGTGCAACACAGAAGACAATAATAATTCCCGTCTCTCTTTTCCTCGTATGCATCAGTAGCGGAATTTAAAAATTCGATACTGCCAAGTCTGATAAGTTTAATTCACTGCGTTGCTGTGCAGTGGATTTAGAAATAGAGACATGTTGCAGTGCTGCGGTGGTTGCAGAATTTACATTTGTATTACTACATAAGAACATGTGTATTCTAATCTTGCTGCACAGTGAATTCTGCACGTGTGTTTTGGGCATAAGGTGTCTGTTTGGCAGTACAATGGACCAGTAGTTGTGTCTGAGTGCTCCATCGGATAGTAACAACCTCCGACAAAAAAAATCCTGTTTCTGTAACTCAGAACTGCAGGTGTAGAAAAAAATTAATCTGACTTGTAGACACATAAGATGAAATCTTACATGTGATTCAAGACTTGTAGATTCTTTAGTTAAGCTACGATTACACGGCCATTTTTTTGAGTCATTTAAATGGCGCTGTGACGTCAGGAAAAAATGGCGATCACACGAAATGACAACTTTGAATTTGCTACTGAAACAAGAGAGGAGCTAATGTAAGTTAACGTAAAACAATCTATAACACATGCCACCGTCACACGGAGCAACGACCCGAAATCATGCCATCTAGCAACCTGCGATGAGACCTGCATCGAAAGCACTTTCGCACGGGCATATGACACCGACCGGCGACGACCGTACGATTCCAGGAAAATACATTTGAAGCAGAAGTGCAGTGGCAGCAGATAATTAGTATTTAAGCTAGTCGTAAGAATTTCAATGTCAGTCTTAAGTCAGGAGGCAGAAACGCTGCCGAATTTTTTAATAAAGTTTTTTTTAAATAAAACTAGAATTTAGTTTTATAACTGGCGCCCGAGCAGGGACCCTGGTAACACGGTTAAAATTAGTTCACTATAGTTAGTCGCGCTTGTACTTAAGTAGTACTTAACTAACCATTTTTTTTAAAAAAAAAAAAAAAAAAAAAAAAAGTCCCCAAGTGGTACGTGTGTTAGTCGCGGAAAAGTCCCCAAGTGGTACAATAACTATACCGTATCCGGAAAAGTCCCCAAGTGGTACAAACCGATAAAACATTTAACCAGTGTAACGTGCGTGTAAAGAGTGCGTCAAAACCCAGGGTCCGCACGAAAATCAGTGTAACCGGTACAGTGCAAAGAAAAACTTCAAAACATTAAAAGAACATTTAAACAACTAGTGCTGGTGAACCAGAGTTGGAGAAAACATCAAGGGCCCCCTAGTAACAAACAGTGAACAGGTGTAGTTAAGACTACTGCCGCCAACAACATGCTGACGATCGTGTATTTAATGTAAGCATAGATTAAGATATACTTAGGAACATAAATAGTTAATCAATTAAAGTAAAGAAAAGAATATTATACAAGTCTACGTAATTACAAAGAAAGTGAAACTCCTTAAGAAACTAAAGGAAGAAAATAGTGTAAGAATAACTTGAAAGAGAATTACTACCTGATTATTGCATAAGGCAGTTGAAGGAAATTAATTTCCACTTATCATCGTAACTTACATTATAAGAATAAGAATTATTTGGTTGTCGGTCTAATTTCAATTCCACTTAAAATGCCTAATGAAAATTTGCTACGACCATCCGCGCTTGATGGCCATGCTGGCCAAACAGGGTCATCAAATCCTGTTGTTAACCCTCCCTTGCAATCCGTCATCGTTTCTATGGTTCGTGAAGCTCTTCAGACCGAGGGTCGAAATCTTGTACAATCCATTCTAAACCCATATGCGGATCAGTTCACGGGAACTGACCAAGCCATATCGCCCGACCAACAAGCAAACATTAACGACCTCGATAAAATTCCCGATGTGGTACGCAGCCTGCGCGAATTCTCTGGGGAACCAGGAGAATTTAGTTCATGGCGCAAGAGCGTAGAGAGGATCCTAAAAATATATGACTCGATCAAAGGATCAGCAAAATACTTTGGTATTATAAATACCATCAGAAACAAAGTCATAGGAAATGCAGACCATGTCCTGGAGTCGTACAACACTCCATTGGATTGGAAATGTATTTCAAGATGCTTGACCATGCACTACGCTGACAAGCGTGATTTGGGAACGTTAGAGTACCAAATGACAGGGCTTGTGCAAGGCAACACATCTATACAGGAATTCTATCAAAATGTATACGCGCATCTTTCATTAATTCTCAACAAAATATCGTGCATGGATATCAGTGCGGACGCTCTCAATTTGCTTATGCAAACTTATAGAGATAAAGCACTCGACACCTTCATTAGAGGGCTTAAGGGTGACCTTCCCAGACTGTTGGGAATGAAAGAACCCTTGGATTTACCTCAAGCCTTGCATCTGTGCCTAAGGCTAGAAAATCAAAACTTTAGATCACAGTATGCGATTGCAAATAACAATAGCAGAAGAACTCAGCACCCCGAACCGCCACCAATCCCACCTAGACGAGGAAACTTCAACAATCCACAAGGCCCAAGCCGCCAGTCATTCTACCCAGAACTAACATATTTACCTCAACCACCCAGACAACAAATTTCATATCAATACAACGCTAGGCCTCCTCTACCTCAAAGGCAGGTTGTTCCACAGCAAAATCAACAACAATTTAATCCACAATATCAACAACGTTTTGGCAATCCCCGGCAACCACCACAAGAGCCTATGGATACATCGACAATTCGGACGAACAGAGTAAACTATATAAACAGACCCCGTATGCACAATTGGCCCCCAGCACCGAAAAGACCATCAGCTCCCCATTCTCAGCAAGCACACCCTAACAAGATGCAAAGAAACTTTCATATTGGTACCGATATGACTCAAGAAGAGGAAATCAGCCAATATGAGGATATACAAGCGAACGTAGACAACTCGAACGAATATGACCAAACTTTACAAGACTATACTGACATGACGCAACCGGACAATAACGATTCTACAGAGATCATGCAACTAACCGATATACATTTTTTAGATTAACCAATTCTTCGCTGCCATATTTTGAATGTGCAACGAAGAATGGAGATATATTAAAAATTCTTATTGATACCGGATCCAATAAAAATTACATACAATCATCCCTAGTAAAGAACCCTTTGTTAAATGAAAAACCTTTTTGTTGTAACTCGATCGGAGGTAACGTCCAAGTCACTCAGCATACTTTTGTCAATCTTTTTGGTCTTCAAAACATAAAAATTAAATTCTTTCTTATGCCCAAACTCAAATCGTTTCACGCCATTCTCGGGAATGACAGTCTTAAGAGCCTTTCTGCAGTTATACATACCAAAGATAACTACATGGTTATCAATAACAAAGTAAAGATAGGTATAAAACAGATGGCTTCGCAATCCATTAACTCACTTAACATTAGGATGAACCACATGACCTCAATACAAAGAAATTCCTTAGACAAAATTGTACTCGATTTCCCGAAACTCTTCGATGAACCTGAAGAGAAATTAACCTACACCACCGTGGTAAAAGGCGAGATTAGGACAACATCTGATTCACCCGTGTACACCAGATGCTATCCCTACCCTATATCTCTTAAAAGTGAGGTTGAAAAACAAATCAACAAACTCCTCAACGATGGTATAATTAGGCCTTCACGATCCCCTTACAATTCTCCCGTATGGGTAGTGCCTAAGAAAGCCGATGCTTCCGGAGAGAAAAAATACAGACTCGTCATAGACTACAGGAAGCTAAACAGTATTACCGTGGCAGATCGATACCCGATCCCTCAAATAAATGATGTGCTAGCACAACTAGGCCAAAATAAATGGTTTACTGTAATAGATTTAAAAAGCGGGTTTCATCAGATCCCCTTAAAGGCATCTGATATCGAAAAAACGGCCTTCTCGGTCAACAATGGCAAGTACGAGTTCACGAGGCTTCCATTCGGTCTCAAGAATGCTCCATCTATATTTCAGAGAGCACTCGATGACATACTGCGTGAACATATTGGTGCAATTTGTTATGTCTACATAGATGACATAGTCATTTTTAGTAAAGATGAGGCGACACACGAGCAAAATATTCGGAAAGTTTTCCAAACGTTACAAGCCGCAAATATGAAAGTGCAACTGGATAAGTGCGAATTCTACAAGAAAGAAGTAGAATTCCTTGGTTTTGTTATTTCGCCCAACGGCATTAAAACCAATCCAGAAAAGGTCAGAGCAATCCAAGACTTCCCCTACCCTCGTACCCTAAAGGAACTTCGCTCATTCCTAGGTCTGTCAGGGTATTATCGCCGCTTCATTAGGGACTACGCAAAGCTTGCGAAACCCCTAACAGCCCTTTTAAGGGGGGAGGACGGACGAATGTCCAAAAACCTCTCAGGCAAAAAAATAATCCACCTCGATGAACCAGCTAAACAAGCCTTTCAGAAAATCAAGAATACCTTAACTTCAGAAGAAATCATACTCGCATACCCCGATTTCACGAAACCCTTTGAGTTAGTAACCGATGCTTCAAATTACGCCCTAGGAGCTGTCCTATCACAAGAGGACAGGCCCATTATGTTCATATCTAGGACATTAACTAAAACCGAAGAAAGCTATGCAGCTAATGAAAAGGAGATGCTAGCTATAATTTGGTCATTGAACAACTTCAGGAACTATCTATATGGGCCAGCAAAGGTTATAATTCACACTGATCACCAACCGCTTACCTACTCCTTAAGTAACAAAAACAACAACACCAAACTTAAGAGATGGAAAGCGATCTTAGAGGAATACAACTATGAGCTAAAGTACAAGCCAGGAAAAACAAACATAGTTGCCGACGCCCTCTCCAGACCCCCCATTCGAACTGAAGTTAACTCCCTCACTCCAACCGTACACAGTGACGAAAGCTCGTCCCATGGCCTCATAATCAGTGTTGAGACGCCAATAAATGCTTATAAAAATCAAATTTTCTTAAATATTGGTGATACGAGTAAACAAGAGTTTCGCATAGTATTTCCCACCTACCATAGACACCTAATAACAGAGCCCTCCTTTACCTATAATAATTTAATAGAAATCCTAAAAGTACGACTGAACCCCACAGTTATAAATTGCATCAGAACAGAGGAACGAATTCAGGGTATGATTCAAGAAATCTATAGAGACCATCTTCACAGTTATCGCATTAGATTCTCCCAAGTTCTTGTCGAAGATGTAACCGACGAAAATCAACAAGAAGAGATAATAATAAGGACACATCAACGTGCTCATAGGAATGATCGCGAAAATAAATTACAGATTCTTGAAAAATTTTATTTTCCCGGTATGTCTCGCAAAGTAAGAAGAATAACAAAACTATGCTCGGTTTGTAGAGAAAATAAGTATGACCGGCACCCGGAGAAGATCGAAATTCAGGCGACCCCGATACCAACTTACCCCGGACAAATAATACACCTAGATATTTTCTCAACTGAAGGCAATCTTGTACTGACTGCGGTAGATAAGTTCTCCAAATACGCCCAGGCCAAAAGAATACAATCGAAGGCCATAGAGGATGTTCGAACACCTCTTAGAGAGATTATATTTTCTTACGGTATTCCAAAGACTATAGTATTCGATAATGAGAAGTCTTTTAATTCAATCCCGATCATATTCATGATTGAGGACGAGTTCGGCATCGAAGTGTATAAAACACCACCATACACGAGCAGCTCAAATGGACAAGTCGAGAGATTTCACTCGACTCTCGTTGAAATCATGCGATGCATAAAATGTGAACAAACACACAAATCCTTCACGGAACTTTTAGAGGCAGCAACGAACGCATATAATTTTTCAATACACTCTGTGACCAGTAGGAAACCGGTCGATATATTTTTCAGTAGAAACGCAGACCCTACCAAAATTAACAAAATCCGTTTGGAAACCAAGGACAAATTACAAGTCAAACAAGAACGTGACTTAGCTTACCATAATAAGGGAAAGCAACCAGTAAAGAACTACTCAACAGGCGACGTAATATACGTCAAAAGAAACAAAAGATTAGGCTCAAAACTTACGCCGAGATACGCAAAGGAAATCGTAAAAGAAAATAAAAAAACAACGATTCTTACTCAATCCGGCAAAGTTGTTCACAAATCACACATCAAATCATAATAAATCCTTCTATACCTTTCTTTCTAGACAACTGTACCTATACATGACCGACTGCTTAGCCGACGTACAGATACTGGACTATACAAACGCAAGACTTGTGACCATAAACACGGGTACATCAAGACTACAAACAGGAACCTATAAGATTATTCACGAGATCGATCTGTCGAAATATTCCGAAGCCATAGAAAGCATAGAGACATCCATGAGAAAAAATCTACCAACCTCCCACAATAGCTTTCACCTGTTATCCGAAGAAATATCAACAATCAATTCCTTGATAAAACGTTTAGTCCCAAACCATCCAAAATCCAGAAGGTCAATTGACTTCCTAGGAAGCGCTTGGAAATTCATTACTGGCAACCCAGATAAACACGACTTCCAAATAATTCAAGAAAAAATTAATAACGTCCTAGAAAATAATAATAGACAGATAGTAATTAACAAACTTGTAATAGATAAAATAAATAACGTAGCTAATAGAACTAACGAAATAAATAAATATGTAAAAGAAAATGGAAACATAATAGAACAGTTAGTCTTCAACATAAAATATAAATTAGATCTATTAAAAGAAGAAATAACAAACGTGGCATACGCCTTACATTGGGCAAGAGTAAATATTATAAATTCATATATCCTGTCGAATATTGAAATAAATACTATCGAAAAAATTATAAATAATAAAGAAATACCATTCAAGAATATAGAAGAGGCAATTGAGTTCTCAGAAATAAAGATAGCATTTAACAATGCTATTTTATTATACATAGTAAGTTTACCAACTGTAAATGAAGAAATTTGTAAAAAAATTATTATAAAAGCAGTAAGAGAAGAAACAAAAATAATAAAAATCGACTTTAAGGAAATTATAGAATGTGAAAACGAAATCTATGGAATTGTAACAGATTGTAAAACAGTGAATAAACTATCCATTTGTCCTAGAATTAATATTATTAACATAAGCAATACAACATGTATTCCAAACCTAATACGTAGTATTCCAGCCAACTGTACTGCAATCAACAACCAACACATTCCTGCGGTCGAAGAGATATCATCAGACATCATTTTCCTGAATCGGTACGATGGGCAAATCTCAATAAACAACAATATGGTCTCACTCAACGGTACGTTCCTTATAAGGTATGATAACAGCAGTATACAAATTGGAAAGAACACGTTTAATTCCATCGAAATCAGTCATCTCAACCCTCTCCCGCCAATCCTGCAACCAACTTCATCGGACAACATACTAGAAGAAGTTCTCTCGCTGGAAATGGTAAAAGAACTCCACACAAACAACACCCAGTACATCCAGCTCCTGAAAACCGACTTCAAAAATAATACTATGCTAAGTTTTGGAGCGTGTCTACTATCTTGCATTGTCATATTGGTCATCTTCAGGAAATTTACGAAAGCCAACAACTCAGTAGAGAATACCGTAACCAAACCAGAAGTATCGACAGAAGCCTTGGAGACTATCAAAAGCGAGCCGTCCCCACAACCAAGAGCAAGAACATCCCGCATAAGCCAAATACCATTCTTTTAAGCGGACGAGGGCGTCCACTCTTAAGGGCGGAGGAGTTAACGTAAAACAATCTATAACACATGCCACCGTCACACGGAGCAACGACCCGAAATCATGCCATCTAGCAACCTGCGATGAGACCTGCATCGAAAGCACTTTCGCACGGGCATATGACACCGACCGGCGACGACCGTACGATTCCAGGAAAATACATTTGAAGCAGAAGTGCAGTGGCAGCAGATAATTAGTATTTAAGCTAGTCGTAAGAATTTCAATGTCAGTCTTAAGTCAGGAGGCAGAAACGCTGCCGAATTTTTTAATAAAGTTTTTTTTAAATAAAACTAGAATTTAGTTTTATAACTTGTACAATAAAGAAAAGTTATTGCGTAATGGTGAAGTTTGGGAAGACGCAATTGCACTCAGGTTAAAAAAGAATCTATTTGCTTGTTCTCGGTCAATTAATCCATCTTTCAGCTCAACTATTCCTTTCTTCACTATCCTAGGCATCATTTAAATGGCACTTAATTCATGTCATTTGGTGCGCCATTTTCCTAGTCATTTAAATGACGCTGCCAAAAATGGCGATCACACAGAGCGACATTTAAATGACTGCTTTGTGACGGCAGTTTTACGTCAGAGCGCCATTTAAATGACTCGAAAAAAATGGCCGTGTAATCGTAGCTTTAGACATAAATATTAAAACCTTTTAATGGATTATTTCAATCAATTTTTTCATCGTGATTGTATCAAACGTCAATTCTAGAAATATAAAAATGGTATGAAAAATGTATAGTAATTCATCAATTGAGAACGGCTGGGCCGATTTGGCTCAAATTTTGTTTCAGTCATTTGTAATTGCCAGGAGAAGGTTCTTACGAAAGAAAAGTTCAAAATTGGACAAAGTTGCGTGGCAACGCCCATACAAAAAAAACATTCAAAATCTCATATCTCGAAAACCACCGAATCGATTGAGCTCAAACTAACAGATAATCTTAGGTATTGGCCGTGGAGTGCTCCTATGAATACGCAGGTTCCGCCAAAGTAAATTTTGTAATTGGACGTCAAAATACTAGACAAGTTTCTTAACGATGTCCTGTACATGTAATAAAAATTTTGCACACAAGTCCCAGTCCCAGCTATCTTATCTCATCTCATTCTCTCAGTGGTTTGAGAGAATTGTTTTTTATTCTTTTTTAACGAATAGACAAACCCAATTAAACAAGTGCTCGTTGGAGAGAGACAGACAAAAAGTGACATAACTCTATCTACAATTTAGAAATAAAAACCCTTCCTCAAAATTCGATAGATCGCAAGTTAATTGAGGTCTTCCCACCCAAACAAACAAACATACACAAATAAATGGCTGCATTGTAAATCGGTTATGAAGATGACTAATGTAGATAAGAGCATGATTATAGATACACATATACAATCGTGTGGATGGCGGTAGACGCAAACGAGATTAATTTTAATATGACACGCAGCTCCCTTAGACCGCTGGGTGGCAATTTTTTTTTTTATTTTAAATTTGTGTTTTTTTTTATTGTTTCTATTTCATGTTGGTATGG
Organism: Cheilosia soror; assembly: GCA_949372485.1. Taxonomy (NCBI): domain Eukaryota; kingdom Metazoa; phylum Arthropoda; class Insecta; order Diptera; family Syrphidae; genus Cheilosia; species Cheilosia soror. Next base: position 104,124,319 of record OX443561.1, read on the forward strand.
GTGGGTTTGTTTTTATTTTTTTGTTAGTAAATTTATTCATACAGAGATGTTTTGCAGTTGTGTTGTCTGTTGTGAGGCTAGAAATACTGGGAAATTTTAAGAACATTTTGCGATGATCTGCTTTGATGATTGTAGGTATTACCGACAGAAAGTCAAACGCACACAAACTTAACTGAGTATAGTTACTAATTAGTAGGTACATACTAAAGGGTCCGCAATTTTTTTCAACTAGTGCTTATTTCGCGAATGGTAACACTTAGCTCATGTCTGATTTGACAGATAATTAGTTTTATCCTTCCACTGAACGAATATGGTTGTGTATGCGCTTGAACAACGCTGGGAAATATTGCGACATTACTTTGAAAATCATGGTAATGTTGCAGAATGTGTGCGAAAATTGCGTACGGATTTTGGAAGAAGAGAAGCACCGTCAGCTCCGTATGTTCGTTATCTTGTGAAAAAAGTGAAAGAAACTGGCATCCTCATCGATAAACCAAAGCGTGAAAAGTCAAAAACAGCCGATATACCCAAAACGAGTCACTGTTTGGTGCGGATTTTGGTCCAGAGGCATAATTGGGCCTTTTTTTTTCGAAAATGAGCAAGGAGTGGCCGTTACAGTCAATGGCGATCGTTATCGGGCCACGTTGAACGAATTTTTGTTCACAAAAATTGAAGAGGAGGATATTGGCAACATTTGGTTTCAACAGGACGGCGCTACGTGCCACACAGCCGAAGCTACACTCGATGTTTTGCGCCCTGTTTTTGAAGATCGCATTATCAGCCGCAGAGCTGATGTCGTTTGGCCCCCGCGGAGCTGCGATTTGACACCGTTGGACTATTATTTGTGGGGTGCCGTAAAAGATAAGTGTTACGCCGACATGCCAGAGACAATTGACGCTTTAAAGGACAATATTCGTGAATCCATTGGTGAAATACAGCTGCGCACAATCGATAATGTGCTTAAGTTTTTGGGCAGTTCTTAGTTCGTTGTTCATCAATATAGCCTGTCTGTCACGGGTAAACCTTCTGGCGACTAAAGCTGCCGATAGCATAGCCTGTCGAATCATTACAATTTAAGCCTTTACACCAACAACGTTCAGAAAAGGAAGATTTAGGAGAAAAGTGAATAAAATGTTCCTCTCCCAGTCGCGTTTTCGGCTGTTTTTGTAAGCCGGAATCGAATTCTGACATCTTCATCGTGGAGTGTTTCAAAATTATTTGGCCTTGAGCGAAACAGAGTGAAACAATTAACAAAAAACTATAGTAATGCACACCTCTGGTTACTGGTTAGTCGTGTTAAATAACTATGCCCCCAGTTGCATAGTGCCCACTTAAGTATCGATTCTCCCTCAAATTCCACTCAAGATTCGATTTCTGTTTCATAGCGTCGTATTTGATTATAAAACTTAATTGCCCAATATCGGACACTTAAGTGTCACACGAGACAGGTGGCAAGCTATTCAGCTGTCAACGATTTGACAAGTTCATTTGATTTTTTTTTCGCTTTACGAGTTCAATTAAACAAAATAATTATTTTTTTTTTTTTGCTAAAGTTAGGGTTTTTTTTGTCATTAACAAACCATTTGGAAAATCGACTAAATTATTAAATATTGCAAAACAACAATTTTTCCAAGTGCTGCCAAGTTTTTTGTACCATTTGAGGTGAGTATTGTGAATCGACTGTGAAACTGAGTGACACTTATCTGTTCGTCTCTACTCAAACTTAAGTTACACTGAACTCTGCACTGTGCAACTGGGCATTAATATCCAATCGATAAGCTAAGCTTCAAACCGTTTTACTTAAAAATCAATCCATCCGTGGAGTAAGCTAAATTTAGTTTCATTTACAAACAAATTAATCAAAGGAGTCTGCTTTTTCTATGCATTTCCGTAAATTGTTGACTACTTGTTCTCTAGCCCAAAAAGGATTCACTTATTAGCTATACCGTCTCGTAAGTAACTTTGGACACAAACCTCGCCAGTCAATCAAATTTAACTTTTTTTTTTTTATTCTAATGTAGTAGTTATTTATTATCACATAAAATTGCATGCAAATTTGAATATTACTATTCAGGCCTTTTTAAAAATAAATTACTACAGTGTGAGTGCTCCATACAAATCACCCCGTATTCACGGACAATAGTGACACCAATTACCTAATTTCCATTTCACATATAACAATAAAAATGTAAATTTCATATATACCGGCTGCGTGCAACCAAATTCGTAGTTCAACTCACCACGTAAATGACTCAGAGGTGTATTGTAGTATTGTGCATGCGGTAGCAAAGTTCCAGATACGGAACGAATATCTATGTACTATATGGCGCGGAAATTGCGTTTGCGTGAAACGATAAATAAATTTCAAACGGAAAAGTGTGAAGAAGCGTAACATTGTGTCATTGCACTTTGCACGAGATTTTGTACGAGTGTTTCTTTTCTATACTCATGTATAGATACTTGTATCTAGTAACAATAAATAATAGTACCACCAAATACAAAGTCGGGCGGGTGGGGGTATAAGTCTCTCTATATTTTGATTTATGTGATTTGTGTGATTTATTTATTTACCTACCTCTTCCATTTGTGAAAAGCGGGCAACTTGAATGGCCAAAATGAAGAACGGCTTTTAGCTCATTCAAGTTTGAAAACATAAAAGGAAAATATAAAGAAAAACAACTTGATGAAATGAAAAATAACTATTCCACCAAAGTAAATCATGTGCTGACCTCATTAGGGTAACTTAGTTTCATTAGTGTATACGACAAGGTGGCTTGGTGCTGCTGGTATCTAGGCGAAGTTTTAACAAATGTACGTGAGTGTACACAAGAAGATGAGTAGTGTAGACCTTCAAGTGCAGGCGCAAATGTCAAGCGGTGGTGGTGACACAAATGAAATGAGATTGAACTCGCGAAAATGAATGAAATATCTTTTTATTTATTGAATTGCTTGTTGGAAAATGGAAAATGGAAAACATTCATGGCACGTCTTTTCAAGGCTGTTCTACATTCACATTTAAAATGTTGTAAAGCAAAGTGGTCTGAATGGGGCCTTTTTGTAAGCTTGTAGAGATTTCTCTAACTATAGATTTTTATGTACCTACTATATGAAAGTGCACGACTGCGTCGCCTGAAACTTTTCCACTTGGCACTATTTAGTATTGGTAGGTTCACCGGTTAATAATTACATCAATACAAGTTGGTATATGTTGAAGAGTTGTATTCCTTAGGTGACAGAGGCTTGGAGTGGACAGTCATAGAGGAAATGGAGGTATCTCGCAATTAACCGCATAATACAATTAATACATGACTGTAGTTATAAGATAACCCCTTTCAAACAAATGCTGGTGTACCACAGGATTCAGTCCTATCTCCTTTTCTAATTTTTATCAACGATCTGCGTTCTTCCGCTTGCAAACCGAATCAATTTGTCTGCAGATGACAGCACACTCGACTTTTCATACGTTTTGTCGACTCGCCGCGATGGGGCCCAAGCAGTCGAGTAGGCCCACACACGAATGTAAACAGAAACTCATCTCGGATGTTGATGCGATCATCGATTGGGGTGAAAAAACCGAGTTGACTTCAATACGTTAAAAACGCATGCACTAAAAGCGCTGCTTAACCCTTTAACCTCGTCCAAGTTAGTGCTCGAACTCAAGCTTTCTTTAAACTTAGTCGGAAGGCTGAACATGAACACAGTGAAACTTGTTTTGGTCACAGGTCACACCGGTATCCAGGGAAATGAGATCGCTGCAGTGCTGTCTTTTGTCTCTACAAATGGGATACTAACGTTGTCAAACTCAATATAAAGAGATTGAAATTGAGGAATCAGAAGGCCTGTCAATGCATTGGCATGTCTGTCATCTTAGATCTTCACTGGAACCAGCAAATTACTGAAGCTACTAAAAGTAGTTCCAGAAGCCTTGGATTCCTCAAAAGATGCAAAAAGTTCTTCAGTCCTACTGATTTTGCATAATAATCTATAAAGCCTATATTTGTCCGAAACTCGAATACAGCTCGCAGGTATGGGCGGGAGCACCACTTCCTGCTTGAGTTTACCTGATCGTTTTCAATGGCAAGCGTTGAGATTGATTGGAGACTAATCTACCTGCAGTTAAATCTCTTCACTTGAACACCGCCGGAATGTTGGATGTTTAACCCTTCTCTATCGGTAGTTCCATCACAATTCTTCGGACGAATTACATTTATATAGTTCTGCCTAGCTTGTCTGTCTCTGTTTACTCGAAGCACAAGTGCTGCAACTTCTTCAGATCGTTTTATCTTGAAGCATGCTTTTAGGCGTACAGTTAAATACAGAAGGTCTCTTTTTTTAAGCGAATATATAATTTACCTTCCTCAATATTTCCAGAGGCCTACGACATACAAGATTCAAGAAAAACGCGCATATACTCATTCTCTTCCCCACTATCCATTTTCCGTCTTTCTCTTCATCTTTGAGTTTGAGTGATGAACGATATTAAAAAAAAGTTTGTCAGCCGTTTTGTTTCCAAGCCACCCTTGTTTCCGGGGACTTTTGACAATTTTAAATTTTATTTCCACGGCAGTTGTTGCTTTTACAGCCGCCTGGCTATCAATGAAAGTTATAATTTCATTCTATGGTATTTTCATCATTGAGGCAATTTAACGATTTCCATGACTGCTGGAACCTTCGTTTGAAAAACACTGCTGGAGATACAAATCTAGTTTCTGTTGTTTCCCATTCCCAACAGTGGAGTTTTCCACGCAAAGTAGTAGCATCATTGTCGTATTGAAGACCAAACTATTAGGTACTGCTTTAGTAATACCTTTCCTTTTGAGACCTTATTTGTTAGGAATGGTTGGGTATAAAAGCCTCAAATGTTTATATATATAAAAATAAAGTTTACCACTCACTGATCATCAACTCCCAGCCCAAACCCTTTGCTCTAGAAAGCTAAAATTTTGGACAAAGGTTCATTTTATGATGTATACAAAGAATAAAGATGGATATTTCGAAATTCAACCCCTAAAGGGGTAAAAGGGGGGTCAAAGTTTGTGTGGGAAATTTTTATTTTTCATCCGATTGACTTCAAACTAAGTTTGTGTACTTTCTATGAGAAATAAGAAACATTATTTCTCCGATTTGAAAATTTTGCTTAGGGTCCGAGTTATTGCCGATGACCCCTTTAAAGGGGACCTTTTTCAAAACTCACAAACCGTTCGGCGTATCAATTTGAAACTTTGTAATGCGCCCCAACCTCTAATTTCGCCGCTGAATATGCTTATCGTTTCATCTAACTCCACTGCGTACTCCAAAGATATTCAAGAGGAACTTTGTAAGAATGGGGCATACTGCTGGGAAGTGGTACACATCCTCACGATCTTTCTGGTTCCATATATTGCAAAGTATAGGAAGATCTAGGAGCGAGGAGTAACAACGATTCTCGCTTGTTTTGGGATTGACCCTGACAATTTCTCTTGGGAAATTTTAGATATAAATAACAGAGATAAGCCTGTCTTCAGGGACAGCATTTAGTTCGGAGCGTTCGACTTTTCAATTACCTCAGGCTCTTCAGATCCCCAAATTTGCGCATGACAGATTTCGATGTCGCTTCAAAAAATGTAAACTTAACACTTCAGCTGAGAGTTCTTGTACTCATGCCGGTCCTCCATGTTGAATTTAGAACAGTTTTGGCTACTTCTAGTTTCTTAGCAAAGTGGCTCTTCCAGGTTTAGGTTTGAAGCTATTTTCATGCCTAGGTTAGGTAGTCGTATTCCTTCACAATTTCGATTTCCTTTCCAAAAAAAATTCCAGAGTTCATTGCGGCAGTAGCGACCACCTACTTTCCTGAATATCATAAACTTACATAAAATAACACTCAAATTCCATTTCGCGCAATATTTTTCAAAGTCTAATATCGTTTGTCAAAGAGCCTTGTTCTGCCATGAATGTTTTTTCTCCATTTTTGTTGCTTCTACTTCCGTAGATTATTGTGGTGTTAAAATGCTTACACGCTTCAATTATCTTTTTGCGTTTTGAATCAAAAACTTCTTTCGATTGGTAGCTTTGAGATATATAAGATACTAGCTGATACAGCTTCGCCAGGCCCTTTGTTGCTTTTTTTCGTATTAGACGTGCCACGCCCCTTTATCCAACTTTGACAAATCTTCACAGAAGCACTCCACGGCCAATACCCAAGATTATCTCTAAGTTTTATCTTAATCTATTCGGTGGTTTTCGAAATATACGATTTTGAATGTTTTTTTTTTGTATGGGAGGTGCCACGCCCCTTTGTCCAATTTTGACCAATCTTCACAGGAGCACTCCACGGCCAATACGCAAGATTACCTGTAAGTTTGAGCTCAATCAATTTGGTGGTTTTCGAGATATACGACTTTGAATGTTTTTTTATGAACGGTGCCACGCCCCTTTGTCTGATTTTGACCTATCTTCACAGGGGCACTCTACGGCTAATACCTAAGATTATCTGTAAGTTTGATCTCAATCGCTTCTGTGGTTTTCGAGATATAAGATTTTGAATTTGTTTAGCACATCAACCGATCACCGTAATTACCGACAATTAAAAAAAATCAACAAAATCGGTTGAAAATTATGGGCGACAGAGGGAAACAGTTTTTTCCACTTTGTTAAAAGCACTTTTTAGAGCACAAAGCTCTTCAAAGCCTGAAACTAATCTCCTAAACGAAAATTTAAATTACCTCCTGCCCAAGCACAAGGACATTAATTTTGCATACTTTATGAGAAATTTAATAGAGGTAGTAAATTCTTAATTATGCATGTGCTTTTCAGAATGTGTAAAAAAAACATCGCAATTTTGAAATTACTATTTTATTTGTATTTTCCAAAAATACATACCACCCTCATTAACCATTTAAATTTGTATGCCAACTGAAAGAATATATTCTCAAGGGTATTGAAGTACTTAAGAGACGCCATCTGTTTACATTCGCTTCTTTAAAAGTGTTTTCTTCTTCCAGGGAGCTCTTCCACGTGTAATTCTTCATCCCCTTATTTTTTAACGGAACGCTTCAATTTGTTTGTCATGAATATGAGTCATACCTAACTGAACTGGGTTATTTCCGAAAATGTTTAAATAGACAAATGAGCTGAGTCATTGGAAAGTACTCTGGCCAGAACTCTTACATAAAGATCGAATTTTTATAGACTTGAGGCACTTTAAAAAATAAAATTGCAATAAAATAAATAAATATGTATTATATAGTATTTCTCTTGCATCGATAATTACAGGCGACATTTTAAAAGCCCCAAACCGTGTCATTCATTATCAAACAAATGGTCATTATCTGTACCTACTTGTATACAATCTCCGGCAAGACACCCGTAGTCATCCTTAATAAAATTTGGTAACTATAAGAAATAGTCATTAAAAAGGTAAAATCTATTATAATGGAAACTCCATTATGCATTCCCAAAACATAAATAGATAGAAAACAGAAATAAAGATTCAGAAATATAAACTTCCAGCTAATGACAAATGACAGTAATTTTGATTTTAATGTGTCTTTCCGCTGTTCTCTGAGGCGAAGCGAGAAACATTTCGATACTACAAGTACCAGAAACAGGAAGCAACAAGAAACTTAAAGTATTAATCCCCCTCGCGTTGATGACAGAGTGCAGATGTCATCGCCATGTGTATTGAAAGCACTAACTCATTTTTCACGCTAGTCAGTTCATATTTGTCACTTGACATTTTCTAAAAGGAAGTTTTTATTTATTTTTTTTTGACTCGAAGACGATTTTCATTCATGCAATGAATTTTCATCACATTTTTACTTATCTTCCAGAGCAACAAGAACATTTAGAAAACATTTTGAAGCACGCTACCTACATAAAGTAATGCTTTTTAAAAACGAAATAAAGGTCACTTCCCAACTAGTATTTCATTTCAACATTTCATTGTTCTAAAAAAAAAAAAAAAGCTTTTTATACATGGTACTTCTTGGAGTCCTTAACCTTACCTACCACCCTATCATTGCAGTATTACACAAGTGATGTCAAACAATAGAACGCCATTCAGTCTACATGGAAATGCGTTTTAGTAAAGTGAAAAGGATTTTTTTGTATCTTTTTTTTTTTTTTAGTTTATCCTTAAAATTGAAAGTGCCCTGTTTCTCGCACCTTGAGTACCGGAACCTTGAAAAGGACCACCAGACGTACGTAACCTTATCCGACTTCCTCTTCATAAAATACACTTTCTATTCTATTGTTTTCTCTTAATCCATTGAAGGAATATTGTGAATGGTATCCTTTATACATGTGGGAAATAAAAACGTAGAAATTTAGTTCAAGGCTAAATCGAAGAGGGCATTCTTAGGGCTGCTTTAAAGAATTGTTTCAATCTTGGGGCATTTGTTGTTACATTTCGAAATTGCTGAAAGAAACTTGTATGTAGTTGGAAATTGTGTTTTTTGAATGATGTTAACTGGTACACACAACAACGGGTTCAGGGTATTTCTACGGCTACAAACCGATCGAGTGCGCGTTGACGTTCACTCTGAGAGGACCCAAGAATGACCAAGTAATCAGCGAAGAGCAAATGACTTATCCTCAGATCTCCCAATTCGAAAAAATTTTCGTCAAGACTGCGCTGTAACATCCAGTGCATACTCCATATAAGTAATGAAAAGGAGAGGAGACAAGACGAACCCCTGGGAAGTTGATTTAACGCCGTTTACCCGAACAAAGCTTTTACAGTTTGTGTAAAAAGATTGAATGGCTCTTAAGAGAGAACCGTCAACTCCATACTTCTGTAATACATTCCAGAATTTACCTCGAGGGACTCGGCCATATGCTTTCTCCAAATCTACGAAGCATGTGTAAACAGGTGTAGCATACTCCCAAGTCTTCTCAAGTACCATTCTGAGAGTGAATAACTGGTTGGTTGTGCTTCTGCTGGGACGAAAACCGCACTATTCATTTCATAATCGTGACTCAAGCACAACTCCGCAACGCGTTTCCAGCACCATGGCAAAGACCTTTCCGGGGAGACTTAAAAGTGTTATACCCTTGTAATTGGAGCAATCCCTTTTATCCCCTTTTTTGAAAAGGGGCACAATTACCCCAATTATCTCTGCTAATCGACTTTAAACATAGTTAATAGGTTTGCTCCAGAAGTGCGAAAGCGGGAGCGAATTTCACGGTGAGATATACCACCATCGCCATGTATTTATTCCCCGCTCCCGCTTTCGCGGGACCAAAGCCCTTTCCTACATCCCCCCATGGTATAATCGAAGCCTCCGGTCGTTACGCAACAAGAGAAACAAATGATGGTCAGTTTTCCTTCGAAACAAGTATTTTTCCAGGTATCTCGGCTCCTACCTTCACTCAGGCCTATAACTCCCTCTTTCCAAACTTTCGGATATACCCAAACTCCTCAAAAGTATGTTATACGAATCCTTAAGCTCTCGATGCAAGTCTTTAATTTCCAACTACTACTAACTTCGTTGAATTCGTGTCCTCTGCTGTATCGGCCATAGAAAGTGGTAAAGAAGTTGATGTTATTGCAAGCAATTTTAGTAAAGTTTTTGAGAAAATATCGCATAAATTAATTCTTTTCAAATTGTCTGCCATCGGCTTTGAACCAATACTACTAAAATGAAATATCACATTACATATTTGGAAAGCTGTTTTTATAGTGTTCGCTTCAGGTCCGTCATATCCGCCCCTTTCCTAGCAACCTCTGGTGCACCACAAGGCAGTCAGTCACCTAAAACCCCTTCTCTTCATTTTAGCTATAAACGATCTTGAAAGGGTTAATTATAAATACTCCTCTATCTCTCTCTATGCTGACGCTACCAAATTTTTCAAGCACATTCTATCTTCATGACAAGACTCCTGTTTGCTGCAACAAGATCTAGACAGTTTTTCTATCTGGTGTATCAAAAAGTGCCTAGAGCTCAATATTCCCAAATGTTAATCCGATCACCTTATCATGTAAGTACAAGAAGTCTTCTCCCCGTCTACCTACTTAATGATCAGCCTGTTTACATCGTCGAGAATCTTCGTGACCTTGGCATATTCAGGGCTATTGGCAATTTCGGGGGAAAAAATCCCTCCGAAAATTTTTTGTTCCCTGAAAAATATTCCTTCTATCGTAAGTCTCCATCGGAATTTATTTCTCCCGAAATTTTTCGGAAATATGTTCGAATGCATTGACAGTTGTCAATTGTGATTTGTTTAGTTGTCATTTGATTTAAGCTCATATTTGGAAATATTTTGCAAATTATTTGTGTTAAACCGAGGAATTGTGTTACTTTTAGTAATTGCAAAGATGCAAATCGGATTTATCCTTCTTTAAGTGAAAAAAGTGTTCAATTCAGTGAAATATAAAAGAAAATATAAGTTACAAAATTCACAGCAATTTTAGATTGAAAAAAATGAATGGGAGATTAAACAGAACATCTTTAAGAGATACACCCAATCCCTTGAAGTTACCACAGGCGTTGTTAGTGGAAATTAAATAGCGTTGCAATATAGTTATTTATATTCGATATTTATAAAATCTCACCAGTACTAAGGCTCAAATAAACCAATGTTTAAATAGTTGCTGAATTATCTCTCGGACAATCTCTCAGCAACAAATAAAACATTCGCCAATCTTCCCATTGATCGTCAAGCTAAGTGCATGCCTGCCGTTCCTTGCAGAAGGTGGTTACTAGAACTAGACAGGAGTCCAATCATGAGATTGAATTAGCACAGTCGGTATTCGCAGAAGTCCTTTCTATAACGTTCCTTCTCTAGAAGATTTCAAACTTATACATCCTTTTACATCTTATTCGTAGTGAAACCGTTGGCAATGTCGGGATTTTCGTTCAATGAATATACACTGAGTACACCAATCCTATCCACTTTTATTTCCTTTGTTAAAATCAAAAAAATTAAAAAAAAATGCAACTGACTTTAAATTTATTCCTATAAAAACTGCTTACGTTTTGCATTTCCACCTGCAAATTTCCGAAGAGAATATTCCGGGGGGAATTTTTGTTCACAATACCAATTTATTCCGGGGGAAACTTTCTCCCTTTTTCGAAATTCATTGCCGATACCTATTTTTGAAAAATGGGAAAAATTTCGGGGGGAATTTTGTTTACGATAGCCCGCGAGCTTAATGTCCGTTCGCATATTAATGAGATAATTCGTAAAGCCAATTTATCTCTTGGATTCATCAAACGGTGGTCAAAGGAATTCTCGACCCCTCTCCGAAACTCTACCTCTTTAACTCTAAACCCTAGCTTTAATTCCTAGTTATAAGTCGTAGTTTTCAGTTCTAGTATTGTAAGTTTGTTTTTTCTAACTTGTACTACGCCTAATGAATGGGGACATTTTGGCCCCACCAAAATTCAAAATTCGCGTTGGTTTGAGAATGTCTTAAAGCATTTTAATGAAATGAATTCTTTATTAAATATTCCCAACTTTTCCGATACGCGGACAATAATAACAAGTAAATATTGTTATTTGTTCAAATTATAAATTTATACTCATAGGGGAAATGTTTATAACAGCAATGGATACCTACTTGTCGTGAATAGCCTTTTCAATATTCGGAAAAACATTTCGTCCACGAATTTTGGTTACATTCTTGCTTTGTACGTATCCATTTCCATCAATTAGTCCTTTATTATTCATTCGCATGCAAAATGGTAAAATCAATTCACATTAATTGCACGAAAGTTTTAATTGGTTGTGGAATTGAATTGCAGGTTTTTCACAACTCAATTTGCAATTAATGGCTATTTTGGTAGATGAGGTAGGTACTACTTTGACGTTGGCAAATGTCCTTCTCTGACGTAAATCGATTACAAAAATAATGAAACTTTTTTAAATTGGCGTAAAGTGAATCGATTTAAAATAGATATGTATTGTTACAAGTATAGTCAACGATAAAGTAACGTAACCAAAATTGAGTTATTTTAAGCGTTTGTTGTAAATTTCTGTCCCGCATTTGTCAGTAACTATATAAATTGACATATAAAACGGAGGTTGGAGATCTATGTATTTGTGGCTTAACTAAGGACGACCGCCATATTTTTGCTTTAGGATTACTGGCGACCTCTACAATTGAGCACAAGCAACCAAACTCGAACTGTCAAATTCATTTAATTTTTTTTTTCCTTCTTCTTGAGAACGTGGTTGCTTTGGACAAGGGGTTAGAAAAATAAAATTGAAATCTATCTGGAAGTTGTCTTTTCTTTATTTCCAACAACGGATTTCCCTACAAAAGTGACAGTTTCCCGAACAAAGTACTGAGTATGATGACAGCTCCATGGTTTAATAATCCCAATTTAGAAGGAGTCACTTTTGCTTTTAAATCAAAGTTGGTAAATCTGGAGGAGTAGGTATATAGAGGTGAAATCCGACAGAAGATGTTCAAGATCCTATTTGAGATCTCGTGTCATTAAATAAAAGTTGCCAGAAAATGCGGCGAAACTTTGGAAACGGTTGATTGTGCAGGGGGGCAACAGGCAATAGGAGCATAATCAGTTTTAAGTTTTCCCGGAAAAATCTTTGCCAACTTGCTGAAAACGCGTTACAGAGCTATGATTATATCAAGGTTAGTTAGTGACAACCGACGAGTTATAAAGGGTGCCTCACGCGCAATAGGTTAAAGTATGTGCTCAGTGGTTAGTGTGCTGGACTACTGTGCGAGGGGTCCCGGGTTCAAGCTTCGGAAGAACACAATTTTCCATTGCGCCACCTCTCGCGAACGTCTGACAGTATAGGTAGGTAGGTAGGTAATTGGGTGCCCTTGTGACGACTGCCACGGCTTCACATAGACCATCAGTTGGGTCCATTCAGTAACGGCAACCTTCCATTTCATAGCTGTTGGAGACAAAGAGTATACCGCTTTATTGAGTCACCTAGATTTGGTATTAATCACAGGCTTTCACAAGCTCTTGTATCCAGATTCCCAGCTTATCCTAGGAGCAACTGAAGGGATGTGGAGTTTGATGACCTACTGGAACCACCCCGATTTGAGTATGAATCTCAGGAGTTCCTTAAGATCAACATTCACCAAATCATGTCCTTGCGGCTAAGTCCGATCATGAGTTTGGATCTCTTTTTGCTCAATCCTGGCCATAATTCTTTTGCATGCCTACAGGTGTTGAGATTGTTCCAGCGCAGATTTGTTCTACTCAAGGATTCAATGTCGATCTTCCTAGCAAGCGTGCTTAGCGGAGTTCTTACAGATTTTAGTGCCATTTGATGCGTGCACCTTCCACCCATTTCTTGCAGTCTCATCCGCTTGTTCATTTCCCGGAATATCCATATGACCCGGTACCCAGCATAGGATCACCGTGTTGGCTTGCGATAGTTCGTCCACGTAGTCTGAGAGTGTAACTGTCCTGAAAAAGGTTCTGAATTTAGCCGTTCGGACTCAGCATAAAGTTGTAGGTCCCTTCCATTCGTTCCAAAAATAAAAATGAATGATTGTGAGAACAGGGGCCTATTTTATTTTTGAAGGTTAAAAATGATTATTGGTAAGATCCTCTGTCACTTATGAAACAGAACAGAACTACTACAAGACATTCAAGCGGATTGAGTGGAATCGCTCTCGCGCGTCACGCTGTCAAAATTAAATACAAATACTCATGCTCTGTCCCACTAGACGCGAGTCAATGCTGTAATTCTGCAAAAGTGGCAAAGATGAGCAAACACACAACGACCCAATGCGCTCTCACTAAGAATTTTGAGTGTATTTAATTTTGACAGCGCGATGCGCGACATTTCAACGCTCTGCAGTAAAAAATGCATTCAGCCGAAAAATAAATTTCTACCTCGATTATTCGGTAATTTATTTGAATGCAAATTGCATCCACTAGCAAATTACGGTAATGACATTTGAACTAGATTAATAAACTACCCACCACCATCGTGTCGTGGCACACTGTTTACATTTGAATACCGGAACAGACAACACTGACCTACTTTGGTTGCGGCCAACTATAATTACTAATTGTTATCATTTAATCAACTGCAATTTCAAAACGGGAAGACCTCACCGTAGGCTAAGAACAAACAGCCCTAAAAAGCTGCACAAATGCATAAAGACTCACCCCTGACGACAGATCAATTAAAAAAAAATTGCATTAGAGCACCACTCTTAATAGCCTCTATACCTCTATCTCTTGGCACAACTTCCATGTACAGGCTTAATTAAAGCCGGCATTGTCGCAAGGGTTCCATTAGTAGTTCTATATAGGTTCAGTGCTATCCATATATGTATAGTGCCTCAGCGACGACAGTTTGTCAGGCACGGTCGTCGTCTATGCCCAAGAATTTCCTCATACTGTACGGCCATCTCTTTAGGGAAATGCTGTTCAGTTTGCTAATGACTCATGTGTTCTGTTTGACGTATACAGGAGAGAGAATATGATTATGCGAATTGCTTGCTAATTGTGTTATCCAGTTATTGGCTTTCAACTATTAAAAAAAAAACCACCACACCGAAGACAACACTCAATGTTAGCTTAATTGATTTTCTTCTACCAGCACTATGTGGCTAATAAATTCATCATAAGGATCTGCAAGACGTGGTCTATACGAATTATGCATTCGTGCTTGAAACCAGACACACTTAGATTACATATCGAAAAAAAAAATTGCACAACACCGGCAGCGCACTATACACACAACAGGTGCGCTTTTTGGTGTTGGGCAATCGGAGAGTCTTGGCTCAAGTTGGTCGGTTCTTTCTACGAACCAAGATGAGAACGATGTGTTGGCTCCGATGGGAACAAAATAAAAAAAAATGGCTAGCAGATTTCAATCGCATTATTAATTGCGCAAGAAATGCTGGCAAATGTAGTTTGCCAAGGTTTTTCATAAAGAAAAAAATTTGATGTTCAGCGCTTTTTGAGCATCTGCCGAGGTCAACTAATAGGAGGACAAACAAGCGAGGGAGTAGGTCTCCAAGCCAACCTCCCAATCGATGGAAAAACACTCTTTGAAACACCCTCTTAAAAAAACACCCTTCCATAGTTACATCATGAATTGCCAAGCAGACAGCTCCAATTGAAGCGTGTCAAAATAGCAACATTCAGCTATTATCGTGTAACCCCATTTATTCCCGCTTCGTCGGTTGTAATGTTGCAAATTCGCTTACACATCTGTGTGTGTGAGTGGGCCATCGATGCGTTATGAAATAAAAAGTAAGTTAAATACAGCGATATCACTGAGTAGATAGACATAGATGACTATGGTGTCGGGCTAAAATTATGTATAAAGCATTTTTGAAGTAGACTGCGTCCCCTAATGTAATTTCAGAGAATGGCTTTGTATAGACTGAATTAAATTTGATGCGGGGATGCGCTTAAGCTGATTTATGACCACTAAAATGTATGCTTGTTGACATTTTCTAACTAAGCGGAATGTAAATGTCGTTACATATCCTCTAAAGCATGTAGTTCAAAAGTGTTTACGCATCAATCCAACTGATGTCCTTTTTCCTGTTGCGAACAGTAAGCCTTTCCTTGGAGCATCAATGGTGGGAGTACGTTTTGCGGGTCAATCTGCCTTTTGCCGTTTATACCTCCAGACTTGTCACAGTGCTACAGATGTTACCCTTTCTTCTTCCTCTTACTGTTCTTATTGCGCAGAGCCTAGAAGAGCCTCCTTATTATTTTCTTCTTTGTAAAATTCCTCGCTCAGACCGGTGAAGCGTATAGAAGTATTGAGCTGCCCACTTCGGGTAACAGGATCCTCCAGGCGTAGTTAACGATATTTGGCGGTATCATGGAAGGAGCTACTTGCATCTGTGAGGCTTTCTTGCTAACGTACTGGACGTGTATTTTAAATCTCAATCTGGTTTTGTTTCCAACCCGAGAATTTGTATATCTTACAGTCCTTATGGTCGGTTATGAAGACAGTTTCGGTCTTGTGGTTTGTTATTTCGGCAGACTCTAGCAAATTGTTGATTCTGGTGTTGGACACTATTTTGTGGGCGGGCTTGACCATAATAATCAAGGCAATATCATTAGCAGGGAACGGATTTATTTGACATAAAAAATCAATAAAAGGCAAAACTAAACAGCAAAAAAGGCAAAAATGCCTTTTATTTTTTAAAAAAAAGGTTTTAAGACTTATAGTGATACTTTACAACCATATAAGCATTTTAGAATTTGCTGGCAACAAACGCCTGCGATTGTTCCTCAGAAAAGCTTTGAAAGAGCTGAAGAGAGGACATGGGCAGAGACAAGTGGAGACCATTTAAAAGACGTCTTGTCATCGATTGCAATATTTGTAGGCAATTTGAACTTTTCAGCGCCATTTACTACATTTATTTCTTCGACGGTCTTGAGTCTTTCATTTAAAGAACAACTTCAGCAGCTGTTTGCAATTTCTCATCGATTCCCCTTAAAATATTGAAAGTACTATATAAAATCAATTGCACACAGGACACAAAAAATAAATAAATAACAGCAGGTTCGTATATAGGAACCCTAGGCCTAGCTTTTTTGTAAGGAATGGAAAGGACCTACAATTTTCATGCCGAGTTCGAACGGCTAAATTGAGACGATTTTTCAGGACAATTATGCTCTCGGATGTTTGTCGGAAGTTCGCAAACAACGTGTGCAAGTGATGCTTTGGCGATATTTTGTTTAAGTTGCACCTACCTACTTGTAAGAAGAAAGTGCACATGAATTTCAACTTTAACCAAAAAAGGCAGAAAAAGCCAATATGTATTAGGAAAAAAGGCAAAAAAAGGCAAGGTCAACAAAATCCGTTCCCTGATCATTAGCAATGTCGATCACCTTAGCTCCTTGTTTCACAGTTAGTCGCAGAACTCCGTCATACAGAATAGGTTCAAGAACCGAACCTTTTGGTACTCTTCCGATAGTTCTTTATGTCATCGCCCTTCAGTCTGATACCTCATCTAGGTCTACTCCGCACAGAGTTGCTTAAAGCGTATTTTTGATGGCCGTTTTGTTCTCATGAAGGCAGCTATAGCCGTTCTTCAAACCCTAGAACTCTGTGTTAGATTGAACTTCATCTTTCGCCTTACCGTCGCCGCCATCTGAGACAACTAATTGTCTATATGAACGACTCTGAACTAAATTAATTTTAATTAGTTCAGCAAGAATATTGCCATATTCATGAATATCCAACTTAGAGAGGGTCTCCATTAGATATACAGTGAGCGTCAAAGGTGAGTAAACACCGATGTTCTTTTGAGTTTTCTTTAGAGTCTCTCCCTCCCTCTCCTAAGTAACCTGTCCGTATCCGGACGATACGCCATTTTAAGGTTTAACCAAATTTTTAAGTTTAGCCGAGTAGGTAGTTCTACAGATAATCTCTACACTCTCCCTCCTTAGGTAACATTTTCTGATCCAAAGGATGTCACCATGACAAAGTTGAAAGCATTTTTAATATCGGCCGAATAGTTTCAGAGACCCCCCTTACTCCCACTGCCCCCTTAACGCCACCCTATCCATCAACATTCGACGCCTCAAATGGGAAACAAATCCATAAATGAGGAAAAAAAAAAGAAATAAGGAAAATCAGATACATAAATGGTTCTCGAGACATGCATTTTTCATATATATGTAGTAGTATAGATTGTTACAAAATTTAGTACAATTTTTATGTTTAAATAGTTACATTGGCTAATGACATGTTTTCTTTTTATTTCCAGACTTCAAGTTTGACTTTTCACGGAGACTTTTCATCAGCCATTTACAACAAACTCGTAAAGCGGATCTACACTTGTCAACACGTTAAAAATACAAAAAATTTCACAACCACTTACAATCGTATAATGCACACTGCAAACTCCAATGCACACTTCGCGCCGCGGATTAACTTCATTAAATAATTTTAAATTCAAATATTTAAGACTTCGAGTCTTCGTTAGGCATTCACTTGTATAATTTTTGTAGTAATAGATTTTTTTATATAATTTCTTTCTTTTTTCACATTCAAGTGTAACAAACACTCCCCTTTTGGAGAGAACCATCCAAACATCAAAATAATTTTTAAATATAAACAAAACATAAAAAACACACTTCATCTATGAGTCTTATGAGCCAGAGAGATCAAAAAGAGAGAGAGAGTTACTATTCGTCTCGTGTTTTTGCAAAACAAAAAAATAGCAATAAAGTGAAAGATTCGTTTTAAACTGTCATCGTCATCATCATCGTCGGTATAAATATTTTAATCAGGATTTAATTAAATTAAAATTAAAAAATAATAAAAAAAAAAGAAAAATTAAATTTAATTCGCGTGTATGAACAATTATGTCTGCCACAATGCGTACAACATTGCAAACCGTGCCAGAATCTCTACCCGCCGATCATGTTACCAATGGTGGTACATCGACACCGACTGCAGTGTCAGCTGCTGCCGCTGTGGCAGCATCAGCCGCCATTGTCGCACAACAACAACAGCAACAACAACAACAACAACAACAGCAGCAATCCAGCACACACAATAGCAGTAGTTCACTGTATTCGGTTAAAGATAATCACTATCACCATCATCAGCATCATCATCATGATTCGACAAATGCCAATATCATAGCTCCACCACCGCCGCCGACGGGAACTGTCTCAGCAGCAGCCACAACTACAACCACAACATCGTCCTCGGTGGTCAATAATGCCGCTGCGACATTGAACTCAAGCGTGGGCGGTGGCAGCAACAACGCCTCAGCCACTACCATGCCACAGCAGCATCATGTCAGCAATAATTCAGTAACCGTTGTTACGTCAGCAGGCGCCGCCGTCAGCGGTACCGCTGCAACAACAAATCAAACGGCAATCACTTCATCTGCAACATCGGGTTCGGTGTCATCCGCTACTGCTGCCGGAACAACAAATAGTGTCAGTGGTGGTGGTGGTGGCGGTGGTACCGCCATTGTTGCTCCTGCTGTCGCCGCCCCAACAACAAATCATCATCATACAACGTCAGTAACGTCGTCGAGTGGGGGTGGTGGTGGTGGCGGTGGAGGCGGAGGTACTGTGACCGGCATTAACAAAACCGTTCTATCTCATTCACATTCGAATTCGTCTGCAATGAAACAGAGGTCATCATCGGCTAAGGTGAGTTTTGTTTATCAAATTTATATAAATCTAACCGTGTGTACCTCGTACTCTTACATTGAAACATTTTTCCCTTTTTTGTTTTTGTTTATCTAAAATAAGAGAAGTCATCAACTTTCAATTGAATGTGCGGATAGAAAATGTATTATTTTGCTTTTGGCTATGACGTCAGTGGGTAGAGATAGCACACAACATTCTCGTTAGCTAATTAAAATGTAGTTTTTTTTTTCTGTATATTTTCTTCGATCATTCGGTATGTTGATTGTGGAATAATGCCAATTTTACAGATATGATAAAAAGTTTATTTAAAAGAATGGTCATGAGGACTTATGGACGTTTGCTGATACAATTCATAACAATTTAAGTTCTCCTTAAATTCTTCTGGGCTACGTTAAGGCATAAATTGTTACATAAGAGTTTATGTGGAACTTAAATCTCTATGAGTCGTATCGGCAAGGCAAACGGCCCTTAGTGGGTATTGCATTTGGAAACGCGACCGTTTCACTATCAGACGCTCGCAAACTGCCGCCCTTCAGGTCTGGCTCCAAAGCGCGCCCCAATTTGGCAGACTTGACAATATCTGAGGCTCGCTTAGTTCATCTTGTGATCTCAGTTGTGCGTTTCATCAACATGAGCGCTAGACTCGTGGTTCAGAGCGGAATGAATCGGAAACACACGCTTTTTTTAAATGACATCTATTGTAAACAATGACACAACAATTTGAATTTCAACCGTTTTACTAGGCAAATTCACTGACGCTCAAAAGGTGTCTCTAGCATTCTATGCGGAGAAATCCAAGATGGCTTGCACATATTTTTCATCAAGTGATCATGCAATTTGACGTTTGACCGACAAATCTTTTGGACATTTAACCCTCAAACAGGTGCCTTTTACTTCTTTAACAAAACTATTGTAAGAAAGGTCGTAGGCTAAGTTAGGTTCTACATACATATAGGGTCGATGTAACTACTTCTTACCAACTCTGACCAAGGTATAAACTTGAAGTTAAACGAACACCTAATAAGAATGTATGGATTAACTTATAACAAAGCTCAAAGATTCCGACAGAAATTCCGTCATATAATTTTCATTACGCTTGGCGATACTTTTCTAAACGATATCGTCAATGACACAGTGATTACTTGTCAGTAGAGCATTTCGTTGGATTGTCTCCTGCGAGACCTTTTATAATACACGACTTCGTTGTTTTTTTTTTTTTCAAATTCAACTGTTTTTTTTTATTTTAATTTTAAAGGCCTGACCCGCCAGTCATGCGACGTCCACACTTCGGTGGTTTGGTCATGTTGAACGTATGTCTGTACCATCAGGCAGGTGTCCACTAAGTAAACCCAGGATGAGATGGCTAGATCAAGTCCATAATTTCTCCTCTACCCGTATGGGGATTGATTTAGCGTCCGTGGCGGAGAATCAAGAGCTATGGAGGTCCCACTTGAGCAACCTACACCCGCGACCCACTGAATGACCCGCCAGTTGCGGAGGGGACTGCGAGATAATTGCACAAAATAATTAATTGAGCAGGCCATGCGATGTTTCATCCTTTCTATGATTTTGAGGATTTCTCTGGTGAAAATGTTTTTTAGTTGTTCAAGAAACAGACTACCTTTGAGTAAGGGTGTCTCCTTGTACCGCATTGACGTAGGTACTCGTCCTTTATATAAAGACGACATTCGGTCTCTGAAACGGCACCTATATTCTGAAAGTGATATTGAAGTCATGCGTACCTGTCTTACAGCTGCTATAGGACGATAATAGAAATAACACCCCTCCACATACATATTTACAAAATGGCAATGCGTATAGTTCGGCAAATTTGATCAAACGAAAGACATAAGTCTTAAGGACCAGCCGGAACTTGAAATGATCAGCGCGGTCACTGACCGCATCCCAAAAACCTTATGCTTCGATAGGCGGTTCTCTATGGAGATCCCAAGCAGAGAAGCATTGGCAAGCTATAACCCACCAAACTGCCAATGTGGCCTAAAGTGGTATATGTCTCAATACCTATGGGGAAAATTCCCAGTGTATTTCAGGCAGAGCTCCATTCTCCTTGCCAATAAAGAATGCGCAAACATTATCTGCAATTGAGGTATCAAAGGCGCTAACAATTCGCGGACAGTCAATGTGCTATAAAAGCCCTTAGGTCACCCTAAATCAGCACAGCACTGCTTCAATACCCTCCAAACCATTAGTACCAGAAACAAAACCAGACTATGGTTGGTTCCCGGCTTTGGGGGAATTAAAGGAAATGAAAATGCTGATGAACTCGCCAGAAAAGTCTCGAAACCCTCCCTTATAGGGCCTGAAACTTTCTGTGCAATCCCCAAATCGTCTATAAACTCGACTATAAAGAGCTGGTAACACAACAAGTTTATCTCACGTTGGGAAAATATCCAAAAAAGTCATTCAGCCTTTCAAGAATGATGCCAACAAAATGTTATCTAAGCAGGCACGCTTTCAATAATTTAGTTAGGCTATCTAGCAGGTCACCACCGGCTTGCGATACCACCTAAAGAAAATGTCATTGAGGAAGACGAAACAGCTGAGCATATAATTTGTCAATGCCCTGCCCTTTCTGGTATCTGAAGGAAGTAATTTTTCATCAAAGTAATAAAAACCGAGGAATTAAGGAAATCCTTTGCTGAATCAGCTACATTAGGCATGCAGAGACGCTACTAATCTAGAATTCTGACACTTCAAGGTCAATAGATCTTCAGAAGTCTAAAACAAGTGATGTTGAGTGATCCGTACGTAATCAGGTTTGACTATGCTACACGATGTCGCCTTCGACACAGCTAAACTATAATCGTTTAAATCTTCGGTGAGGTGATCCTTTTGATGGCATTTTGTATGGACCTTCTACCATTTGGTTGACAGCATCTCTGTAATCCACGCTGATAAGTTTGCTGATGCGACTGGAAGTTATATTCAAAACAACATTTGTTTAACCTTCCGTCAACTACGAGAGGTATTTGATAAGTTCCTGTGTTTGGCAAGAAAAAACATTTTTTTTAACAATTTTATTTTATTTTTCGACATAGCCTACTTTTACATAGAAACACTTAGCCTAACGATATTCCAACTTTTTTAAGTCCTCCGAAAAATAGGTTTTGACCAACTCTGCAAAATATGCCAATGACCTCCTCGTTTGTTGTGAATCTCTTTCCGCCAAGCCATTTTTTCATATTTTGAAACAAGAAGAAATCACATGGGGCTAAATCTGGAGAATACAGCGTGGATGCGGCAGTAATTCGTAGCCTAATTCTATCAATTTTGCCACCGCGATGTGAATCGAGTGAACCGGTGCATTGTCGTGATATGGAACGGAACTTTTTCTTAACCAAGTGTGGCCGTTTTCTCTTCAATCTGTCGTTAAATTTACCCAAATTGTCCTGTAATCTTTCTTCCCTTTTGCAAATAAATCGATGTAGACTATGCCCTGAGAATCCCAAGAAACGGTGGCCATGATATTTCCAGACGATGGGACTGTTGTCGCCTTCGGTGCACGTTTTCGGCGTGTAGTCCACTGTTTTGACTGTTCTTTCATTTCAGGCGTATAGTGATTGATCCAAGTCTCATCAATAGTCATATAGCGGCGCAGAAATTCCGTTGGATTGCGCTTAAAAAGGTCCAAATTCTGCTGTGAAGTCGTCATTCGAATCCGGTTTTTGTCAACGGTGAGCAAACGCGGCCGATAGCTGCTTTCTCATGCCCATAAATGCTTACTCTTATGGTCTTAACAATGTCTCTTATCTTTACTCGTCCGCCGGTCTGCCAATACAATGCTATGGATTTTGTTGACCATTTCATCCGTAGTCACTTCAATTAGACGACCTGAACGCTATTTATCTACGACGGATGTACAACCACGCTTGAATTCTTTGAACCAATATCGAATTATTGTCGTCGAAAAAGAAAGGTCCCCATAAACAGTGTCCAACTTTTCTTTAATTTTACTGCACGTTTTCCCAGCTAAGTTCCAGAAATCGAGTGAAATCGAAATTGCAAATCGAGTGAATTCGTTTTCAGTGTTCTGCATTTCGAGCGACTCGGAAACTCCGAAATTTTTTCAAAATCACAATTTCGCTTTGTCTCAATTACTAAAATTTTGAAATCGAAATCGAATACAGTGAAATGTAGAACACAAAAATTCATTTCCGATTTCATTTCAAGTGAAAGTTAAATTTGGAACCTAGCAAAAATAATTATTTTTATAATTAGAACAAAATTAAACTTGCTTACTTCCAACAGCTACTACAACAAAATTAATCAATGAATTTATCTAAAATTTTGACAATTTTGACTTGACACTAAGCAATGACATAATTGACCCTCCGTATTTTGGTCAAATAAAAAATAGGATTTTTTACTGCCAGTGGAGTCGTACATCTTTATACTGATGCTAGTCCTTTCACATTCCGCTGACATTTCATCAGGAATCGAACTTGCAAAAACTTGTGAGCCAATAAATTTCAACCCTCCGCCGAGACCAGAACCAAAGACGGGTGACGAGAGTGAATGTTTTTTTTTTGATAGGGTAGGACAACACAATTTTCGTTGTCTTTCCTCATTCCTCGCTCATAGGTTATTCCATTAGTTTTAACGACCATAGTTGGGTGTGCGGTCCTCCTCTGGAGAATTGCAAAAAAAAATTGGAAAAACACGAAATTCGCACAAAATGTAACTAACAATAGAGGTGACATCATCAACATTGAACTACTAACTTACAATTTTGTATCAAAAAATCCCCCACGAGTTGAATAATTGAATTTATTTATTATCCATTCAACAGGATAGATATTTTTTTTCATATTGCCCAACCGTTCTCCAATCGTTTTCGTCCTCAAATGTGTTGATGAGCTTATTCCAACCGTGAACTCATCTTGACGCATGAAATCATCATTACCCACCCGTCTCTATGTGAACACATTTAAATCAATAAATTCTAGTAAGCTGTCCTTATCCCTCTTGGGGAAACAACTGTTTTATTAAAAAAAAAAAAACCTTATTTCATGTTTATTTGCCAATGGTTGGTTACCTGACGCCAGTCTTTCAGTAAACAGAGAAATTGCTTATTATTTTTATTTTACAAGCCAATCAATCAGTTCAAAGTGGACACACATTTTTGACGGATAAACGTAGTAGTAGTTCGAAAGTAAATTTAGTTGTTCCCTGTCTATAATTGTATTTTTTTTCAAGTAATAAAGCTCCTTCAAGTATACACTTATCATTTTATCATCATGTCCACAAAAAGAGATCCTGCGCAGTAGTGTTGCTTTCAGTTACCACCCGGGCAAAAAGGCGAAATGTCAATGTATTTGTTAAACAATGTTCAGTGCGGTTATTACTCTTGCATGTCGTTTCGCATTAGGGTTGTTGTCAGAGATATCTGTACGAGTAGATTGAGTTCTTGCGATACAAAGGAGGAGGTGGGAGATGGGAGATGGGAGTAGAGAAAAGGTCCTGTAGCATGTTTTGTGTATACCCTGGTAGTTATTATATAATATTCGAGATAATAAATGTTGGGTAGGTCATATCGGCAAACTGAACTTGTTTGAGGCTAGAGAGTCGCAGTGGCACATTAGTGCGGGGTCTTGCTGTGATGACATATTGATGTTAGGAGGACGAAAACCTGTAAATAAACCACCGGAAGGATGTACACTGGTCGGTTGTTGTTCTACTTTTATGACGCATCATTATAACACGAAGCGTCATACAAGAAAATGGAACCTCCTGTCCTGTCCCTATTGTATGAGAGAGATAGGAGAGAGAGAGAGAGAGCTGGCTGTAAGAGTTGAATAATGCTGTACAGGGAATGGATGAAGGTATACCTGACACAATATCTCACATTCTACCTGAAGGTATTTCTAAGAATTCTTGTCACGGCAAAAGCTTTTGAGTATACGCAGTCAGGCGTAAAGACCACCTGAAATTTGCTATAGAAACGAAAGTATGGACCAAATCCCTACTTATCCTATATACTTATAAATTGAGTTGAGTATCTATCGAAAATGAAAAGTTAATGAGCTGATTAAAGTACTTAACAACAAAGTAGGCCCCCAGTCCAAGTTAAAAGTAGCTGAGACTGAAATCAAACTGACCATTACTGATACCTTTAGTTCTTAGCTTTGGTCTTTCACTGAATTTATATAAAGAACGCAACAATAAATTTTTACAGCTGTTGGTCCGTCCAGAAATGTCAAATCAAACTATCTTTGAGGCCAGTCCACGGACCCATTACTAGAGATATTCTTGTCATCGAAAACTTTCGTCTATAAGTCGAGATTTTGTCAGGAAATATGACATGCGACACCATCCTGGTGAAACCAAATGTCATGCTGACCATGACTTTTAGAAAATAAAAAAAGGGTCTGTAACAATTATTTCGATTTTTTTAACCCTCGAAGTCCAATTGCGCACTCCAAGCTGGTTTTAGGTGTCCACATATTATGTCCGTTAAGATTTTGTATACAATGTTGAAGAGGCTAAAACCTCGGTCATTGTTGAATGCAATGGGGTTCTCCTTTTTGAGGATAGGGTAGACGATCCATCCAACATTTTATTCGTCTCACCAAATTTTAGATGTGAGTTGGTGTATGCTCTCTAAAAAGCCATCTTCAGTTGCTTTGAACAATTTGGCCAGCATGCCATTGCTATCTTTAGGTGTTTTGTTTTGATGAGGTGGTCGGACATTTTCGCTATCATCGTCTATGTTCAATTGTTTATTATGTCTGACAGCACGTTGTTGGTGTTCGTCGCCCTTATTCAGTTAGCAGAAACAACTTTTCCATATTCTCACTACCAACTGTGACAAGGTTTCCGTCTTTACCCCTAACCAAACAAAACGCGCTTCATTCGCCGTTCAAATGTGATTTTTTGCTTGATACGTTATTTTAGCCTCTAGCCAATCCAGTTTCCGTAATTAAAAAATGGACTACGGATCTAAATCGCATTTTGGTATAGGTTTAAGACAACAATAGAGCATCTACTTCACAGTAAGTTTATTTACAACTTTTACCCTGCGATTACATTGATCAGTCAGCAGACGAAAGCTATGATGGTTCTAGGACTAACTAATAGATTGCAAAATTCAAACTATGACTAGATCCAAACGCTGAGTTCCCAATGTAGGATCCGATATGTACTCGGACTCGGACACTTGGGTTCTAAAGAACCCGAGGCAAGTCCTGATACACTGTCTCTCAAACACCCGAATCTTTTCCAAATGGGAAGGTGCTACATTGAACCAACCATAAGCGATGATCGGTCTAATAAGGGCCAAGTAGTATATGACATTTTCTCTGGAAACAAGTTGACTACTGCGAAACATTCTTCTTGTCAGAGCGTAGGTCCTCTTGGCCCCAGCAAGACTAACATCTATTTGTTTGTCAAAATACAGATACTGGTCGAGCCAAATGCCAAGATATCTGATCACGCTTGGCACCGCTAATAGTCGTCCATTTTGTCCAATAATGGCTAATTTTCGCCAGTTTTTTCTGGTATCCCTAGAGGCCCTAGCCAATGGAGTTCTAAAAAGGATTGTTTCCGATTTTTGGAAATTGATTTTCAGCACCTCTTAATTTGATCGCAATACCTCTTAATTTTAGCGAAGTCACGCTGCAACAGGATGTTGATGACCTCGACGTTTGGACCTGATTTGTACGCCACTAAATCTTATGTGTAAACATTAAACATGATCGAAGAATTTACCGCTCCCTGTGAACTTGTGACTTCGACTTGTAATCCATCATGAACAAAATTTAATGTATAGATCGATAGCCCGTATTGTCGCGAAGATCACCTGAAGATATAAAGTTTCGACAGATCCTACTAACATTTGGCTGTTGACATACGAATGTAAATACATAGGTGTACTGTACATCGCCTGTTAAAAATAAGACCTATTGACTAGATCAGTCCAAATCGCATTTCTCCGATTGACCACGTAACTCTAGCGGTCTCAAACTATGGAATATCAAACTTGTAACCAACTCGAAAACTAATAATTTTTGTAAAGATCACTTGCAATTGAATTGTATATGATGCAGAACATTTTATAGTCTGCCTCCAGGCGCACGATCCATTCGAAGTCCAGCCAGCTTATCACTTCTGCACAAAAAATGGCAATAATTTTGCCTTCGATATTTAAAAAAATTTTTTGTCTAGTGTTAGTAATTCTGCCTTGACTTAAAGATGAGGGTCACTTAAATGCCTTCTCTCTTCAACCAGAAACAAATTCATTAATGCATATACAGAATAAAGTGTATTGCCCTATAAAGCCTTATTTACATCTTCATCTACAAGATACGTATTCATGTTTATACAAATACATTTACAAATTATTATTTTAAAGTCAAAAAGTTCATGTCTTTCAAAAAATTTTGAAAAAAAAAAAAAATACTACAAACGGATACCCCGAACAAACCATACTACGGATACGACATAACATAACCCAAAAACTATTTGTAGAATTTACGCACCCGGAATCAATTTCAATGCTCTCTAGCATTTTGTGTATAGTCCTTCTAATTTTTATTTTTTGATTTAGTAAAACATTTATTTTTATATAAATAACATAAAAATCCATCCAATGTCCACTATACACGAATGGGTTCTATTTTTGGAAAGAATATCTTTTGAAGAAGGTCTCTTTCGGTTTGCGCTTGTTTCAAAAATGCTTTCGGTGTTTCTATAGATTTTTTTTTTATTTGCTGTCTTTTACACAAAAGAACAAAGGTTAGACTTTCTTCGATTTATTATGAATGTCGTGTGTATTTCTTTTTTATAAGTATTTGTATAGAAGAGGACACATATGTGAGTGGATCTTTCAAAGCAGATGGTGTTTTCGATATATTTATTTTTTTTTTTTTGTCAGAATTTTGAGCGATTAACAACAAATGTTTCTACATCAGTTTATGCAAATCATGTGAACACAACAATTGGACAGAAAATAGTGATGTGCTCGAAAATGTTTAACAAATAAATTGGCGATTTTGAAATAAACTCAATTGAGCCTTATAACTAAAGTCTATCCGTAAAAAAACACGAAAAAGAAGAAAACTGAAACATTTCATAGGAATTCAGTGGAACATTTTTTGGAATTAAAAAAAAAAAATGTTTTCGTACAGAAAAATGAAAAAATTCTTTTCCTAGAAAATTTAGAACTAACTTTGTAATATATAAGCAACATTTTAAGATGAAGATTGAGTTAAACAATCAATTTTAAGTGCTCCAAAAAAGCAAACCAAATTTTTTTGGGGTGTGTTTTACGTATTGCTGGGGTCTTAGTATTAATTTCTAAAATACTATGACTGTATCTTTTGTGACTTCGGATGTTTAATGTTTATGTTGCTTCAAATCAGGAGCAAATTTTGTTTGTAGCAACATAGTTAATTCTTCTACTACGAGAAGCTTGCGCCTAAATCCGAGCAACAGAAAATTTTCCGTTTTTCAATTATCGCGATACACTTTTTCATAGTTGGGAACAATCTCGCAGTAATTGCTTAGTAAAGTATTTTGCTTCGAGAACACTGTCTATCCATGGACTGGTTATCTCTTACTAGAAGATATCCTATCTCAAAGGACTCTTCAAACTGTCCATACTAAGTCAACAAATGATATATCTTGGCTCAGGTATTATCTAGATTATGCCTGGAACGAAATGGTGTGGCTAAAGCAATAGCTGTAGCTGCCACCGCTGATTTCCTCCATCTTTCCCATGGCGACTAACGTGAGACTGGTGGGTCATAATGTATTTGTATGTATGGGTATTTTCCCCACTTTTGGTATAAACGTCAATCTTGTCTTCCATTGCGTTGGTAACTAACTCAAATCAATATCTGCAATATGTATTGGTAGAAGAAGACGACTTAAAAGCTTCCAGATTAATTCTTTTTGTACAGATCCTTTTAGTATGCTATTGCTATACATTTACTGAAACCAAAAATAGATCTTCACACTTATTTTCTCTCGATCTGGGTATTTTTCAAGATATTCAGCTGCTTCTCGTTCATTCATTCATTTTCAATAGCCCGCTTATCTACTAATTAGGTGTCGGGTGTAGGTGGCTCAAGTGGACCCTCCATAGCTTTCGATTATCCGCCATCGACAATAAATCATCAAGGGTAATCCCCATATGGGAAGAGGATAGGTTATGGACTTGATCTAACCATCTTATCATAGGCCTAACTACAGGAGACCTGCTTGATCCATAGCACGTCTTGGGATCCTGGTTGGGGACATGCATTTAACATGATCAAACCACCAAAGCATGGACCAGTAGCTGCTCGACATTGAGTTCCTCATGTATTCTGGTGGTTAGAATACGATCTCTACGGGTCACACCAGCAAATCAACGGAGGAATTTCATTTCGGCAGCTTGTATCCGCGGTCATTACCCAAACCTCAAGACCATTGGTAAGAGTAGGAACAAACACCGCATTAAAGACTGATTACTTAGCTTTGACACCAAGTTTAGAGCTCCTAACAGAATAACAGCTTCTTCTCGTGTCAATGAAAAATTTCAAATCAACCGTTTTGGTGTTAAATTGTCTCAGCATTGTCAGATCGCTTATCAACCTCTTTCGAATGTTTCAAAATGTTGATTGGAATAATGATAAGTGGTTCTTCTTGGAATTAAATTAAATCTGTTAAGTGTTATGTAGTCTTTAGTAAGATCACAAAATCCTATTTCCCTCGCCAGACGGGATACTTCTGATATGATTTGCTCGTCATCCATACATTCTGGTAAAATTTTTTGACAAACTTTGCTCATGTTGGAAATTGTTACATCTTTTCAATAGTCGGCTATGATTTTTAAAAGCCTCATGACATGAATATTTCATGAGTACTTCTGGCCAAATTTCCTCCATGTATTGTTTATCTTAACTTTTAAAGGGTATATCCAAAGCCTGATTTATATTGTTGAAAAATACAACCCAAATAATACGCCTTAAAAGAAGCAATAACTTTTTGGTCCATGGGTGGAAATATCGAAGACAGAAAGACTTCCATTTTCATAAACACCATCAAGACACTAAGGATGGCCGACAGCATTGTCCAGAGAACGTTTAAAATCGGCGGCCTTTTCGTCGTTATTTAAGCGATCCATAAGCTTGATTTTGGACTCGATTGCTATCCTATAACCTTACCTTCCTCCGCTTTTTGCGTGTTCTTTCAGAAACGGAAGAAGATTTTCCATCGTAATTGCTTATAGCCAAAGCAATCCAACAGGCAATACCTGTGGCCTATTTCACCAACTTACAAAAACGTGTATTTACAAGTATTTTTTGACACTTCTCTTAGAAAAACAGGCAAATTCAGTTAAATTTGTGGAAAAATACTTGTTGTACTGTTTCTATAATATAAAATACAGTCAAACTTCTTTAAGTCGAATTTCTCTATTACTCGAAGCTTTATTGGGAACTCTGCGTTTTCAACTTTCCAACTTTTGGCCTCCATAACTCGAATTTATTGTCTTTCCTTTTGAGAGTTCGGCTTATGGAAGTTCCTTTGTATAAGTAGCAACTACCACTATAATAAAATATACAATCTAGGGTTAGTTCCACACTTCTAAAAAGATTTAATGCAATATGATATATTTTTTTTATTTTCTGGTACTTAATTTGTTAACCCTACTGTAGCTAAGCTTTGTAAGTTCTCGAAGCAGGCAAAGCGCCCGCCGCCGCCATAAATCTTGTTGTAAAGCTATCTTCCAAAGTTCAACAGACACACTGCTCTCGCCCTACATTATCGACAGTGTATTTACTAACTAGCCAAAGCTTTGGTGGATTATGTCTGAGATAAAAAACTTTTACCAAATCTAGTAAATTTTCGTACCAGGAAGTCGGGTTCATGTCCGTACTTCATCATAAATCGTTGCTCAAATTTTATTACATTCGTGTGCCCATTGACGTCATACTCTTTTTTTTTTATGATTTATTTACAAAAAACAACATAAATACCAGTATGTGCTTAATAAAAAATAAAATTACAAAAGATTAACCTAATTTATACGCCCCAATTGAAAGTTGAATGTCTAATATTTATTTTTATTTCTATTTCTATCTATAGGATTAAGATATTTTTGTAGCTTTTAAGGAATAACTAAACTATTACTTGGCTTTGTTTATCTCATCGGTCTTGGTTTGTCTTCTTCGTAATGTGATTGTCCCAATGTTTTTGTGCTAAAATGAAAACGGAGAAGAGGTTTTTTTTTTGTTCTCTGTTGAACAATTTATAGAAAGCCTCAAAATTGTTATCATGTACCTACCTACATTTTGTTATCATTATTATTATGGGTGGTGGGTTACATTTTATTCTAATTGATTGATAAATTAATTAATTTCCACATGAATCACAATTTTTTTTCCTTTTTTTTGGGATTTTTTATTTAACACATGACAGCTGTTACATGCGGATGCGTGCGCGCTAGTTAAATATTTTGGAGGTTTAACAATTTTTTTTAGGAACAATGTAGAGTTAGCTTTAGTGATTGACTGTCTGATGTCTGTAAACTGATTTCGATGCTGATTATGAGGGTGATAAGTCTCGTATGATGTGTCACTATTTTGGATGGGCAAAATTGAAAAGAATCTGAATGATCAAATCATCAGGGAAGAGCAAATGACTTGTCCTGAAGTCTTCCAATTCGAAACGTTCTTAGCCCAGGCTACACTGTATTATTTAGCGCCATGGCCGCGGCTCCATTCGCGCCCCGGTTTTTTTTTATAGTAAAATTAAAATTTATTTGTGAAACGGAAATCAAAGTGAAACACTTGTTTTTCTCCTAAACGCCTCAACCGATTTTCCTGAAATTTTGGATGTGTGTTTGAATGGGTCCCGGAATGGTTTAGAGTGAGTCAAAATAAATCAAAACAACAAATAAATGAGGCCGAACAGCAAATAATTTGGGATTTTATTTTTTTTCCTCCAAAACGGCAACCACTTTTTTCAACCCTTATAGGACGAATTAAAAAAAAAATGAAGAATGAAGCATGTAATAGTGTTGACTTATCTATCAACATACAAACTTTCAAGTTCATACGGCTAAAGGCTCGTGAGACCCCCCTTACTCCCTGGAACCTCTTTACTTCTGAACAATTCTCACCCACCCTACGGCCTAATCTGGCCACACATTTATAAATCAGAAACAAAATCTTGAAAATCGGAAGAATGGTTCTCGAATTACGGAGAAACGAACCGACGGACGTTCCATTTTATATAGCAGTATGGATGATGGCGAGATGATATAAGGCGCATCTCTGACAAGGTACAATACCCTTGGTAAAAGGTATTAATTTAATGCCTTTTACTCGAAAACGGTTTGCGCGGAAAGAGATTAAATGGCTTTCAGGATGGTTCCGTCAATTTCATACCTCTGCGTCTGCATTCCACCCCAAAGTTTAACTCGAAGGACTTGGTGCAATTTCTTTCTTGAAAAGGGGTACATACTACATATTACCTCAGTGAGCCAATCGCCCGCCGGCTGTTTCGCCACATTCCCAGGCAACTTCAATGACATCAGAGATTTATTAAGCTTCCTCTGGACTGAATTGATCACAAAAGACAATTCCTCTACCGTGGAACTATTTTCGGTCCTCACAATTCTGCTGAAGGCTATGGATTTGGAAAACGACTCGCTTCATCTGCGCAAGATGCCCTTTTCAGCGGAAAGAACTGCACCACCGTTGGATTTGATTGCTATAATGGTATTCCATTTCCTTGCTCTAAAACGGCAATAGTCTGCCAGAACTTTTCGCCAAAGTCCTTATACGATTGTTCTGTGGCTGCTTGTTGGTGTCGGTTATAGCCATCAGAAACATGATAGCATCAGTGGAACATTATAGTTATAAATATAACTGGGGCCCTATCAGCTAATTTGTGGAAGGCAGTTTTATTGAAATGATCAAATGTTTAAACAAAAGATGATGGTGACAATGCAGCCCTTCTAAAGGCGTGAATATCACAAACATTGTTTCAATCACAAATTTTAAATTTGAGTGGCCTCTACTCCAAAAATGCGTTTCGCCCCGACACGTGACGTGGTTGGCGGGCTCATCATTCATTTTAATACAAGAATGTACAACAATGAATAAATCTATCGGTGACTTCTGCTATGAAGACTTTGAATGTTCCATGTGTTTTAATGGATATCTTTGTGTGGAAAGAAGGTGTTTATAGTGGACATGCCAATTGCACCACAAAAGCCTAACATCTTCTCACCGTTCGCGTTCTGTCTCCTTCCCAATGGTATCCGTACTCCAAAACTCTGTCTCGACAGTCTGGGCCTGGGACTGGGATTTGTGATTATCCCCACTCCCGTGAAAACAGCCGTTGAGAAGGTGCTACTCCTAACATGAAGAGAATCCACAGTTTCCAGAACTTCTTTGCTCTGTTTGATACATGTCCTCCGTCTTTCCAGCTTCTATTTTGGATTAGCCGAGAGACGCAGTGTTTGCAGCAGATTCCTCTAGGGGTTTATGGTTAAAGAGAGCCTCCAGGCTAAATGATTTGGTTCTCATTGTCTCAGTCATTGGTGACAATAGGTACATGCCAATAATTCTTTTTCATGTTTTAAAATTGTCTTGAAACTGACTATTTTCGGACTAGGACTAGGACCCCAGGTTCTTCTGAATATCCTATTGCAGGCATAAAATGCAATCATTGTCTTCTTTGTTCTTTGCTTATGTTGAGAATCTAGCATAATTTCGAATTCAGAACAACTCCAAGGTACTTGCCATTATCAGAAATTTCTAGTGGATAGCGGTCTTTAGTGTAAGGTCAGTTTATTCCGAATGAAGTTATGAACGAGCCTCTTAATAGATTTGAGAAAAAAGAGTTTAAGCTACTGGGTGTAAAGTCTTTGGCTGCACTATGACTATGCTTACCAGTCTTTAACTTTTCGCCATGATTTTAAAACGTATTCTAGTTTTAAGGTGCTTAAAATAAGTTTTTCAGATGAGAAAAACTTCTTCTCTTTTACTTCTCGTTTTTGTAGGATGATAGGGAAGAAGATGTCGTCAACTCGTTTATAGACTGGTGTGGTGATCAGCTTTACTTCTCAGAATCGGCTAACTTCTGAAATGCAGAACATGTTTTTATAAAGAGGCCCAACAAATGTTACTCTTTTAAACGTCATGCTCTAAGTAGGTTACTACAGGTCGCACAATGAATTTTCTGTTGGATATGGGTAGAGTTGCCAGTTCATGTAAATATAGTGTTTCTGGGCGTAGCATTTTTAAAGGAGCAAAAATCAACTGTTCGTTTAATAAATCAGCACAATCGAATACAGTCAGTCTTTTTGGTTCTTTAATTAAATTTCGCGTCCGTGACAAACATTTGACTTGTTTATTTTTCCATTCCATCTGCCCGTTGCTAACTCGGAAGCTTGAAAAAATCCATGACGTCAACTAACCCACTGAATGGCAAAATTTCAATTAAACACCAAACATCTACAAATGTTTTGCAGTCACCACTTGACACTCAAAATTTAATTGCTACAAATTGCTCGATTACTTCTTGCCACAAACAATTTGATTTAGGCAATAAAAAATCGATTTGGCCAATTCCAAAAGCAATTTGTGAATAAATTCCAAAAGACCACATAGTTGCTGATCAAAGAGCACTTGCTCTATTCCGCTGCGATATTCAAATGGAATGCATTTCAAATTTAAGACCACTCCGCGACCGATACCATCTTGAGTTAAATTATAAGTCAGAAGCGTTAGAAATGGCCACAAAATTCTATACAATTTAAATGCAAAGCAAACCAAACTAACCTCAAGAGTGTGCATGCGATGAGCACATGAGGCGATGCATGCTTCTTTATAATTTTTGACTTCTCTTTTTTTTTTTTTTTGAAAATATTGACAAACGAATTCCCGACTTTTGCACATCTCCGTGCAAGGGTATCTATTATTATTATTATTTCTCGTTGATGACTCTGTTTTGAGGCTATTTTTGGTACGCGCAATTCATCAGCTTTGTGCGGGGTTATGCGATAGCTTGCGGTAGCGTACAAATTACACTTGTGGCCGTGAATTTTAATTGCCAAGAAGATTAGCTTGTATGCAGGTTTTAGACCGCTTATCGTATTCAATCCAAGGACAAACATGATTAAGGATTAAATGGAGTATTTATATACAGACTATAGGGACGTGTTTGTGGACAAATGGTAAATTTACAAATCTAAACTCAATACAATAATGATTGTAGTGACACGTGCAGCTGCATGTTGTGTGGTATAGTTTGTTTCATATAAATGCAATGTATGTCATAGCGTGCGGGGGCTGAATAATATCGAATTGCCAATTTGTATAGAGCGCGCACAAAATATAAGCCAGCAAGCATGCATATATGGGGTGTATCATTGTTATAGATATGAATTACCTTCAAATGAAATGCTGTCAATTGGATGGAAGACAGGGTGCTCGCAAAGGTCGTCAGTTTGTTGCAGTTAGAATCAGAGAGATGCTCTAATTCTGGCCCTTGTTGTGATTGTCGATCAGCGATCGTCACGACAATTGTCGATTGCGTCGATTAATTTCGGCAATTCGTACGCACAAATTTTGTTCACTCCCAAGAGAAAGCATCGATCAGACATTTGTAATCGACTACAAGCGACTGTCAAATCGACAAATATCGATCGCAGTCGACAATCAGAGTTCTCGATCGATCGACAGTTACAGTTGTCGATCAACGATTAACTATCGACACTCACAATAGGGGCCTCTGTTTTATATGGGGGAATATTTGACTGTAATTCGGTACTCCATCTATCGGATGATGGTGGTAGCAAACAAAAGTTGCCTATGCTTACTCATAAGGCTAATGGTTCATGAAGAGTCTCTGGCGATCATCATATACATAGATCGATGAATGCTATAATAAGCGGCATTGAAGTCGATGAGTGCTTAGCATTACAATGAAGTCACAAGGACCTAAGTATGGTTAGGCAGGGTCACTCTGCTTTATCTTTAAAAAATCTTAGCATCGATTAGCAAATGGTCAATTTATTTGGCCATTTGATGTTCTGGAGGGAACAAGGTTTCGAGCTGCTGCTTATTTCCTTTAGTAGCGCAAGTCATTATTGTCATTATTTGGTCGTGAACTATGTGCCAACTTGGAGAAAATGCTTTCTTTTTCGATTCTGGCATTGAAGTCTACGAGCACAAATTTGACTTCGTACTCCTGACAGGAGGCTTCATCTAGAAAACTAATTTTTGACAGCGTCTTCAGCCTCTTCGTCCAGGGCGTATGCAGTGGCGATCATATATCGACTTAATATTCTTTTTTTAGGGCCTGTCTCATTTCTTTTTTAGCTTTCGATCGCTAGGTATTCATAATTTGAATGTGATTAAGATTCATCTGTATATATGGAAACTTCTGCTTCGATATCGTAAGTAAGCGTCTTTCGTTAAAATTATTATTTAATAAATGAAAATGACTAAAGCACATAAGTGCAAACTATATAGACGCACAACGCGTTCCACAAACAGGCGAATGAAATGCTTTGTGTGGACTCAACCCCACAAACGACACTCTATCAATAGTAAGGATCGTTTTTGGGGCTCTCGCATCCAATCAGTAGGAGCGTAGAATTCTATTTTTAATTTACAGATAGTAGATGTTGTAAAAAAAATCACACGATAATTCTCGCACGATATTTTATTTTTCTAACAAAGTTTCTTTTGCTGCATTTGCGTGCAACCGATCTTAGGAAAGTATTTTTCAAACGAAAGACAGCTTCGAGGAATTGCATTTTTACTTTAAAAATATGTAATAGATTTTGTAAAAAAAAAATACGCGATAGTATTCGCACGATATTTTACTTTTCTAGCAAATATCCCTTTTCCAACTTTTCCACCCAACCGATCTTAGGAAGGTTTCAAATGAAAAAGAATTTCCTGGAGTGCCAAAGAATTGCACTTCTATTTTACTGATAGTTGATGTTGTAAAAAAAAACACGCGATAGTATGTACTCGCACGAAATTTTACTTTTCTAGCAAATATCCCCTTCCCAACTTTTCCACCCAACCGATCTTAGGAAGGTTTCAAATGAAAAACAATTTCCTGGACAGGCGAAGAATTGCACTTTTACTTTAGAATTAATAGATGTTGTAAAAAAATCACGCGATAGTTCTGTCACGATATTTTATTGCTGCAGAAAGATCTATTTTCCACCCAACTGATCTTAGGAAAGTAGGTTATAAACGAAAAATAATTTCCTGGAGTGCCAAAGAATTGCACTTGTACTTTATAAATAGTCGATTGTATAACACGCGATAGTTGTCTCACGATATTTTATTTCTATAATAAGGATTCCTTTTGCATCCAACCTATATTAACAATGTAGGTTTCAAAGAAAAGAGAATTTCTAAGACCGCCGAAGAATTGCAAATTAAAATTCAACGTGTTGTTGAAAAATACAAAAAATATCATGCAAGAGTTCTCGCATGAATATGCTAGTAAAATATATTATATCGTGATATATATAGTAATTTTTGATTAAGTATTTTATGGAAACTAAACTTCATTTTCCGCTGGCTGCGAACAAATTTTTCTCATGTAAATATTCGCTCTCATGAGAGTAGTTCTTCAGAGTACATTACACAATGAGCTGCCATTAAGTTTTTTAGTGATTTTTCGGACCTCGGACCAATGTTTACATGACTGACAGTCTCTAAAAACTGAGTACCACCCTGTCGACTCACGTGCCACTCTAGTCGACTAGTCGAGGGAGTACAGTACAGTACATATACAATTTATCGCAGCAATAACAATTCTAATAAAATTAATTTATTTATTTTTAATTCTTTTCTTTGGTCGCTGCTCGTCGCTCGCTTACTTTGGTTTCTCCATTTCGTATACGAGTATCTTGGCTTGATATCATTACTGGAATCAACGTGACACTTAATTGAACAACGGCCAACGTTTTTGAAAGCTTGTTGGTTTCATTTTTTCCTATTCGCAACCCACTATATGGATTTCTCTTTCTTGACTCGCACTCGTTTATATCTGAATGCTCGATACACCTATATAAGCTTCAAGACCCAACGAGTAGGTGGGAACAATAATGCCATATAAAATGTACTGTACACAGATAAACGGAGACTCGCAAGTGAATTAGCTTCACGGATAAATCGAGAAAAGTTAAATTAACTTTGGAATGACCGTCACACTGAATTGAATTGAAAACTATATAGCAAACGAAACGAGAGTGGACAAAAAGATTGGCCAACGAAAAAAAATCAACAACCGTGTAGCTGTGGATCTCTGACACTAATTTGTGCAAGTTCGGTCTGAGATACTAATTTGGTGTGAAAAGGTCGAAAACCTGACATAGACTCCTCCACTCTAAGCGGACGTTAAATTGAGTCCTGTACAAGCTTATCAAATATTTAAACTTTGACAATTGCAACAATAAATCATAATTAGTTTAAGTTTTATTGTATAAAAAAGCATGAGCTCTATATATACAAAAAATAAATTCGAACGTAATTCGTATCACTTGGTTTTTTTTTTTTTTTGGTGCTTGTGTGCTGGAATAAGTATAAACTTTTGCAATTGCTGCTCGTCGTTGTCTTGCGTATTCGCGCTTGATTGTAGTTTTCGTACGAGATAGTGTCGTCGTCGTCGTTGT
The DNA here is from genome assembly GCA_949372485.1 of Cheilosia soror. Taxonomy (NCBI): domain Eukaryota; kingdom Metazoa; phylum Arthropoda; class Insecta; order Diptera; family Syrphidae; genus Cheilosia; species Cheilosia soror. Next base: position 104,163,040 of record OX443561.1, read on the forward strand.
CGTCGGTGTTGCTTTATTTTGGATAGATAACAAGTCATGTGGACGTATCTTAGAGGCAGATGTGTGTTTGTCAATCGCAAATATGACGCAAGTCTAAATCGTTGTTAAATCCTATGAGAAGATACAAAAGAAAAATCAAATTGGCAGATTTTGCCGCCTATAACTTGCAACTTAGAATCACCTTCGACTAAGTCCTAGTATGCGAGTCAATTTTTTTTTTGCAAGGGGGCGCTGTGTACCCCCTTGGAACTGGTACACAACAAATTCTTGTTGATCAGATAGGTGTGACGTTGATAATTTTATGAGCTCTAGGGTAAATAATGTGACAACTTGAATGGAGCGCGTTGAATGCTAAGGTTGTTTGGGTTAAAATATATTTTCAACAAAAACATTTGTATAGTTTTTGAGATGCAAGCTTATGATCATAAGCTGAAGGTATAAATATATCAGACGGTTACCTAGAACCCAACCCGTAGTAGACAACTTGACAGTTGTAAGTTTGAACATGTCAGGGCTGTAAGTCTCTTTGAGACAAGAAACTTTTCAAAGAACGGGGCTTGTGACTGAATGGAGAGGTTTTTTTTTCGAGAACTCAGCGTTTGCCTAAGATGACACAAATTAGACATGTTGGCAAGTATTACGCAGCAGACAGTTGGTGGCAAATTAGTGTCAAGTCAAGAGATGTATGATCGAAATTTCTCGGAAGTTTAACTCAAATCATTCTGAGATCTGACGCCCACAACTACTAAATGAGGCATGAAATATTCAACCAGCTGATGAAAATAAAAGAGGTACATCTACATAGTCGAATTGGCCCATCCGTTAACGAGCTATGGGAGTTGTCACTGAAGAAGGACAAATTGCGTAGCATTCTGCTTCTTTACCTAAAAGATGATTCAGCCATAGGTCGCACAAATTCCTTCAAGTTAGTTCAGACACAAACCTGTGCATATAAAGAGGCCTCTCTCTATTCGATCCATATCGTTCACCCCTTCGTGGTTGTTTTATTTGTCCATTCAAATTAGGAATCCCATTTAAAGGAGGACCCAAATGTCCAAATAAATCCAAATAAATCTGTCAAAACAACCAACACAATTTTACGTGACGCTTACTTGAGCTTTAAACCATTTTCTATCGCTCAGAATCAATAGGTAAGTTGTTCTGGACAAACGCTCCAAACTATAGTGAATATTTTGACATCTGGAAAAGAACAAAATTACCTATATCACGAACGGACAAATCTCAATTGAATTAGTGCCCCACCATGCGCGTTACCCCTTTTCTTTTTGATCGTTACTCCAAAATCTGTTGCCTCTCCGTCCCACTCTCATGTCTCATTCTGCCCAAATTTCCGTATAACCTTTCGTTTCCTGTCACTTGTTCTTTTATTTGGGTTCAGAATTATTGCCCCACGACCACTTCACATTTGTTTCCTGTCGCTTTTTCGTTTCATCACCCTGAGTTTGTGGTTGCCATTATTTTGTTAACTTAAGTTTGGCATTGGCATTGTGGAGATAAAATATTTTAAAGTAGGCTAAAGAATATTTGTCCTCGAGGTTACCCACGAATATGTACCTGCCAACATTTGAGTCATACCGTAGAGATATTTTGACTCGCGTAAAAGCAGAGCAAAATTATGAGTAGACACAAGCGACCGACAACACTGCAGCAAAAAAAAAATTATTTCGGTTGTCATCCTTTCAATTGTGTTCAATAATTGTTTGACTGTTAGTTTTCATCACTCAATTGGATCAAGTTGTATGCACTGTGTGCAAGGTTTACTTCCTTACGGGGGAAACACAATAATGTCTTCATTGGAAATTTGGTAAAAATTTCCCAACAAACATTTTCCGAGTCTGCTTCCAATTTAAGCGAGAAACGTTGTTACTCCTCGCTTTGCCTCATTGAAAATCAATGAGTGAGAATGAGACAAAACGACTAAAACTCTACTTTTTTGTGTATAATTTATTAGCACTTGGCAGCACTGATTTTAATGTGCTTGCCAGCGTTTTGGACCTTTCTGATCTAGTTTAACTATTGTAACTAAAGAAACAACAATTGCTTAATTAGCTGCTTTATAGAATCTGGGACAGCTTTTGTCACTTACATAATGTCAGGAATCAAATTCACAAATTTCACGTATTTCTTCACATGTGTAGCAACAGAGAAGACAAAATGTCAGTCAGGTTGTGAGCATTGAGAGCGAAATCAACCGCTCTTTTGAGAAAACCCCAAAAGTATGTATTGATTTTGATGTGTTTAGGTGCGCTATTAAATTGAACGGATACGCGTTCACAGAATCTAAGCAGTGCTGACTTCAAAGATTTTGAAAAAGTCGCAAAAAAAAGGGGATTTGCGTAGAAAAAGGGGCAATACTAATTTGCCCACAAATGTCAGAAAAAAACGAGGGAGTTCACTAAAGTTAAGTGGCTTACGCATATTTTCATCTCGTTGCATTGAACATGGTTATAGCTAAATTGTTAATGCCTAAACTTATGACAATAGGACATAAATAGCTAATAGCTGATACCTCTGGCTGATAGAAAAAGGACGCATTCAGATCCCAATTAATTGTGAAGTAGTTTCGTGAAGCATTTATTATGTCACATTTCGTATTTCATACAAAAGGGTGTTTTTTTTCCAAAATGGGAAGAACTATCAACGAAATACAGAAAAGGGGCAAATATGGACAATTTTGGAAAAGTCGTCTCATTGGGGATAGAAAGAAAAAAAGGGGCAAAATGCAACTTTAGTCGCATAAAGTCAGCCCTGAATCTAAGGCCATCCATCAAATTGGTAGCGTTGACCCATTCAAGGTGTACTTAATTAGCTGTGGCAATTGTTGTCGTTTACTGTCAAAACCAGTGCATGTTAAAAGCTCTTCGTGTCTGTCACATGCACCCATGTGTGCACTCATTAATTATATCAACATCACTGATTATATTTCGTTATTAGATAGACGTGGTTGGAACGTTTTGCAACCGCTATATTGTGGCCAATCACATTTTAATGCGCTATACCTACATTTGAGGACAAATTCTCACAACATCAACTATTTTAATAAATTGAGCAAATAAATACATTCACAATAATTAAACAAAATTCTGCCGCGGTGCAATGGATATCACAAACAAAAAAAAAAAAAAAACAGTGTGGCCAGAATAGAAATTTTGCAATCTTCTATTTATGATACTATTTAAAATTTTAAAATTCATTTTTCAAAAGATATAAGACATAAATAATGTAAGTTGTGCGATAAATGTACTTTATTAACAAAATAAATATGCCTATCAGCACACGTAAAACAATACTGGATCTAAATGTAAAAAAATTATACTACAAATATCTTACCTTGAATTGAAACATTCTTTCAGCGAACCATCAAATTTTATTTTCAGAATCCACAAAAATATAGCTGCACACATAAAACTGTGAATAGGAAAAATTCGTTCGAAATTAACCTAAAAATAGAAACAGTTGTAAAACTAGATGCAGAATATTCCCAATTCGTCTTATATAAAAATACTTATAGCCAACTAAGAATTAAGAAATATTAATTCGAAAATTTTGACATTTCGCTCAAAGAACTCGACTTTTTTGATCGCAGCAATTCGCAAACTTCAATTGTCAGTACAATTTATTTTGACATTTTTGTTTTCTTGGATTTGTGGTGAATGTGTGGATTGTGAATAAAATCTAACAGTAACGACCTGTTCGATTTTATTCCCAATCCAGCAATAATGTAGTTTTCAGAAAACAACCTTTTAATTCGAAATCTCAAAATGTTAACGTTTAAGTTAACATAATATTGTAATTTTTATTGTGAAATTAATTTTACATTTCAAAAGCGAAATTTTATTAGTTAGCAAAAAGCATTTTTCTCATCACAGAAATTCGTGATTTCGAGATGTCAATTTCTATTAGTTTTACTTACAAATCGTATTTTGAAATTAAGTTTGAGCAAATTGTTTTAATTCACCAGGTTTGTGGAAAGCGTTACAAGAGTCATTAAGATTGTTGTTGATTGATTCTCATTAGAAAACTGTCTATCTGTCAAATTTAACCCTTTCGGTACATCTTTTTTGTTTTAAGGCTAAAAAATTATATTTTTTCTTTTTGTGGCTACGTATACACCTTCTAAAAACATTGTAAAATTATTTTTGATAAATATTGGTTCTAAAGTGGTTTTTGGGGACGTTGCCATACGGCATCAATTGTCTCAAGTGGTAGCAAAATATATGAGAAAATTAATATTTTTGTTTTAGTTTCTTATTTTTATAAATTAATTTTTAAACAAAAAACACATATTTTCATATATGTTTAAAACTAAAAATATAAAAAAATAATAAATTGTTGCATTTATAATTGATTTTCTTTGTTTACTTCAAACATTACAAGTACTACACATTAAAAAACAAACATATTCCAAGATAAACACGTGTATTTATAAAAAAAAATAATTAAAAAATAAAAAAAATATTACAAAAAAATTAAATATTCAAAAAAATCTAAGTATTTATTTTTTAATTGAAACTAAATTAAAATGTAATTATATTCAAGACTACTTATGCATAAAAATACGTTTATTTTTATACATATGTAGGTATATATATAATTTTATTCATAGAAATTATGCCTTAAAATGCACCTCTAAATAATATTGATGCCATATGGCAACAGAGAAAAGGAAAATTGTGCCAAATTGAATTGACGGAACATATATGTTCATTATATTTTTTTAATTGTTCGCCTGATATTAAACGTTGAAATGAAATCGAAATTTATAATGTATTTGACAATTATCAATTTAAAAAATAAATAATAAAAATAGTCTTCCGACGAAAAAATTCGAACTCTATTGCAGACCCATCTTTCACGAAAGCTAAAAGCACAACGATGACAACTATTACCCAATTTTTTTGCTTCCAATGATTAGGGAGATACTTAACGAGGTTAATCAGAAAAAAAAATTTGAAAAAATATACTCAGATAGAGAGAATGGACATTATGAATATTCGTGTTGCCATATGGCATCAAAATACCGAAAGGGTTAAGCAATATGCATTGTTTGAAAACTAATTACAATATTTGTTAATTTTTTGAACTACATATCTAATGTTTAGGCAAGAAAACGAACAGTTTTGGACAAAATGTCGCTGTTTTGTTTACGTATATGTTTATTTAGTGCCAAAACAAGTTTTTTTAGCTAAATTTCTAACAACGAGAGGGAGCAATTTTGTCGTTTACACTTTTTAACTTTTTGCCGAAATGTAGTTAAACCTTTATCTAACTTTGAATTAACACACATTCCGCGGTACTAATAATCATTTTTAGTGTCCAGGCTAACTTTTACCAAGTCACAATAGCGAAAATTTCCATATAAAATTGTGTATTGGGACCGTCAAAATATTTAAGTTGAAGGTTAAAAATGATTATTGGTAAGGCCCATTGTGTGTTGAGAGAAAAATACAGATTTAAAATTTTGTGAGAAATTCTTATACGTGCCTACAAGGATTTTTGCCCCGCCCACTTGTTGTGAAGGTTTTCGTTTTCTTTCTTTCTTAAGAAAACGAAATTTCTTCTTTCTTAAGAAAACGAAAGCCAAATAACTGATGTGTCAAAATATGTACGTATGTACATACTAAGAATGTATGTATGTACTATCTTAACCCAGCAAACATTTTTCTTCAGGAATGAATCATAAATGATTCAGTTAAATGAAGAAAACATTCAGATATGAATTCATTTATGATTCAATTTGAATCCTTTTTCCTGAGAAATGCGCCTTTATTTATGAATCTTTTAAATGATTCATAAATGATTGGAGAAATATTCACTAAAATGAATGTAAGCATGTTTACTTATAGAAAAGTGTCATGCAAAATGTCACGATACATCTTCACTTAAGTGAATATTGACTGCATCATTTTTAAATCATCATAAAGATTCATAAATGATATCAATAAATGATTCATAAATGATTGGAGAAACATTCACTAAAATGAATGCTTATATTCAGTTTTTTTTGGCTTAAGCCGCTCGTTGGCTTGCTCAAAAAAATACTCCGGAAGGTTGTAGTTGGCGTGAAACGCATCTTTTAAAAAAAAATAATAAATTTAGTTAATATGAGCTTATAATTTTTGTTTTTTAACTTACTTCGTTACAGATGTTTTTATTGCTGGTGTTTCTATCTTTTTTATACTTTTCAATCCTTTTATTTTCGCGAGTGGGGACCACCGTTCGTTGCAAGCAATTAATCGAACTGACGCATCTAATTTTTATATTTTCTTTGTTTCATTTCCAGGTCCCGTTATCACTATTCATTTGCGCAAAAACAAGTTTCTCTTGCACAAAAATAACCCTCGATCTTTTTCTTTACGATCTTGTGCACTGCCACTTTTATTCATTTAAGTGAAGGAAATTTGAATGTCGTTTTAAATTTGAATTCTGAAAATGTAGTGCGAGATATTTTTTTTGGAGATAGCTTGCTCATAATCATTTTTGTTCACTTATGTGAATGAAAATCGAATGTCAATATTCGTTTTAACCTGAAACCAGATTTGGTTCACATAAATGAATGTTAAATGAAGGCATGTTCTTCATTTTTACTGAATGTAAAGTGATTCTTCACTTTTACTGAAGAAAAATGTTTGCTGGGAACAGTTCGCCCATTTCTTGACCCGCCCAATTTTGGAGGGTCTTTTGACACAAATGTTAAAATGTTTGTAATTTTATTAGAAAACGAAATAAAGTTAGCTGCAAAATGGTCATTGGCAGTCATTTCGACGTCCGATGCAACGAAAAAGCGACAAGAAACGGAAGAGGGTAGAGAGAAAGAGGTATGACGAGTTCTCATGAGAATTTACATGAAAATTATCATGAAGAATTTAGATTGACAACATAAAACTTGACAATTTAATAGATAAATTGCTGTACAGTTTTGCAAATTGTACTGTACTGATGACATCTTCACAATCAGATGAAATCGCGTTTGTCTGACATTAAGACTTTCATGGTACGATCTTTATTTGAGAATAGAATTTCTATTGACATGATCTGGCAACACTAATATCTACCTCAAACAGTCGACAGTATGGTCACTATTTTACCAGCCATTGCATTTGCATGATATCGCTTCATCGTTTCCCACTAACTATGGCGGCCATCACAGAGAAGAACAACAAAATTGTTTGCATTCCAAAAGCCATCACTAGCACTAACTTAACTATGCCCAGTCCGAATCCGAAAGCCAATAAACCAAACCATACCAACCAGTACTCAGTTCAGTACATTCGAGTTCGACATCAGCTCGGCTGAGATCTGAGGAGAGCAACAAACAGTAGATATTCATATTCCACATCCACTTGTTGTCTTCACAAAGAGAACCTGCCTGTCTGTCTGTCTGTCTGTCTGTCTGTACTTCGTTAAGTTTAATAAAAGTAAGAGTCCTACATAAGAGAGAAAACAACCCGACCGAATCAACTTAATTGAATTAAAACAACAGTTGGAATATTTTTATTCACATTTGATTAGCACTTGGGTTGATGTGATACTCTTTTTTTTATATTTTGCTGTTTGTCATTGTCGGTCGGTGAAAAAGCAAAGAGAGAACCAAATAAATAATAGAAACCACGTAACCTAGCAATTTGCATTTGACGTTCACAGGGCGTATTTTTCTTCGTTAAAAAATAAACTCATGTGTTCTTATTTCATCAGCAACGAGTGTCTCACCGCCGCCACCGCCGCACCTTCTTCATCTTACCACCTAAACAAACAGATACACATTACACACAGATACAAAAGTTGACTATGCGAAGAAGAAGACTTCCACTTCACTGTTCAATTTGGTTTATTGGACTTGAGTTTAGAGAGAGCGCGACGCGAACGCGAGTCGCGAGTCTGTAAAGGAAGAGAGTCTGCGATAAGTCGAAGAAAACACATTCTTCGCGGCTCATTGAAGTACGGAACGCGTGCGGCGTTAGATTGCAATTTTTTCTTTAATTTATAATTTTTCTGGTTTAATTCATTTTTTTGTTGAAAAATATTCGTTATATTTCAAAACTGTCGTTTTATTTGATTTCAATCTAAACAAAGTATTTTTTTTTGATCGCATCCGCACATTGTCGTCGTCGTCGTGTGATCAAGAGCGGAATTTGAAAATTTGTAAATTTGTATCCACAACCATAAATATAGGACACCAGAGTTTCGAATCGCGAAATTCTCGCCTACCACACCGCTTTACACCGTCGAACCTAAGAAACGTGAGAAACTAGTTTCGGTTTCAAGTTTCGTTATTGAAATTACATAAAAAAAAAATGTATAAAAAATGCTAAAAAGTGTGTAATTGTGTTATATGGAATCAATTTTGCTTTTTTTTTTGTGAAAGTTTCTGTACAAAGTATCTGATTATGATTCTGTGGTGTTTACTGTGAGATAAATGTTCCAACAACCTTTGTGTATAAAATAAATAAATAATCCTGTGTAATACACAAGACAACATCCGATAAAGTTGTTTATGCGATTAACCAAGTGTGTAGTTTTTCAAAATAAAACAAAAAAATATACAATAATTTTGCCTAGCAGCAAAACCCAGCACCAACACACGAATACTCTGTCCGAAACAACAGAATCTTCTACTAGATAAATATTAAATCTATATTGGAGGAGCTGGTGTGTGTGTACGGGCGCGCCGATACATCCAATGGGAGTGTTTATTCTTCGATGCAGATAATTATAGTATAAACAGCATTCTCAGCAAAAGGAAACACATCCAACAGAATGTAGGTATTCGCTTTAAAAAAAATTTATATCTACTAAATTCGCCGATTAAATTGAAGACTACATTATGTTTGACGTATTTATGAAACAGAAATCCATCTCCAAATGACACATGAGTGAAATCTTGAAGTCTCTTCAAGGTCAACATCTGAACCTGTCTTCAAATTAGTTACTTCATCTTATCGCCATTGTTTTGTAAATGTTAAACAAGACAAACGTCTTTTGCCTAAGTAAACTGCTACATGTGACTTTATGATGATCGGCATCTATCTGTTGGTATCTCGTTTGTTAACACCCATATCTTGGTGTAAGAATGTGATCCCTCTGTTATCAGTCATCCAAGAAGTAATATCTGCAGAAAATCTCATTAATTTGTCGGATAAAATATGGATATATCCGGGGTGACCCATTTCTCTCCGAGGAAAATTAGTCATTTGAGGTGTGAACTAACATTGCACACAGCGAACTAAGGTAAAGAAAGGAGAAATGGGAATTTTTCCAGACAAGAAATCCATTGTTTAGTCGCTGGTTTTTATTGAATCATCGTATGGGTGAAGTAGTCCCTAAAGTTGATGCAGGGTGGGCCAAAAATAATAAGTGGATTTTAATTTGTATTTCCTTAATAAAGTTGAGAGAGGAATATTGAAGCTTGTCTAAGCAAAACTAGACAGCTTGCTATTTCTTATAATAATGAAAAATGTTATGCTCTTACATTGTTAGAAACTACTGAAAGCCTTACTTAAACACGAATTGTAGAGTCTGTTTAATTAAACACAACTTTTAAAATGGTCTACATAGGGGAACGTGCTATTTTTTAGCGGGCAATCCCGCTCACATTTTGTGATATGCAATATACGTCCACTTAAGGCACCAAGTGACAAAGAACACAAACAGAACAGAAAGCTTTTTCGTTCTGGTTCTAACGATGCTCGCTCAGCTACACAAAACTGAAACAGATCCAGGTAAAGATGGCTAACGTCTATCCTGTCAAACGCAATCATGAAATTATGTCCACTGAAAACATTTTTTTCGTCTAGTAGTCCAATTTGCAACTCAAACAGGCAGCCAGATGACAGATGCAGAAAAATGCAAACAAACAGATTCCCAATTGTTGTTGGTTTCAATTTGAGTAAAGATAGTACATATTAATGTATTCTTAGAGAAAGAAACGATCAAATTGAAGCCACGTTCTTCAACGAGACAAATTTAATCGACTTAATGTGCACAACCACAAATTTTCGCTCGAATTTGACATTTAACTCGATCCAATCGAGGGAGAAAACGATTCTCCATCGAAATCGAAAGTTGGAATGTCAATTGGTCGAATTCGAATGACTTTCGATTCGATTGGAATCACTGAACTATGGTGACTTTCAGTAAAGCTAGGTAAGGCTGTAATGTAAGCCAGCGATCCTCTACAAAAGTTTGTCAAATAATATACAATTCCGAATCGTTCTCGTTACAAATCTCTGACTATTTACAGAATAGCTAAAGTTCGAAAACTGTACACCGAGGGTTTCTAACAAAAATCGCGCCTAAAAACTTCAACTTTTAAAATCCGTATTTTGACTATACAGTGAGTAAACATAGATGCTCTTTTGAGTTTTCTTTAGGGTCTGGAAACAGGTCTAAAAAAACAACAATTTTTAAAGAGTTTGTAAAAAGTAGCAATAACAAACCATATTTCATGTTGACAGCATAAAATGCTTTAGTTATTTCACAACAAATTGTTTCTAAATACAAATGAAAACCGCTTTGATGTTTACTTAATTTTGATGCTCACTGTATGTACTTTTGTAATGAAAGGTCTGTCAAAAATAACCATTTTAAGCACATTTGGTGATACGGCTTAAACCAACATTCAAATAAGAGAACTAAAGTTGACTTACGAACGGCCCAAAAACTATTTAAATTTAACAAAGCTTGTAATTTGCTTTCAAGTAGCTTAAAGGTTAAATGAAATAAAAGTGAGAACTGATGGCTCTAATTTGCTAGCATACAAAATGTTTTCGTACATGAAAACCTGCTAATATATAATTCGCTCGTTCGCGGTTTGTAATTTTCTTGTGAATAATTCCTTACATAGTATTTTAAATATACATATTATATAAAAAATAATCCTGCTTTTAATGCTGTTTCCCCAGTTTCCAATGTTTTGCAATGTAATCTTTTGGCAAAACCTAAAAAAAAAAACAATACCATGAATGATTACACATAAATTACCTTTAAAAAATACATTGGCAGCACTTTACGGATTTGACGTCTTACCTGTTAGTTCGGATTAGAATCTGGCGGGATATGTTTTTTTTATACACACACATGGATATTAGTATAAAGATGACAAATCTGTTTCTGTAAACTGACTTATTAGTAGACTCTTTCATATGTCATATTTGACTGATCAATTTTCCAAGAAAGGAGTTACAAAGTGGAAGAATTTCTCATTTCCCAAACCTAACCTAACATACAAAAGGAATGCTTCTTTATGTAACTAATAGGTGCTAGCAAATTTAAATACATATTCATATTTGAATACAAAATTAAGTTGTCGCGTTTCAGTGCCTGTGACTCATGATCCATTCATAATTTATAGAAGCAAGACCTTTTGTCGATGACGATGACTAATGTGCTATTGTTTAAGCCACATATTGCATTTGAAATTAATTTGTTTGGGGCACACCGGTATAGCGAACTTATTTACTTAAACAAACGTATTATATTATCCAACTCTTGGACCGCACTTCTAGATTAGACCTTAAAAAAACAAACGGCCTTACTAATAATCAAACCCTAATTCCGACTATTAGTTGGCTGCCAGGTTTAAATAAAATGTATAGCTTTATTGAAATGGTACCAATAAACATTTTGATCTCCACATTTACTAGTGCGACAACTTTATTGGGATCTATTACATTTTCTGTCATTGCAGGACTCAAATTCCATAATTTGATTTCGCCGAAACAAGACCACTGACCATGTTTATGCCGAATAAATTATTCTAAACGAATTTATACCCAAATTACAATTAAATTCGCCCATCAGATTTTCCCCAAAGGCTTTAAAACGCTTATTAAAAGCAAAAACCGAAACACGAATTAGGAAATCTACAAATTGTCAGCTGTTTTGTCAAATTCATACGAAAATTAGTAATGCCGTATCATACAAATAGGGTATATTTTTAGTACTATTTACAATACGTTTTCCTATGCATTTCGGAACTTTTGTATTAATTTCGAAAATTGAGAGCTGTTCTAATAAAAGTCATTTCAGATTATTGAATAATAATAAGAACACAATTTTTTAATTATTCGTAGGCTATTGATGCAAAACGAAATTTGTCTTGTAGTATACAAATCACAATTACAATGTTACAAATAGAAAAACTACTGAAACATCACATGAATATGTGAACATATGTAGGTACTTTTTGCGGATTTCATGGAACGAACGTTGTTTATTTTGTACCTACATTTACAAAAAAAATCACACTGATATATAAAATATAATTTATATGATCCAGACTGTTGACTTCGTTTTTTAACTTTCAGAATGAAAGCGACACCAAATAAAATATAACAGCATTCTTCATTAGATTATAATTTAATCTGTTAATTATCAGTGTCTCAGCTAACTCGAAACTGTCATTTTAATTAAGAATTAAAAAAAAGTTCATTCATAAAACGCCATTATGATTTAAGCAAATTGTATTACGCAGTTGTCATGAGATTTTTTTTTACAGAATTTTGTTATTTAAATTTGGATAACACTGTTTTTTGTTGTGCTAATGCACAAATCAATAACTATATATAAGATATTTGGTAGTGAACTAATAACATAATAATTATTATATGCCATGATTTGAATCAACGGACAATTTAATTCAGAGTTTATTTGCTACTGAATGCCTATTTCGGCATTTACATTTTTGACACTTGATTAAATGAAAATTTGAAAAAAGATTATGAATAACGTTTTCTGCAATTAAACCAACATAAACCTTAAATCAGATTTAACTAAGTGTTATGAATAAGGCTGTAAGTGTAAAAGCCATTACATTCTATAAACTACTGCTTGTAGTTGAAAAAAAACTTTGCTTTGACAGGTAATTTAAAATGTTAACCAAATGTTCTTAATTAAAGACATCGACAGAAAAGATCCATTTTGTTTTTTTATTGTGTTTAGGAATGGAATATTCTATTATTTGGTGTGTATTTCAATGATTTTGCTCAATTTCAATTTCAGGCTCAGCAAACATTTGAATTGTTTTATCACAACCAATAAATTAAGGAATCATGTTACACAATTACCAAAGTTAATTAGGTAATATATACAAATGATCTGTACAGGCAGATCAGATGCAGGGTATTTAAATACACTCCTATTACAATTTTTGATACTCTAATTTTGATTGCATAGGCAACACTCCTCTTGAAAATGACATAAAGGTGGATCTATTTAGCTAATGGTCGAGATAAACATGACTTTCTCAACATTAACATTTAACCCTACAGTTAACGATATTCTGGCAACTAAATTTGTTTATTGGTATGAGCATTTTGGAAAGTGTGTAGTCTTTGTGTTAGCTGCCAGACTAAAGTTGATTATTGGTAAGGCGGAAACAGTATACCAATTAGTTCACACAAAATGTACAAGATTACGCATCGCAAATGGTATGGAAATTTTCTGTTTTGCACATTTGTGTTCTTTCTCAGATGTTATTCGCGAATTTCTTTGCAAATATTTATTGGCGGATGGTGATACATTTTTTATACTGACCTTTCTTGCCGAAAACGTACAACCAGAAGCTTTATTGTCAGCTTGGTGTTTCCCGATCCACCCATTAAAATATCGCCGATAGGGGTGCTGCGTCAAGATCTTTGATTTTCAAAGTAAAACTCAGTTTTGGTCGTAATTTGTTCCATATAGAATTCCTCAAGTTTTGGCAGAAAATGTTCTTTGATTTTCGCTAAATTTTGAAAGAATTTCTACTCAATAACTTTCTGCACTAAATTATCCTTCTATAATGTTAGAGCTAGCAGTCGCCCATGGCTTTGCTGACATCTTGTTACCTGCCTGATGCTTTCGCCATACATCTGGAGATATGTACTTTCAAACACTCTCAAATAATTTTCAATTTTCTACCAGCCATCGTGTAAATTTAAAATCAATCAAGTCTAGAAATTTCAAAAAGGCCTCCCTGAAAACGCGCAGTAGCGCAGTGGTTAGTGTGCTGGACTACTGTGCGAGGGATCCCAGGTTCGATCCCCGGAAAAACCAAAATTACATCTTAAAGTTTTTTTCTACTGCGCCACCTCTCGCGAACGTCTGACAAACATCCGAGAGTATGACTGTCATGAAAAAGCTTCTCAATTCAGCCGTTCGGACTCGGCATAAACTTGTAGGTCCCTTCCATTCGTCCCAAAAATTGAAACTCACACAAAACGAATGGTTGCGAGAAGCTAGGCCTTGGGTGTCACCCGCCTGTTGCGCCACCTATTTATTTTTTTTTACTCCCTGAAAACTGTTAGGGGGAACTTGAAACCTCTTAGGTTTATAATTTTGTAAAATATGTACGAGTTTCGTCATTATTAGGTATGGCAGAAAATTATTATAATTTTTTCCCATGCCCAATGTCTTTGATTTCGGTTACCCCCCTAAAAGGGGCTATAGGTTAAAAAACCAAAATCTCCTAATATACGCTTTCAATTATTTTCTATTCTCTATCATCATGTAACATTGTACATCTCTGTGGTAACCGGCTAAGAAGTTACAGCAACGTTCACTTTTTAAAATTTTACCCCTCAAAAAGGGGAGCAAAGAGGTTATTTTGAAAAATGGTGAAGTACGTATAAAATATATTTTTACTTCTCTACCAATGTACAATATTTCAAATTAATGCGACCTACAGTTCGGGAGTTACCGTGTTTTAGAAAAAAAAAATACTTTGGAGTGCATATTCAAAAGTCCCATCTAAATGCGTGTCTAATTCTCAAAGTTTCATGTACAACTGCTGTAGAAATAGAAATAAGAGCGATGACTTAACTGAACAGATCACTAGGCGCTAACTTATAAAAAATGCTACTGTTAACAATTCTCCCCCTAATAATCTCTATTCGCTATATCTACAGCTATCTTGGTCATGGAAGTTTTCTAGAAATCCTTCTGAAACCATGAAAAATATTTCTTTATTCAGAAAGACAGGTAAGGCGAGGCCCTGCCTCCCACAATGGTCTCCTTGAGGTGTGTTTCTTTTGTTTTTTCTTCTGCACCTCTTAGGGTGGGTTTTGACTGACGTTTAGTGTAACATACCCGTGGTGTTCAGTCAAGCCCCACATAAACACAGCTGAAAATAACGTCGGCTGCAATGTTTCCTGTATGTCCTCCATATGCACTATATCGGCACATCCATTTTGACGTTTGCTACTAACTTGCCGCCAAGGTCAAAACTGCTAAACCACACCTTGCTATGGTTTAGCTCCCTACTTGTCAACACACTTTTGGAAAATTACTTCAGTCTCGTCGGTCTTCCTGTCAATATATTCGACTTGGAAAATTTTATACAATGACATACAAGTACATAATTGTTTAAGGTCTTAAAATAGTCTCAATAACCGACGTACATATTAATAAAATATTAATTTTCTCCTCCTCCACAGTTTTTTTTTTCTGTTTCTCTATTTATTTCTATTTAAATGCATCACGCTATGAACGCGTTTCGCTGTATTTTTGTCAAAGGTATTTTTAGACTTTGCGCGCTACGCAGAGACACTATATAATTGGTTTTTACAATTTTTTTCCCCAACACACGCCGATCTGTGCGCTGTACTTGATAAGGACTCATTTTAATCGATTGTGGAAGAGGAAGACATTTCAATTTGTGTGCGTAGGTAAGCAATTTTGTGAGTTATTTACTTTACGTAACACCTGGACAAGAACTTTTGATAAAAGAAGCTTATGTGCTCTTTTTGTACTTAGATATGATTTATTAAACTTCTTGAATAACCGGGAAAGAAAAACAAATTTTTGTGAATTAAATTTAATTCCGGATCTTTAAAAATATATGCTGTTATCTTTGATGTCTTTCTCTACACGGAACTTGAGGTATAATAAATTAAAGCTCGAGAAAATTATTTATGTACCTTATATTCATCATGAGAACAGTTTTACGGGTGGTGTCAAGTCGTTTGATTTGATTTTCAAAGGAGACGCAATTTTGTGGCACACAATATAAGCGATCTTAATTTAGGTATTTGACTGGAAATTTACCGCGATTAAACGGTTTGTCGAACTCTATAGTTATGAATTTGTGAACTGCAGAGACTTCAGTTTAGACGATCATTGCTGTAGATACTTTAATTGCCTCTACTTACTACGAAAATATTCACACAAAAAGGTCGAAACTAGCGACGTCATTTCGAAATTGATTTTACTCGCTAGATGGCGCTAAATTGTATATTGATCCAGCCTTACAGCCGGCTCCCAGAATGGTCACCATATCTGATCTAGTGATCGTCATATCTTAAATAGGTGAACGATTTGCCAATAGCTACTTATAAATTTAAAGTCACTAAATGAGCCCCTGGTAAACGACCTGCGAAAAATACTAACAAATTAATTATTTAGTCTTATCTTACTTTTCGCCATCCATCCACATATGGATCACATTTTTGTTTCTGTGAAATGTCAATTATCTCAAAATGACAGATCCCCTGGGAAAAATAAAATGCATATAAAAATTGCGGGCTGATATTTATTAAATTAAAGTCGACTTTTGAACACTAGTAATCTCACTAAAAGCTATTCGGAAATGTTTTAAGTTCAACGGTATGATTCAAATTTAGCTTACTGAAGAACTTATTTTTAGTTTTTTCGTTCTTTACCTGTAAGGTTATGATCCGAATTACAGCATTCTACTCCGGTTCGACCCCCCAAAAGGTAGCAGTAGGTCTACCGATTTCAAATCATTTCGTCACAACTGCAAATCAAATGCTGGTGTTTCTGTATTTGTGTGATCTAAGCATTTTTTGACCTGCCTCATTCAGCCATGTTTTTTAAACGTTTATTAATATTATATCTTTAAGAGGGTTCATAGGATCCCTCTTGTAAACCAAGCTTACCAGGTGTAATGGTTCGCAGAAAGCTTCTCAATTCAAACGTTGAAATACGACCTTAAATTGTAGATCCCTTCGAATCGGCCCAAAAATATAAAATGTGGTCGTATGTGACTTCCCATTATATTTATTTGCTTTTTGTTTGCTATAACAGTTCAAAGCTGAGCTCCGAGTAGTGCCAGAACAAGAAGGCTCGTCCGCTATTTCAACTATTTTCTTTATCCTTTTTTTTTTTCTGTGTAATCACTGCGTAATCAGCTTTTTACTCAGCCTGTTCAGTCATTCGTTACTGAGCTCATAGAGCGCGCTCTTATCATTCTGTGAACGAAAAAAGAACACAAATTCTGAGCTCTGATGTGTCTGAGCTAAAAAAGAAACATCAACTTTTTTTGACAGTTCAGGCTCTGCTCTGAACTAAAAAAGAAAAATGCCTTATGAATGCTGCCAGGTAGGTAGGTAGGGATGCTCATGTGGTGGTAGTTACGGATCACTTTGAGGCCAAAAATTTGATCCATTGTATCCATACCTAAAGAACACCGATTACAAAAATGAATAGTTTTCATTCTGCTTTTACGAGCCACCCCAAAAGTCCCACACATATAATTAGAATCCTTATAGATCAATATCTATCTTTGAACCGTCGCGTTGGTACTATAGACAGATATATCTTGCTGCTTTTGACCAATTCTCCTATAACCTATTTGCAAGCATCGCAAGGCGCTATTGAGCAGTATTGACAAAAAAAAAAATACTTTAAAAGCACGAACTAGCTCACAAATGCCATCTAGCGAGGGAAATGAACAAACCAGTTCAGATACGGTCATTTTTTATGTTCATTTAGTTCATCGAAATATTTCTCGGCTGTGTTACCAGTTGTTGTTTTCAGTTGTCATTTCCTGGAGATATGAGGGCTGTAACTTATGAGAATTTATGAGATACCACAAAGTGTCACCTATCTGCAAACATCTCAAG
Source organism: Cheilosia soror (assembly GCA_949372485.1). Lineage (NCBI taxonomy): Eukaryota > Metazoa > Arthropoda > Insecta > Diptera > Syrphidae > Cheilosia > Cheilosia soror. Next base: position 104,180,901 of record OX443561.1, read on the forward strand.
TCTATTGAAGCGTTTTGCTTATTTTTCCCGAAAGAAAAATTTACTGAAAAAAAAACCATCCCTGAAAATTAAACTAAATGAGGGAACTACATAGTTCAAAATGGAACTTTACGACGAACTAGTGGTAGATCAATAAACACCCGGCCTGAGGGAATGTACAGATTTCGAATTGCATGCCTGTCTGCGCTTTCGTAGTTCTTTTAGCTCACTCTTCCTGCCAACAAACTGGTGTGTGAACTATACTGAACTAATTCAACTGTATGAACTAAGTAGTTCAATAATTGGATTTCAACTAAACGGAGCTGACTCACTTTTATTTAATATGTAAGCTACCTCCAGAACATTTTGTAACAACAAATTGAAATTTGTGGGCTACAGCCTAAGTTCTAATGTCGGTCAGTCAGCTTTTCTATGACTGAGTTTACTATTGCTCTTTCCGAGCATTCAAGGAGCAACTTATTATTATTTAGGTCTTCCGCGGGACTTAACATTTGCGTTGCAATTATACCATCACAACAAGAATATAATTGAACCAACACCTAAAAATTTTGACAGTAATGACTTTTGTATTTTATTTTGAACAAATGATAAAACAAACGAAGTTGGTTGCGATCTATTTAGTCAGTTAGTTCTTAGGTAAATCATATTGAGTTGATGTGATGTAAACTGTATAAGTATACAGCTTTCGTATTATAAAGCAGTTCTAATCAGATCCCCCTCAAATTTAAATTGAACCCTAAATGTGTGTACCTCTCAAAACAGTTCCGTGGGAAGCTACAGCTATATGGCTTATCTAAGTTACTGTCTAATTTCACCCACTTTCGCCTGTTTTATGCTAATTATTCTCCGCTCTCAGAAGAATCATTAAAGTCTGTTCAAATTTAGTCTAATTATTCTCGAAGAAGTTCAAGTGAAAGTCGAAATATAGGCCACAAGCAATTCCACAAATTTATGGGTTGTATACTCAAAAATGTCGTTACTCACATTTTATTGCATATATTCTAAACATACCTTCGTCAACCAAGTTTTTTTTTTTAATTATGAAACTTGCTTTCAAGTTTTTGTGCAAAACAAAAATACCAATATTATTGCAATTGGCATAGTAATCACACGCAATCATATAAATTGTTTGCAAAATTGACTGCCAACTTCTGCATGTGGTGAACTTCGATTGTTTGGGCTTGCTGTTTCCGTCTAATACAATTAAACACACATGAAAGTATCTATAGCTGTCATTAAAAATGTGAATGAATCATTAAATAATTAGCCTCGTATTTTTCGTTAGTTACTTAGTTGGTTAATGTATATTTGTTGATGTCATCCGTCTGTCATTGTATCGTAGTAACGCCGCCACCACAAAAAGAGCTTAGATCATTTTGGTTTTATTTATATTTTGGCTAGTTACGTCTAGGGCCAATTATATAAATTTGTAGATTTATTTTCAAAAACAACAACACATACCAACTTAATAGATTGCCTTGTAAATTGCAGTGCATGTTTATCTCTAGATCCCATGATGGCTGGATGTGTCTGTAGGTCTGTTGTTCGTCTTACGTCTTTGAGTACACTTCCAATTTGGGTAACAAATACGCGAAAACTACTGAAATAAACTAGCAAGACGGAAAATAACTAGTTAGTATCTTTCAATTGTAATCTTATAGCTAAAGTAGGTAAATAATTATCAGTCCATAATCATTCAAGCATTAGAGGGAAGTTGGCAATTATTTGCGCAAACACACTGAGCGATGGGAGAGTACACTCGTACAGTAGCAGGTTTCCCTTGGTTGTCGGAAATTTTCCAAGCGCTCGCGCTCATGAGGCTCTATTGTTCAACTTCAACGTAATATATGGGTTAAGTCTCTCATACAATTATCACCATGTAAACTGTAACACAGAGTAATTTATGAATGTCATCCACATTGGTGGATGCAATGCTGATGTAATGTTGTATATATAATTTTGTCAACAAAGATTAGACATTTACACTTTGTGGTGAACATTTTAAGCCATTTTATCCAACAAGGATTAGGACATAAGTGTACTTATAATTGACGTTTGGCGGCGTATTTTTATTTTGTTTTGGTAATGTGCGAGTAGTATTTCCAGTATTAGAGAAAATAGGTTGTAAAATCTCTGTTAAATTGAGAACAAGCTGGACTACATTCATTCAGCACATAAAACATCCGACATTACCTAGCAATTGTTAACCGAAATTCGAGAGAGGCGACGACCGACACGTTTAAAATAAATTGAATGGAAAATATTGCAATTGCAGAGAATTTCAATTTAATGTCACTTGACTTCATTCAGCACAATACGTCTGACATTTCTTTACAATTGTCAACCGAAATTCGAAAGAGGATCACTTTGTTTTTTTTTTTTTTAGATCTAGACTGCAATGACGACGTTTGAATTAAATTAATTTCAGTTTAATGTCACTTTACCACACAAAGTCTGAGTGGATACTTCAACTAGTATCGCGTATTATAATAAGCATTCTTACTTTAGAATCGTAGACACTCTTGCACTGTCAATTAAACAACTCTCATTTGCACTTCAGCCTAAGTCAAACTGCTCAAATGGGCCACGACATAATGACGATTCCCTGGCTTATTCACATGACATCATTATTATTATTTTACTTTTAATCCAAAATTAAAAGGAAAGTTCGAATGAATCACCTAAACTGGAATCAGCTTCTTAAGACAATACCCCTCCGCAGTGGTTAGTGTGTTGAGTGACAGATCTTAGGTTCTACCCGGGAAAAACACGAATAGTCTCTCACACATCCGCTAGTAACACTGTTCCGAGCAAGCTTCTTATTTCAGCCGTTCGTCCCAAAAATAGTAATAAAAAAAAAGAAACTCATTTAAACGATTGGTTACGAGAAAATTAACCTAGGGTCCTATACAGATCTGTTGTGTCAATTTCTTATTTCCTACTTTATGTAGTGACAAAATCATACACGCTTTACTTACTTTTACTTTTGGGGGTAGTTACAGTCCAGGATGGACCACTATCTCAACCAACAAGCCCCTCCAGCCAACTGGATCCCTAGCTAGCTGCCTCCATTTACTCACGCCAAGTTGGTTGAGGTCGTCCTCCAATTGTGCGCGCCACCTAAGATTGGATCTTCCTGTTGTTTTCAGCTTGTTATTAAATCTTCTCCTCCACACTCCATAGATACAAACTGGACCTAATATCGTCCGAAGTATCTTTCTCTCAAAACATTCTAGGTGGTTTTCATCCGATTTCGACAGAGTCCATGCGTCTGCATCATACAGTAGGACTTGGTTCTATAAGAGAGGGCTTTACTTCTTAGATGCCTTTTTAGCCCAAAGAAACAGCGATTGACAAGAGTGTAGAGTGATTCTTCGTTTGATCTCTGCGCTGGTGTCATTTTGCGAGATGATAGTGGAACCTAGGTAGACAAAGTCTTTAACTACTTCTAAGTTGTATCTGACCATCGTGACGTTTTGTCCGAATCGTCGATGCTGAGACTCCTTTCTCGTTGACAGCATATACTTCGTTCTGTCCTCATTAACAGCCAGACCCATCTTCGCCGCCTCCGTGTCAATAGTTGTAAATACGCCACTGACAGCTCGCTGCGATCTTCCGATAATATCAATATCGTCAGCATATGCAAGCAGTTGAATAGACTTCTGAAATATTGTTCCTCTGATGTTGGCTTGTGAGTTTCTTACAATGACAGGGATGATGTTAAAGAAGTTACACGATAGCGCATCGTCTTGTCTCAAACCTTTTTCGACATCAAAGGGCTTGGTGATGTTTTTGCCGATTTTGACGGAGCAGCGAGATTTCTCCATCGTCATCCTGCACAGACGAACGAGTTTGGCAGGAATGTCGAAACGTGACATGGCTTTGTATAACTCGTCCCTATATACGCTATCATAGGCGTATCTAAAGTCGATAAAAAGGTGGTGTGTATTGATCTAAAATTCCTGTTTTTTTTTTCTAAGAAATGTATGTCGGGCATGCTTTATGAGTTGATGCATGCTCCTTACCAATAACTCATCTCCCACTGCACTGAAAACCTCGGCCGGTAGGCCATCCGCCCCGCAGCTTTGTTCGACTTTAGTTTGGATATTAATATCCTTACTTCGTGTAGGTCGGGTGGACAGAATTGTTGGCGGTGGCCATGGTGTAGTGGTTAGAGTCATTGCTTGTGACCCGAGCGGCGTTGGTTCGAGCCCCGTCGGGGGACAGAAATACTCTGCCACCGACCATAAAGAGAAACGAATAATATCAGAGTTTCTCCACCACTACACCAAAAAAGGTGTTTCTGCTTGATAGTACATACAATGGACCGAGATACTTCTGAGTGCTCCAGGGTTGGGAAACCCCTTAAAAAAAAATAAAAATCATTTTATACACAACTTATTTTTTTTTTCCCACAAAGAGAGTTCTTTCACCACTTTAAAGGAGCATTTTTTTTACTTATACAATTCGTAAACGTCAAAAATCTATAGATTTTTACAGATTACACTGTATGTAAGCCAAATCCCTTTAGGCCATTACAATGCATCTTCGGTTTTTCTTGTCTCATCAGTCCTTTAACCTTCTTAAAATTTGAAAACATTCTTTTTCGACGAAGAGAACTTCCAATACTGTTTTGTTCTCAAGGAAACACACTGCCAAATTCACCATGGTGCCAAAAGTAATGACGATTCGAACGTCTGATTCAAAAAACCTCGCAATCACATTAAAAAATAAAATGGAATGTGCTTCCTCTAAAAATGCATCGCATAGGTACAGATGCAGATGTAGATACAAAATGCTCTTTTCTTCTTTTCCATAGGCCGCTATAAAAATTCCAATGGCATCGCAGCTAGTTTGTGGATATGAACATTCAAATTTGAACTGATGACAATCAATTGATCGATGGAATTCAGAACGAATCTATAAATAGTTGCGTTGCACCCATTTCAGATCGGTCCGTACGATTGATTTAAATATTTCTGTGATTTTTTCGCAGACAATCTATTGATGAAATTTTATGACAAAATTTTCCCTTAATTCGATCAGTATGATCGCTGATCAGTCTAATTCAAAAAAAAAATCCAATTTGCTCGTCGATTGTTTAATTTCATCAAAGATCTTTGTTTTGGATTCGAAACTGTTTTTAATGTCATAGGAAGTACATAGTTGATCAACTGACAGAATATTAACTATAGATCACGCAATTCATCTGCAGAAGTTTTTTTTATTTTTTGACATTGGAAATGTGATTAAAAATCTTCTATTGGTCATACTATAGGTTAGGTTAGGTTTGTTGACTGGCGAGGAGTACTCCGTGTCGATATAAAAGGTAATACCTCTAGGTGGTATTGCCCTTTCCACAGAGTCACTGCCTGGACCTCTGCTTGAGAGACGCTACTATGGTCGGGGAGGCGTATCGATTTTGATATACCCAGCGATTCGGAGAAGACACCAGACCCTACCCAGTGTCCATTTTGGAACCGTCTGTAAATACGGGTATGGTTTGCATTTGCATGTTGGTAAGAGTCCGTCTCTCCATTCTTCCCTGCTGGGATAGGCGCTCGAGAAAGGTCTTGTAAACTCGTTGCGTTCAATTCAAATTCGTAGATAAAGTTCATGCCGTCTTTGACATCCTGAAAAGAATTTCGATTGCAGGTCTAAAAACAAGCAAAATTACCACAGTCTGGTTTCTTGCCAATTGTGAAAAGTCAGATAAGTAAAACCGGTAGCATAAATTTCGAAAACTGTGTCTAAGTGTTGCCAGAAATGTCCTCTCTATCCTATTTGTAGTCGTAGCGGCCAAAGCGCCATTCCGACAATACGAACAATTTAAAACAGATCACTAGTGGAGCGGACAGTGAATCAGTAATTCAAGCAAATTTCAAGCGCCTGCACAATACTCGTAGATGAAGTTTGTTTCCTTAGAAACCCATTATGACAAACCCAATTAATATTCGCAACACGCACCCAATCGAACAACGTGATGATCGATACTACAATCTGACACATTGGACGCTTTGTAAGACTTAATGCCGTAGCATTGTTTGTTTAATGACAGAGCGAAAATAATCCCCAAAAACAATTGGGATTACGTAGGTCAACGTTTAAGCTTACTTTATGATAGGCAAAGCCAAACCAATTAACATTTCAAAATGGCGCAACCACATCATACTGCCACAGGATACGCATACCCTACCCATACCTCACCCAAGGTCAGTGAAGGACCTTTAGATCTGTTGAGTGCTAAGTTGCTTCCTTATGTTACCCTAATAATAAACAAATTTATTCCATTTTTGCGTGAGTTGTCACTGCGAATAAACATGTTATTGTGCTCGCGCAATCAACATCAGGAACTGTTTGTGGCATGTCCTTGAAGTATATGCTTAGATTTTGTGAGGTAAACAACGATGTTATATGCGCAAAACTGTCTAGATTAGAGAACCATATTTATTTTGATATATTTTCGCAGTTCTTCATTAACTTGAGATTCACAATAACCGAATTGAATTGGAAGTAGTCATATCAAAAGTGCACAATTCAATTTATTATCTCTTCCAGTCAATTACTTTCGTCAAGAGATGGTCTGGAAATTCTTATCATAAAAAATATATGCCAGGTCATTGTTGTCATTTTTTTTTTTTTTTAAGAATGAGGAGTTTACTGACCATCATCAGAGATAGATAACGATGTATCTCCTATCTCCTTCTCGTGTCATGCCCGATAGAGTGATTCATGGATTATCGCTTTGAATTATTTATAATTAAAATGTTTTGTTGATGCTTGTGTATGTGTCAGTTTTACACAAAAGACTTTAAGCTTTGCAAGGCTAAGGAAAAGTACTGAACGCATTGTTGTTATTATTCCTAGACATTGTTTGTACTGAATAGGAAATATTCGTTATCATCACACAAGTGGGAGTGATACATTAGCTTGGTAAATAATGCAATTGTAAGTGTTTTGAATAAACTTGGACCTAACTTAAAATACATAATAGCAAGTTTTGCCACTGAATGGCCCGTCTCTTTTTAATCACTTTTTGTAGTTGCTTAATTAGGCACTTGAAATGCGAGTGCATTTTCAAATGATGTTCACTTTAAAGAGTCACACAACACCTATAGACCTTGACCTATTACATTATTACAAGCCAAGTACGCCCGTTTGACATCCACGACCTTTGTACACAAAGACATTATTTTAGAGCTACTCTGCTAATGGAAGTTTTTTCTGTGCGACCAAGAAGTAACTTGCTTGATAAAAAAAAGACCATGACGAGTTAAATTGCTAACAAAAAATGTATTGTTACATAAACTGACTTAACAGTGACTGTCGAAATTTGCATTGAGACTTTTTTTTTAGAGATAACTATCAACACTCTCAAAGCGAGATAATGATCGTTGATTTGTTTATTAAGAAAGTTTGTAGTTTCTATTGAAAGTATATCATCTTGAAATGGATCGCATGAGAGATATTGAGATAATGTCAATAACGAGTTAGAGATGTTGATGAACTTAAGGTAGATTCATTTTTGATGATATTCTCCAATGCATCATAAATCTCATGCAACTGAATCTCTCATTATCAAAAAAAATATCACCTGTATCTTATGACAGATGGTGGGTATTAAAGAAATATCACCTATATCTCATGACAGATTATGGGTGGTTTTGATTGATAATTAAATAATTCCCTAATGTTATGATGAAGAAAAACTCCTATCTCATGACAGATATAGAATGGAAGGCGATTTTGGTCAGATAATTCCCTGATGATATGTAATGAAATGACGAAATTTTAGCTTTTCTTATGAGAGATGCAATAACTAATAGATTTTTAAGGTTTTCATAAAATTTATTAAAAAAAATATAAAAAAATGTGAGATTTATTGACCAAGAAATATCAACATTATGTCATGAAATAGAAAGTGATAGTACTTTTTGTCTGTAATAAAATTATTTTGTAAATTCTAATGAATTCTCTGATATTTTATGTTATGATAAAGAAATATCAACTTTTACCTCATGACATATAGTGATATGTATAATAATGACATATCCCATCAACTGTAAGTGCACTGTGCAGTGCTGTTACAATGTCTCAAATTCTCAACATGTGAGTGATAATTTGATGGCTCTGTTGGCTATTAGTCGGTTCTCACACTGAGGCAACAGTCAATAAGCAACTAGCAATAGGAAACACGCAAAATTATCGCTCACAATTATTTTACTTTGAATTAAATTAGAGGTCTCACATCAAAGCAACTAAATATCGCTCGAACGAAAAATGTTGCTGATTGTTTATTGGCAGTTGCTATAGTAACTATAGTTGCTTATTGCTTGTTGCCTCAATCTGAGAGCCGCCTTAGTTGTCACAATTCAGCGTTGTTGACATTACCTCTTGTTAGATATAATTTCACTGATATTTGTGTCAAACTTGTGATCTCTATTTACTTAGCAACTGTCAAGTGGATGTTGAAAAAGTCACAAGGCACTCGTACTTACTAAATTTTGCAACATCCACGTTCAAATTTTTCTTTTGAGGGCTTTAAAATGTCCCATTGCAAACAAAAAACCGCTCACTCACCATTTGTGGGAAAGAGCTGTCGCTATACTTTTGTGCTTGTAGGTAGGTACAGTTGAATCTACCGATGTCATTCTAATTGTGCCGCATACTGATTCTGGCCAGTTTTGACACTCCGAACCAATGCAGCACCTGCGTAATTTGTCGACTTGGGCAACATTCTCAATTGGTGTCCAGTTTTGATGACGTACAACAAAGGTTCACTTTTCACTGCTACGTGAGAAGGTATACGTATTCTGTTTCTGCTACTGTTCTGAACACAAGTCACATTGGCAACTTGCCCGAATGGGCATCTGAAGTATGTACGACCGGCATTTTGTTTACTACCTCCAATTGTTTTATACCTACGCCATAGCTATCTAGGATCATCTCTTTATTATATAACTACTCGATAGAGGCTCTGCGTTTGAGTTCTCTGCAACTTATTGTTGGCGACCTTGATCCTAAATACAACCGTTTTGCTCTTAAATAATTTCTAACAAATAACATTTTCCTCCTAAGGGAATGCAAAGTGTATGCATTTTGAAACCTTAAAGCTTGTTTTTGAAAATGTATCAAATAAGGGAACTGTCAGCCTTAATGAAGCTGTCCTCATTTTGAGATTTCATTGCACATCTTTTGAAGATTTGTTTGTATAAATTTTAATTGGTGGTACCGATCGATGGCGAAAACATCCAGCTACAAGTCAGGGGATTCGCTTAAAGTCTAAAATAATCAAGTTGCAGAAAGGTTGGAAGATCTTTTGCATTTCTTTAGAGGTTACAGTCTTCTCGACTAGCTATATATAGGTGCCTGAATAATAGAGAGGGTTCAGTGCACTGGGACTTTATGATCTATTGTGCCCATCGTAGGAGGTGACGAATGGAATGGACGCTCCCAATTTAAAGAAAAATTTGTATTACTCCGCCTCGACGGTTCACTTCACCGGTTCGACTTCAAAAATGATCGACAGACGGCAGTTTTTGATCTCTTGGTCATTGAGAACAATCATCTCCTGGTGTTCTTGCCTTTAGGAACGTTAATGCATATTGGGTTTTTGACCGGAACAATACGTTTGGTCATAAAACTTTAGCCCGTATTCACAGAAGCCCGTGAATGCAAAAAGTGAAAAAACCCGTATTTCAAAAGCCAGGATTTTTACGGGTTTTTCGCACTCATTCCAAGTCCTACAGTGCCTGTGGTAGGGAGGGGGTTGCAGGTTTTTTTTATACGGGCATTTGATTTAAGGGCTTTTGAAAAATGGACTTTTGAATAGCACGCAAACGTACCCAATCGTTCTTGGATTTTTTTTTTAGATTTTTATTCTATCATGCGGCGCGACACTCCTTTTCTCAGCTGCCGTCGCATATGACAGTCTTCATAATTTTTGAACATTGCCCGACATTGTGAACGTATGTGTTGTAAGGCTTTTTTCAGCTCAGGGACTTTTTTCAATCACAGAAGTTCAGATGCTCTTGTGTTTTTAAAAGGTGTTTTAAATTGCCACTAAATGGAGTCATAGTATTTTGTGCCCTTTTAGTAGGTATCTTCTAAAAACACTCAGGCTTGCGTTTGTTCTACTTCTGTGGTTGCAAAAAATCGAATTCCAGGGCCTCTCAATCTCAATCAATCTCGCTGTTTCAAAAAAATATATCACTAAAACACTGTAATCTGCATATTTTCATTGTGACACTTTTCTGCTTAGATTCGTGTGTTATAGGCAAAAGTTGGTCACTAGCGCAAAAGGAGTCAGCCATACATAAAGCACGCCTACTGCCAGCTTTCATTGTGTGGCTAGCTTCATGTCTCTCGACTACCAGTTTTCTGCTATACGTTACGTGCGCCCCAATTGCAACCTGCAGTATTGTCCTCGGTCACGGTTGTCATTGTCATACATCGTGTGCACAGCACATCATCAAATCGCCACAAGGTATGTCCTTATAACCTCCACCAGTAGACATAACAAAATAAAAAAATTCCTAAAACTAAGGAGCAATTTAACTCGATCCAATATCACGAGCAAACTTCAATTGGCTTCTTTTTGTAAATATTTTTTTTAAACATTTTTTATTGGTCTACACTCAAAAGCCATGATGTAACAAAATTTTATTCCCACACTGTTTGCACAGTATCTTAGGAGTATATAATTATTTTGACCTGAAAACAAGTCAAAAAATGTCTGCAAGCAATAAAAAAAAAGCAAAAGTATCTTAAACATCGATTCGAGAGAATTAATAACAAAAATGCTGTTAAGGAAAGGGAAATAAAATAACAACAACAAAAAGAGAACAAAAATCTTGAAATCAATTTCTGTATTCGATTAGAGGAGCAGCGCAGCAGCGACACAGTAGTCCACCTCCAAAACCGGTTTCCTTGTTTATTTTAAAAGTGGATATGACGCAAAATGTGCTCCCCAGAAAAGAGATCGAATCGAAGTGGTGAGACAACATTTTCAAGTGATTCTCATTTGGCATCGTTTTCTTTTTGCCTGTGTGTGTTGTTGTGTTGTATCTGCTATAACCTGCTCTCGCAGTTTTTTTTTTTTTTTGTTTAATGTGACAGCAGGTGTGCGAAAAAAAAAATCGAAACAAATACAACAACAAAGAAATATAACGATTTTTGTTTAAAATATGTTTTTGAATTTTACGTTAGGTATTCTTTTTAAAATAATGTAGTGTCATCTATACAGTACAGATACAGAGAATCTGTTGTTGTCATGGGTAGTAAAGTGTTCACTGGGCATTTGAAATTTATCAATTAGATATTAGATATCACCTGACTAACTTTTAAAACAGTTTTGATCCCATTGCCTGAACATCAAAGTAGTGTGACAAGCTCTTGACGTCAACAGTGGGTGTCATTTCATGAATCAGTGATTCGTAAACATTTACGTGTAAGAACACGTATATCGGAATGCCGTGTACATATGCATACTTATGCTTATGGGACATGGTTTGATACAAAAAAAAGTCTCATGGGAGATGATAGAAATGGGTGTTTTTGTAATTTTATTGCATAGACCAGAAGTACGAAAACTTACGAAAAGTGGTGCAATAGATGCGTTTTTTGGGAGATATTCGCAAATTGTTGTGATAGATGACAAGGCAAAGTATCAGTGCTCTCTCAAAAAAATTACAATCGATTTCAGGCACCTTAACAGCTTGACAATTTTCCAATTGTCCAAATTGTTTTCAGTCGTAGGCGCACCGTTCCTGTAAATAGTAATATAAATTTGCAAAAACTCGCATGGGAGAAATTAGTAAATAAGCGCATTGAACAAATTTTGGTTGACTGCTAGGATTAAAAATTAGTTCAAATTGGTCTCAGTCGTAGGCGCAACGTCCCAGTCAATGTCAATAGTAATATAAGCTTGCGAAAACTCGCATGAGAGAGAATAGTAAATAAGCGCATTGAGCAAATTTTGGTTGTCTTCTAGCACTAAAAATTAGCTTGAATGATTTTGTTTTTACTTAAACCTGTTCCGCAAAAACACAATGCGCTCATTATGAGGTATCTTCAGGCTAACTGTGGTGGATAAATTCCGGAAATAATTTGCATTGCAACTATGAAAGGTCACGAAATAATCTTTCACAAAATTCCAAACAAACGGTCATTCGGTGTATTGTAACGCATTTTATTTAAATTTAAAGCCTTATCACGCATGGAAACAAATAAATCTAAAAATTCTAGATACTCGTAGATTGATAGCTTAGAGCTAACACCCATCTCCAAATTTGCATCTTCGAATTTATTTGCCTTCTATTCAGATTTATATTTATTTGTCTTCTATTCAGAAATATAGAACACACACTATTCGAACGCGAAAAAATAGCTCGAAAACCGAAGAAAGTATTTGCGAAGATGACATTGTGATGAGATAGACAGGAACTCGAAAGGGCTATTTAGAGTCAGCAGAAAAATTTTCTGTTTTCAAGAGAAGGTTCCACAGACACCGCGATTGACCCTTTTGGTGGCTAGTACTCTCCATACCTCTTTTTAACCAAATATAAACTATCATGAGAGAAAGTTTGGGTGGTGCGCATAGTGTAGTGGATGTAGCTTACGTTCGAGCACCAGCGGGAAATAGCAACTGACCGTAAAGAGAAACTATTTATATCAGAGTTCCTCTATGAATATTCCAAAAATTTGGTGGACATACTATAGACCATCATGAGAGATAATCACTGACAGCTACATACTTGGCTGTTTTATTTCGACCAAGAAATCAAAAGTGAAGAAAAAAATATCAACAATTAAAAACCTCTCGCATGAGAGATAGGGATTGTCACATAAATTTGAAGTCGTTAAGGAAATTGAAATATACTACACCATTTGTCTTTATTCAAATTCTCTTTAAATCTGAGTCAATTAGTTCGACATTCTGTCTTTGTGAAGTCGCTGCAAAAGCACAAAGGCCAAAGTCTACCTACCTTATCTTTGTTGCATTTTGAATGTGTCATCATAACTCGTTCCGTTCTTCCTTGAAATGTGTCATGAAATCATATCGGAAGAAGCTCTGCATGACCCAATTTTGTCTCCTCTGTTTATTGTCCTTGTGGACACTCCATAACACAAATACGTTACCGAACAAAGACACATTGTGTAACAATTATTACCAAAGTGTCAGGATGCGTATTCCTTCAATTTACTCTACAAACTGCGCCGTTTCGCTTGTAGTCAATCAATTTACTGGAAAAACATCGATCTACTACTCATTATCAGCTATTTCCTTGTGAGTATGTATGACTGTTTGTTGCCTAATACTTTGCTGTTTATTATAGATACATTTCCAGATATATTTTTTAAAATTTTTCTTCGCACACAATAATTACAAAAAGCGCGAGAGATGGTGTACTACTCCATTATTGCATTAGCATAGTTTGCGCAATTGTTATTCATTAGATGGCCGCCCATACTGTTGTGAGCATGCATGACTTGACTAGTGGTTGTGCGAAATAGTTTACAAAAAAAAAAAAAAACCAAACAAATCAATGGAACAAAAATATTGCGAAAACCCACGAAGAAAAATTCATATCTACAGCAAAAGGTATAGGCATAGCATCTGTTCATTGAATGGAAACATTTTGCAAAGAAAATTCTCCATTCAATGAAAATAGAGAAAACTCAAAATGAAGTGTTATAAGGAAATAGTTGTTTAGGCTATTAAAATAATGTTTATTATTGTTTAGACTATCATATGTGTTGATTAGCGGCTTTTGGCTGGTGGTATTTACACAGTTTTCCAAAAGAAAAAAAAATTGTATTATATGGAAATCGGTTGGCTTTGTGGTTTCACATTTTATCTTATCAAAACTGTTATGAGATTTTTATGTTATGATGTGGGCTTTGCATATAGTTATGAAATCTGTCTTGGCTATAGATATGTCAGAACGTGTATGAGAGGTTAAGCGATTGAAAATCTGGGGTGGGATTCTGTAAAATACGAAACGAAAAACGCTTTCGTTTTCACTAAACCTGTCTATCATATCTGTGGCAATAGACAGAGACAGCTATTGTCGAAACGATAACGTTCGATCGTTTTCATTTTACATAATCTGGCCTCTGAATTTTTAAATGAGTCTCAAATCTGAACTGAAAAAGATAAAATGCATAAAATACTCTCATGAGAGATTGTGAGCAAATGACAATAAATTTTAAACAGGTACTTACAAGATAGTGCCTAAATTTACATAAAATATCAGCATTTTCAAGACTAGAAGGATTTTGTAATATTTTAAGGTTTTCTAATAAGTTTAGACACTATGGGAAACAAAAAATATCATGTAATATCGAAATTGTCATGATAACAACTTCAATGTTCAAGTGATATCAAATATTTTAGGAAACAAACAGTCGGCTTGTTAAAAACAAGTTGGAATCTATAATCGAATTTTTAAAGGATTGCTATCAACAAAATGTGAGTTAAATGCAATAGTTGTCTTAAAACTATCATGAGAGATAGTACTCTCGATTCCTATAGACAATATTCCCATTTCATGCCGTGAATTTGAAAGAAACTTTAGCTACATAAATATATTCTTTGATGTTATGAAAAATCCTCACTCTTATGACGATTATATGACATAAGTTAATACTTCCTCTCTCATGAGAGAATTTTACATATTTCAATTAATGTTTACAATGACAGAAATCACAATCATCTCTTGAAAATTTAATCAAATAACCAACTAGGCCACCGAAAGACTCTGATGAGAGCTATTTAAATGGCGAACTAGCTGAAATAAATTACATTAGCCTCAGGTAGGTTGGGCTAAGCTATGAAGGCGTGTGATGGAAAAACTTATCACGTCCACTCTCAGACCTAAAAAGTCCACTGTGGATCCCCTATTAAAAGTGAATATGAAAAGATGGAACAGACCAAAACTCATCAAGTTACTGCTCGGCTTGTGAACCGAATGACGCGATATCTGAAAGTCTTTTAACCCTACAATAAATCTGGACAGAGTCTATATCTTGAATTTAAGTCTCTTCGTTCTTTTAGTATCTTCGTCGTTTTAGTATCTTCGTCGTCTTCTTAAGTTGCAATTTTGATTCTATTCTCTGTGAAGATGTTTGGGAGTCTGTTAACGATAACCTCCAATAAGACGAGTGTCACTCTCATAACATATGTAGTGATACATTTAAAAAAAAAATCGTAGGTCTTCAAATGACAGTGAATTTTAAAGAGTTATAACTCAAGTGACTTACCGAGCTAGAATATGACAATTTGTTGTTAGCCAAATATTACTAACACAAAAAAAAAATCGCATGCTACACGCTAGCTAAACGATCATACCTAGTTAATGGAAGGATTCTAAAGTGATCTGCGCAATCTGTAGGTATGTGACTTCATTATCTCAATTCGTTGGCTGGATCCTTCCATTGCGTTGTCAAATTCTGACATGATACAAACCTCATGTCACCTTGGATGGTAATAAAGTAAACTTACAACCGCGTATGTACACGACCAATAAATTCACATTTCCACTTCGTATTCATATTAATATTCAATTTGGCTTTCAAAACTGTGTACAGTTTTGGCGCTACGTCTACCTACATGTCAAAGTCATGCACCTTGCCCAAATGTGAAAATGTCCCAACCATGTTTGGATAAGTGTGTCGTGTATGGAGGAAGTTCAAAGACATGTCCCAAGTTTGTTATA
Source organism: Cheilosia soror (assembly GCA_949372485.1). Classification (NCBI taxonomy): domain Eukaryota; kingdom Metazoa; phylum Arthropoda; class Insecta; order Diptera; family Syrphidae; genus Cheilosia; species Cheilosia soror. Next base: position 104,196,620 of record OX443561.1, read on the forward strand.
CAAGAACTAGCGGTATGAGTTCTAATGGCAAATGTGATAAACAGTCGAGGAATTTATTTTTACTGAATCCATTATCTACGAGTATGTTGTCTAATTGTTTATACAATCACATATTATAGTCACATAACGTCAAGCAATCTAGACATTTTTTGAGAAGCCACCACGACCACAGATATAGCAAACCGCATACCCAACACAAAAGACGATTAAGTAGTGCGGTTCACTTATTCAGCGAAAAGCCAACAGAAAAAAAAAACACTGAGAAGAAAGATGTCGCAATAATCCAATTTGCCACTTGCAGTATCCAATTAGTCGACCTTATACCTTGGTTACACACGAACGTCGTTGTCGTTGTCGTGGCATCGTTTAGTGGGAGCGCACTCTGTCAACGTCGGTCGTCGTCGACAAACGCACAGACATCACTCATTTCTGTTCTATGTGTCTTTCAACTGTCAATTGACATATATATCTCGTTTACTCTCGGATATATCGCCAGTCGGCTGGATGTCACAACACAACCCCTACATGCTACATCCTTCCAATGGGGGTAGCAAAGAAAAAAAGTAGTTTGACCACCAAAGCTTCTTCGAGCTGCAAACAAACAACTTCCATGGGTCGGTGTTTGAATTTAGACTACGTCCGACGAATAACTAATTCTAAATTTACATATTTGTCCGTCTGTCGTATCTGTGTGAGTGCGCTTAGAAAATGGGGCTGGTATGACAGTCAGAGAAGACGGTTTTATTTCTACTTGTCTTGTTCTTCGTCTTATTATTCAGATTGCGGACAAATAACAGGCTTTAGTACTTTTGTACTCAATTTGGTGTGGTAATATATTTATCTTAACTATTTGCCTGTCTTCCCTTCCCTCGTCGCTGTCGCGCCCGCTCCATGTGGAGTGTGCGTTTATTTCAATTTAAAATTAACTGACAACTCGTCGTCTCCTCTCTAGTAATGGAGAAAGAGAAGCGTTTACGGTTGTTTTTTTTCCTGTCGTCAAATGTTAACCAAAGAAAGGAGGAGGAGCAGCGGGAAGGCCACCATCATAGGACAAACTGAAGAAGAAGAAGGAGAAGGGTAGATTTATTTGCCTCTTGACTAATTTTATTCCGGTTTAAAATTGGCATTTTAAGGGGGTTACGCAATATTTAAGCGAATGATGACAATATGATTATGAATTGAGTGTGAGTTAAGCGCATTAGCTGGGAGCATTTTATAGAGAAAACTCTCATAAATTTCAAAGTGATGTGTTATTAAAGTAGGCTCGTCCCAGGCTCATTGAACTTTTAATCTTGGCTAGGGGACTTTTAATATGAATTTGAACTCTAGAGCACGTTGAACTGAATAAGAAACAATTGATTGGAAATTTTAGCTATTACGTTTCATAACCTCTGTTATTTACCTAGCTGTCAGTGCCATCTTGTGGTGATAAACCGTAGCAACTGCCTTGAAAAAATGTTAATTTTATGTCTAGGTCAATTTTTATTTATTACAAATTGAATTTTTTAAACACCCATTTGCTCGCAAACAATTTTCTTCAAATCATCGTTTTCTCTATTTTTGATTTGATGTCATGTCATCATTACTGCCACTCAAGTAACGCATCTGTTTTGTTTGATCGGCGTACAGGCTTGTATTATTACAACCGCATCCAAAGCTCAGTTTCAGCTAAGTCTTTAACCTTGATCTACGACTACGAGTAATTGACTTTCAGAGGCGATCAATGTTTCTGTGAATATATTTTATCAGTGGGTTATTGACTACTTAAAATGTTATTATTTTAACTTTTGTCATATTTGGATATTTAAATCTACTATAGTCCAATTTTCTAGTTATCCAACTTATTGTACTGAGCAATAAATAAAGGGTGGGCCAAATACAAGTTTCTTTTTAAAAATGCAATAAAATGAACAGAATTCAAAATTTTCCACGTATTATGGCTTTATTAGTAAGAGCAAACATTCCCATTAATTATCGAACACAACGTCGTTCAAGTGGCTGCTTCGGCAGAAGCAGAAGCGCATTCTGTCACTCCAATTTTCCAATATCTTGTTTATGGTTTCGGGCTGTAGCTCACGGATTGCTTGGATGATATTGGCCTTAAGTGCCTGAATCGTTTCTGGATTGTTGGCATAACATCGGTCCTTCACGGTTCCCCACAAAAAAAAAAGTCCAAAGGGGTCAAATCGCAGCTCCGAGGGGGCCAATTGACATCGCCAAGACGGCTGATAACACGATTTGGGAATTTTGTGCGCAAAAAAACCGATTGTGGTGTGGCGCGCCATCTCGCATAAACCAGAGGTCGTCCAAATCCATGTCTTAAAAAAAATCGGTTAACATTGCTCTGTAACGCCTACCGTTGCATTGACCAAAACGTTGTTCCCAGCCTCATTTTCAAAGAAAAATAGTCAAACTGTCACTCTCTGTGGATGCATTGGCTTCTCGACAATAACGACGGGGACCATGAGTGTTGTCCACTAGCATACCAGTCTCACGAACTATTTGCACAAACTTGCGTACAGCAGCGCCGGTGGCTGCTTCATTTCGGCCAAAACTTTTTTTCAAAAAACGCACTGTTTGGGCTACACAAACACAGCACTAACTTTGGAAATAAGTTTTGAATATTTTCCAACGTTCAAGAGTAAAGCGACTCATTTCCTTCCGCGGAGGTATGAAACTGATTGAACAGCTGTCAGTGTCAAAATAACCTATGATTTAAAAAGAAACCACTAGATGTATATCAACGCTCTCATGAGAGACTGTAAATAATTTTTAGAACTTACAACTTAAAATTGGCAATTTTAAATCAGTTCTAATCGAAGCACTTGCAATGTTCAGCAAATAAATAGTTGGCGCAACAGTCGTGTAGACACCCTAGGCCTAGCTTCTCACAACCATTCGTTTGTTTAAGTTTTTATTTTTGGGACGAATGGAAGGAACCTACAATTTTATGCCGAGTCCGAACGGCTGAGTTGAGAAGCTTTTTCAGGACAGTTATACTCTCGGATGTTTGTCAGGCGTTCTTAGTAAATACTTCCAGCAACAAAGTCTTGATGTCAATACAGGAAATTTTCAATTTAAAACTAGCGTCTGGTACTTTCCCAGGGTCGTTTATTGAAATATGTCTTTAAAAGTAAGTAGGTGCAAATATATCATGAGAGTTCGTAGGTACCAATTGAATGTTTTTAATAACTTAACATTTGACAATTGAAAAAGTACACATCATTTTTGTTTAAATATAATTGTACTAAAAATTTGACGAGAGAAGTTTATTTGAATATGTCTTCATCTCTCCTCTTCAACGTCACATGAGTTGTGTTTACAAAACCGTACATAGTGCTAAATTTTTTTCAAAACCCCCAAAACCGTGTAGGTAACACTACCGTCTAAAACTTAGTGAAAACTACCTTTTTTTCTACAAACAGAATCAGAGAATTGTAAGCGATTAGTTAGTATAAATAAGATGAGTCACTGCTGTATTATTTTATTAAAAAGTAGCTCTAAAACTGCTAGTTAACCAAAATTAGCAAAATACTCTCATGAGAGATTTTGATTTGCATAGTATGAGACGACAAATGGCAAATCAACTTTCAGGAACCAACTATCCAAAATATTTATATAAATAGTTGGCGCAACAGGTTTGAATATGACCCTAGTCCTAAGTTCATGAATATCTGCCATCTCATGATATTATATAGTGATATAAACTAGACTCTCATGAGAGATACATTTTTTTGTGTTATTATGGCAAAAAAGGCGTATTTTTCTTATTGTATGTAAATAAAGTTACTGTCTTAATGTTGCTGTTGTTGCTTTTTGTAACACCATTAGTGGCGGCAATTTTCAAATGATCTCTAGAATCAACATACTGCTAATTTGGGTTATGATTACGCCTAAGGCGGTAACATTTGCAGAACAATCTCTCGACCAACACTACGAACAATTCTGTGAAAAACAGCTACAGTAAACTAAGATATATTTGATGAAACCTAATTCTCCTGACACCATCGTTAAGGCTTGGCTTCTGTCTGTTCATCGCATTGTTATAGCTTGTAGGTCAAAGAATATGTACAGACACTGATAAAAATCTGTTCAGCTTCAATGATGGGGTACAATTTGATTGTCTTATACCAACAATGGAAGAAGTAAATCGAACGAAATGAAATGCAAAAACTACTCATAGTCATAATTCTCTAACAAATGAAGGCTATTCCAAATTAAATCCGGTTTAAAAATATCTCCGTCGTATTAGGTGATGATGATGAGTCTTTAAACTAGGTGTGATATGAATTTAAAATACGCACACATTTTTCATATATTAAACCTACTTGGCGTGTGTTTTTCTTTTGAGAACGCTTATCTGTCGTTAAATGGCAATTATTTTGTTTCTATTAAATTTTTTTTCTGTGCCAAAGATCACTGACGCGTTATAACGCTGTGACTTTATATAAATTAATGACTGCGACACATACAAACATGATGCAAAGTAAATCTAGTGTGTGTATTATATGCGACACTATTGTCATGATATTTGCATTTTCATAAACTGTTGTACGTGTCTTGGCTAGGTGCATATCGTATATTTATCAGAGCGACCAGTGTGCGCGCAGCATGTCAAGTGTTGTCAGATAAATTTGTATATGGAAAATTTCCCCTTAAATGTGTTATAATTTATCTAGGAGATAGCACTTGGCTATCATATTATATTTTGTTTAGTTCTATTTTTAACGCAAATAGTTTGTCCAAAAGTGTGACACTAGTTTATGACGTATACAATTTCATCTGCGAGAACTTTAATTTATATTTGTTCACAATTTGTTGATTTTGAATAGGGTTGCCATGGTTTTGCGCAAGCTACAACTGTGTCGAGTTTTTATTCATTGTGAGTGATTTTGACTGGACTAAAATATGGTTGCAAGAAGCTAGGTTCCTTTCTTAACCAACATGTTATCTATTTATCTCTCAGATACTCCTTTGGCAGGTACCTACAGTTTTTAAAACTATTCATTGGATGTTGTCGTATCACAGAAGTTAGCTCATCTCGTCAAATGCGGCCTTGAACTCAGTGAACAAGTAGATGCCATTAAATAGCATAAGCCATGATCTGGCATATGACATCATATCTCTGAAAATAACTATAGCCTGGTACAATTTAAATTTGGATCTTCTTTTATTTCTGATGTACCATACGAATTTTAATGAAATTGTTAGCTTGAGATAAATTTGTTAAATTGCAATTAATTTTCGGTTGGTCGTTGGAAGACAGTATTTTTAAATGTTTGCTTCGATCAACTCTTGGTCAAATAATGCTGAGCAGATTAAAAGAAGATTGCTAAAACGGCAGCTAGTTGATTCTAGTTGTTAAGCCTTTCACACGATCGCGTTCAATCGATCATTGATCTAATCGCTTAAAAAAATAAGTTATCGATCACCGTTTCAATATCCTAATATAGATGGGGGGATAGAATATTTTTTAATCGATCAATCTAGTTTTATATGTATGAACTGCGGCGAAATGTTTTAGTTTGTTTTTAACTCGATTCCATCGCCGCGACGATAGATATCCTTATTGAATATTAATCTAGTCGCAATGCAACGTGTTTTTGTTACTTCTATACATAAAATATGCCGAATTCTGCTCTTGATCTGTTTACTATATTTTATTAATAATGATTCTGATTTCACAAAATTTGACCCGTGAATGTTAACAATTTTAAACAATATTCTAGTGGAAATGACATAAACTCATATAAACTGTCATCAGTTTAGTTGCATTTGTCACCGTCTCCGTTCTGTCAGAGGGGATAGGCGATGGGTTAGACTGTTTCGGTCACCCTTTGTCTGTTTCTGAAGACTAACCGCCAACGGGAAGAACTAACTGCGTCGGTTAATTTCATGTTGACATGCCGAACTTCCGAACTCGTCAGAGGGAATAGGCAGAGGGTTAGACTGTTTCGGTTAGCCTTCGTCTTTTCCACATTTCGAATGCTGCAAATACTCTATCTCAATCTGTACCCGCCACCCTTCTTACCAGCGGACTGTCGGAGGGTTAGACACTTAGACTGCTTCGGCCGATGACTATCGCCACCTGGAGAAGGAGACTACATAAAGACAATCCACGACCTCTCCTTTCGGTGCCAAGCAGAAGGACGGAGTGCTAAATTCAAGCTATTCTGCTCAGCACCAGTCTTTGTCCTATGGAATGATTGTCAAAATCACGGGAGGCAGACTGCTACGGTCACTCCCACTCCTTTTTTTCAACAGACAATCCATCTATTGACTTTTGGTTAAGCAGCAAAGTGGACTGGTTCAATCACCCACTTCTGCCACGCACCAATATCCCTCCTTAGTGATAGTCTGTCAGAGGCAAGGCAGACTGTTTTGGTCACCCTCCGCTCTTACCCAAAGACTAAGCCGCAACCAGGAGTTGCAAACTTAGATAAGATTTGACTGCCTCAGTCATACCATCAAAACCTCTTAACGTGGTAAGACACTCAAATTCGCAATTGGCAATAGAATTCCCACTGTAATGCCCGGCACATAGTTTTTTCTGGTCACTATTTGGTCACAACTTATTCATTAAAACACTATTTTTAATGAAAATATCATTACGTTACCCAGGCGTCTCTTTAAGAACTTATACGTCAGTTAAACGTCGGTTTAGTGCAAATGCAACGAGCGAATAGGCACTTCGTATTTCTTAACAGCCGGCTATGAATTTGTGCAAAAGTAGTCTCTGAAAGCACTCAAAATCATAAAAGTCTTATTATTTTTCGACGGTAATTTATTTTGAATAATGGGCGTTTTCTTTTTTAATTCAGAGCTGAGTTCTGAATGGAGCTCGAGCATTTTGAGCGTGCTCAGATCGTTCTGATTTGTTTATGAAACACACTTGAGTACACAGCTGTCATATGGTTATTTATAAATTATTATTTATTGATTTGGTTTATCTTCTGTGCCAGAACAACAATGCTCGTCTGCCATTTCAACTCTGTATTTTGTTTATCCTGTTTTTTTTTTTTGTCAAGTGTGACTGACAGGCTGCTCAGTCAATTTATTCTAAGCTCATAGAGCGCGCTCTGATCATTCTCTAAACGAAAAAAAAAACGCAATTTCTGAGCTCTGATATGTCTGAGAAATACGGACATTTTTTTGACAGTGCAGGTTCTACTCTGAGGTCTGAACTAAAAAACGATGTTCTTAGTGACAATCAATTTGACAGCGATCATTTCCGTCTGTGGTATCAAAATGAGCGTACTCAGGCCTTAGGTATGACTACTTATTATTTTAACATTGTTTTCCTTTTCCAAATTAAATTTGCAACCAAAAAACGCCAAATTTAGATGTGAATGAGGAGTTTTTATTACACAAAAGTGGCATGGTATTTGGCAACCCTACTGCGTCTAGTTTTTTTTTTAATAATAATTGTACAGCATTGTTCTACTGTTTATTCTTTCCAACTCTCGATAAAACGAAAACAAGTTTTATTGTCCACTAGAGACTGTCATGAAAATCAATCGAATTTGTACACATAACCGCTTCCCCATTGTTAAACATGTTTTTACTGGTCTTCCCAAAGAAGCAAGAATTTATTAAATTCCATTCACCAAAAAAGCAATCAACAAAGCAACCAGCAAAAAAAAAAAAAACTGACAACAACTAGATAAAGAAAAAAAAACGTTCAAAACCCATTGTTTGTGAGTAAAAACAGAAACACCTACCCAGCCACCACATCACATTCCAATTCCACCACCAAAAACCAAAACAATACTTTCGTTCAGTCAAGCTTCGTTAAAAATACGTGAGTTGAGACATTTTCTCTTAAATATTTATCCATCTCTTTCTTGACCAAGTTAGCAAAAGAAGCTTTTGGCTCGCACTCAATTTTCAGAGAGCAAATTGGTAACAAGAGAAAAATTCCGTTACGTACATATGTGTTTAAGAGAACAAAGCTTTATGCAACATGTTAATAAATAAACATTAGTTAAGTTAAGCTGTTAGCATTCCGTTTTATTTTTAGTCACCCTGGAGAAAATGTGCACTAATTTGAAATTCCTCATAATTAAGCATACAACACATGCACACACATGGCGTTAATTAAAATTCAAGGTAAAACTGTGGAAATCCGAAAAAAAAATTCAATTCCCGAGTGTATTCCATATCCAATACTTATATAACGATAGTCGAGTTTATATGCACCACATACAGGCAACCCCACTGACATGACGTCTGTCAACAATATCATCCATTTTACTTAATTTGTACAAAAGTTTCTAGGTCTGCCTGTGCGCGCCATAAGTCAATCGTAAATTTATACAAGTTGCGTGACCTATTGTAATTAAAAATTTGTTATTGTTCGTTTGTTCTTTTTGTTATAGCTGGTAGTTTTTTTTTTGTCATTCGGATGCAATCGCTTACTGTAGTTATTAGTCAAGTCTTGATTATTAATTTAGAAAATGTAGGCAGAAGGAAAGTATGTAGTACATGCCATGACTGCTGTTCGAATTGACCTTTTGCATAACTGAAGCGAGGTTTGTGTACGCCTTTCAACATAGGTAAGCTAGATATAGGTAGTTGTTTTATTAATTAAAAATGTAATAATGGCACAGTTGTGGTAGATATGCTTTGGTGGACAAAAGACTGTTGTGATACTGCCTATCAATCAAGTGGATGGATTGTGAGGACATGCAATTCGGAGCCTAGCCCTACGGTTCTCAATTTCGATGGCTGCTGTGTTTAGCACATGATATTGCCAATAAATGATTACTTTTACCTATTACATATTTCAAATTATAATCCTTGGGTATGCTAAAGTTGGAGTCCACTGTATCGCACTGAGACACAAGGTCCTCAATCAAATTGGTTGGTTGATCCTCGGAGGCTTGGGTAGAGTCAAGATGCGTCACATCGTCAGTTCTTAGAACCAATAGCTTTACCTAAGAAGATTGCAGGAATCATTGAAATCGTTTACATGGAACTTGTGTAGGTTCAAGTCACAAGAGTCCAATTGTGTCTTCCACGTCCTCATTTCCTGAAGTCCTGCGGAAGTCATTACAGGGAACTCCTAGCCGTTGGACATGCCCACCTATCGCACAATGCCCAGATACGAGTATTTCGTTTGGCAAATGTTGCAATTGTACCACTCTTGTGTTTTCAAAGTCCGGTGGACCTTTTAAAGTGAAAATTTGTATGGCCAACGTTGCAGTAATTCCGAATTACGATGAAACGAAAAAGCGACAGAAAACGGAAGGGGGCAGCCCGCATATTGAGGCAGCTCGGACAGAATGAGATAGAAACGAAAAAGCGACAGATTTAAAATAGGAAACACAAAAAAAAAAATGCTGCTGCAATAATTCAGAAAGAGAGATTGATAAGCAGGCCTTCAGAGAAGACTCCGACGTCCGACTCGCGACTCCGTCTTAGGTTTTTTACCGATTTAGATACCTACCCGTTGTATAACACATCTTGTGGCGTCCACTCTGACCTATTCGCTTTAAAGCCTACCGCGCATTTAAAGACTATTTTCTGTTGCTAGTTTCTGTAACCAGGCGCTTTATGAGTTTGGGAAGATGGCGTTGCGATGGTCGTGAGTATATCAGGGTGACCGGTACCTTGCTCTGTCCACTTTTGAGACTCTTTCAGCCGTAGTGCTAAGTTCTTAGGCTATTGTTTACCTACGATGTCGACTGGAAAAAGATGAAGCATGCGGTTTGAAATGTTGCTGTTGGAAAGGTTCTCAGTGCACTCGTGATGCTCAAAATTTTCATATTAAATTTCTGGCAACACTGCGACTACCAAATACTTAACTTTTGCATTAAAATCATTTATCGTGGCACCTAAACATTAAGGTCAATTCTACAGTTTTGAAAAGCATTAAATACGATATCCTACTTGGAAAAAATAAAAAGCAAGGCGTGCATTTAAGGAGTAGTGTGGCAGTGGCGTGTCAGGTAACAGCGCTAAAGCCTACGTAAACAAATTTATACGCGCGTATCAACCCGGAGTGGAGCCGGCATGGCATTTTTTAGGTGACATGATACCAGTCTGGTGCCACTTGTCTGGAACAAGTTTAATTTTTGAGTGGCAAGCGGATTTGTGGATTTGTAGAGGCATATACCTTCTAGAGGCTGGTGACGACGTAGATTTTGGCATTACAACTGCGTATTTTTGTTTACCCGGAAACTAGTGGGATTATTGTGCTGGACTACTGTGCGAGGGGTCCCAGGTTCGATCCCCGGAATAACAAATTACATCTTAAGGTTTTTTCCACTACGCCGCCTATCGCGAACGTCTGATAAACGTCGTACATTATAACTGTCCTGAAATTCAGCCGTTCAGACTCGGCATAAAATTGTAGGTCCCTTCCATTCAAAAATAAAAATTCACACGAACGAATTGTTGTAAGAAACTAGGCCTAGGGTTCCTGTGACATGTTGCGTCAACTGTTTATTTATTTATTTGGAAACTAAAAACATGCGAGACGACCCAGAATTCAAATAGGACGACATTTTCAGAACTAATGAATCGGTGGCACCATATGTTGTTTGCCAATTCAGTATGCGTTAAATCACTTACATACTACTTCGCCGCCATCCATCGCCGCACCGTTCGCGCTCCTATGCCACCATCCACTTTAGCTTAGGTTTCCATTCGAATCTTCTTTGGTTTTAAAACGACTTGACGAACCGTAAACAAAACGTTAAAATTGCGACTGTAATATCTAAGTCAAAGCAGTTGCTTAATGGTTTAGGTGTTCCTAAGGGTAGTCATTTGGGACCAGTTCTTTTTATACTTTTCTTAATTGATTTTCCACCTGGAGTTCGAAATTAATTTTTATTTCAAAGTTTTTAGAAAAATCGATTCAAATCAATAACTAAACAAAGACATTATTAAATAACCAAGTCTGTCCGGCAAGTGTTAGTTACATTTATAGACCAATCGATTTTTAATTGAATCTTATTTATTATTAAACGTCAAAGTTACTCATCGACTCGCCTTTGACAGTTTTATTAGCTAATGGTTTAATTGATTTTTAAATCAATTACATTGTGCTACTTTCTGTCACGCTATAGAATCGTTATTTTACTACGCAAGCTGCGACCAATGTTGTTCATTGTGATTTTTATCTTCTGTGTTTTTATTCATTTTTGCGCACCCAATGAGAAGATCTCTCTCTATTCCATTTTTATCAATTAATTGAAGTTGATCCTCTCAGTTGTATCTTCTTTGCGCGAAGAATTTCCTTTTGTCGATGACTAACATTCTGTCAATTAAAGGAAATGAAAATAAACATGGCTGCTTGGATAAAATTTGTTGTGACAATTTATATAGTGGTGTCATCGAATTGCTTATTAAGATGTAATTTAATCTTTTCGCACATAATGTCCTCGTAAGCATTGTGTTGAGTATTTAAACGGAGGATTTGCGATCGCAAAAGTCTGTTTAATGTAAATAATCTTATTAGTATACATATGGATTAACTTTGGAAAGTAGATACGTAGGTATAGGTACTCGTGGTTTTTGTTTTTTTTTTTATCCAAACATTATCTAGATACCATCTGTGTATGTAAAATCTAAGCAAACAGCATATACGATATTTTTGTTTATGAGAGAATTAAGGAAACGTGTGTGTTTATTGTTCATCGCACTTTGTAAATATTTGCGCAAAAATTGTTTTTCTTTTTATTACACAATTAATTGATTAACAACAAAAAGCACTTACATATGAGTAGATGTACATATGTGTGTGATGAGAATTGGCATTTTCTTTGCATATCCCATTTGTAAAAGGAAAAATAAACAAGAATTTTTTGGGAATTTAAAATTCGTACCAGGCGTCTATATCCATATGTGACATTTAAACTTCACCATAATGTAAAAACTTCCTGTTCCTAGAGTTTCTGCACACTCGCTTGTTTTTATTTTATACTTTGTTGATACACTAGGTGGTGACAATAGATAATATATGTAGCTACGTATAATTTGACAGAACTGACGTTTCTCGACATTCCATTTAATTCTAAACGAATTGTCATTTTAATAGTGGAGACATACTGCTGTCATTGATACCATGTTTCCATGCTAGTAAAAGTCTGCACTTCGTAGACTTACACCTTTATAATGAACTAGCCCAACTTCGCTTTGGTTACAAAAGTATACTTAGTACAAAGTACAGTCAAACTTCCATAACTCGAACTTCTTTAAGTCGAATTTCTCTATTACTTGAAGTTTTATTGAGAACTCTGCGTTTTCAACTTTTCAACTTTTGGACTCCATAACTCGAAGTTTCTATAAGTCGAATTTATTTTCTTTCATTTTGGGAGTTCGACTTATGGAAGTTCCACTGTATACTAATTCGACAAGAACTTGGGTCCAAGCTAAATTTTCAAAATCAAAGAAATTGATTTTCTATATATCTTAAATGGAGTATCTACATTACACAAACCGGGTTTAAAGTCGGTCGGATGAAAAATAAAAATGTTCTCCTACAAATTTTGACCCCAATTTTTCGAATTTTTGGAGTTAGAATTTCCCGAAATTGGACACCTACTCCTTTTAAATTTTAGCTTCCTAACTTTAACCGTTTTGGGCTGGGCCGTGATCACCAGTCAGGACAGACTGTTTTATATTTGAGATATAAACTGCAAGATTATGTGCACCTGGAACTGATCTTCGGAGCAGATAGATGTCACAACCAACAAGCTTCTCGAGCTCAATAACAGACGTAGTTCCCATTGGACTGGAACATTTTTGAACAATGACTTTTATTTTCAAAAATTAAGTCAACTCGACATTAGGTATCCGCTGAAAGTTGCCACACAAAGTTGATTAAGGTCCTCTTTCGACTGATGTCGCAGATTCGAAGAAATTTTTTAACCGTTGCATTGATGTCCCTTCGAACTATGTGTTCGAAATCTTTCGATAAAAACTGGACTGAAGGTCACACTTATCTATGGAATGACAAACATTTGGATGAACTTTAATGTGAAAAAATGGTACCGCTCTATCTGCGAAGATACAAAAATGTTGTACTGTTCCCTGGAACTAGAATTTTTTTCCCATAATTGAATCACCTTAATGCTCATAGACATTTAATTGATGAAATCATCCCTGGATTTCTTTTATTTGGGCTACTTACCCAGCTTTAAAGTATTTTCTACTGCCCACTGTAGTATCCTGAACAAATGACATCTGTCTGGTTCTGTAGTCTCGTATAAAGTGAGTTTTATTTTATTAAATCTGACATTTTATACAGTGTACACTAAGATTCTGATGACTATTTATACAGTAGGTATTTCAAGATACTACACCCACCTCTCGCGAACGTCTGACAAACATCCGAGAACACAACTCCTTCTCAATACATATTCGACATAAATTTGTAGATCCCTTCCAATAACTCCAACAAACTAATGGTTTTGAGAAGACTTATCATTGGTGTGGGGTTCCTAACCTACCTTCCCCTTAACCCACCTTCAAAAATCTCAAATGAATAATTAAAATATCGGTTTTTTTTTTCTTAGAATATAGTTTGAAAATTCTAAGCAGGACATATTTTTAAAATTATATTTACAAAAAAAATTCCTTTTACAATTTCGACTTTAAGTCTATTCCATCCTTCAGTCCATTGGCTTGTTATCAAAGGAAATATTCGATCAACATTAGCATTATGCGCAGGAACAATCAAACATGTAAAACAAAATAACATCTAAAACAATCAAACAATTCGCTTCATATTTGAAGATATTTTAAATACCTTGAGTAAACCTCTAATACATTTTTTCCACGATTAAAGCATCATTTTCACATCCACCTTTAACTACTACAGTTTTTATGTCCTTTTCCTACCAGAAAGATGCAGAAAATTTCTGAATTAGTGTTGAAAAAAAGTTTTTCTTTATAGTTTTGTGGTGTCGAAAAATTCCGTAAACTGGAAAATCCCAAAAAGAGGAGAAATTGCACATTTTTTTCAAAATGATACCGGACATTTTTTGTTTCACATAAAAGAGGGCGTCTGGTCAGCCTATTCATGCCTGAACTTGGTTTGGGTACGTTTGCCTGCAATCTAAAAGCCCGTAAATCATATGCCCGTAAAAAAAATAGACCGTAATTGTAAATGCAACCCCCTACCTGTGGTCACTGTAGGATCTGGAATGAGTGCAAGCCCGAAAAATGTTCATTTACGGGCTTCTCTATTATAGGCTTTTATTTTACAGGCAACTTCGAAATGCTGTGTTTACATTTATGGGCTTCTGTGAATGCGGGCTAAAGTTTTACGGCCAAACGTATCGTTTCGGTTCCCCTCTGCAAGGCTAAACCATTTTACTGCAATTTTTTGATTAGGTGGATGTAGTTCCTCGTTAAATGGTCTCCTTAAAAACCTGCCAACGATATGCTGATATAAATTTCCTTTTAAATGTTTTAGAAGAATAGAGTAGTAAGGCTATGTGAGGTCCATTGCAAAGCTACTGAAAAATAGTATATTTAAAAATATAGATATAGCCTAACCTCACCCACGTCTTGATTGCACCAAAAGTTGCAATAAAATACTTACATGCGATATTCCTTCATCCAACTACTAAGGCTAACGAAAGGACATGACAGTCCGAATAAAAATGCATGTCACAAACACTACAAGTAGAAATGTGTCAATTTTAAAAATCATCAACAACTGTTATGTGCAGGAAAATATATGACAACAAATTGTTAAATGTCTGCAATGTATAGGTACTACCTAACCTGTTATATTTTATAGTGCGACGATAGGACAATTAAAATTCAACACAAGCACATGCATCCATGCATCCGTGTGGTTATGTAAAACCACCTTCTATAATAGGAAGAAGAAAATTACGCGTAATAGAAAGGAAATGTACACTTCGTGCTCCATTCAACTTCTAGTTCTCCCTTTACTTTCAAATGCTAAAAATAAAAGTTGTATACGTGCAAAAACAAAAAAAAAAAAATAATACTCAACGAGTGCTAAAAATAGTCCCGAGGAACTCGAGAGTACCGCACTTTTGAAAGTAGATTTTTCGCATGTATCCGTTTGTTAGAGGCTTTATAGAACAAAACAAATTTAAAAAAAAATTATATATGCTAATGTCTCTTTGTTGCAATACAACAATTTTTTTTTTTAATTATTATTAGTTATGACGTTTGTTTGTTTTCATTTCTTTTATATATTTTGTAAAGAAACACTATCCACTGGGGGCAAAATTTAAATATGATGTACCATACCACGAGTGACGAAAACAACATTAGAAATATGTAGTACAAGTAGATGATTTATCAACATTGTCAAACATTTTTTGAATACCTTCATTATTTTAATATTTTTCGCTTTCTTTTGAGATAAATAAGCTGACATTTTATTATGACGCAATGATTATGAGAGCAATTTAGAATTCAATCGAAATGGGGTGTATTTACTGACAGATGTCGTGTCATTTTTTCT
Source organism: Cheilosia soror (assembly GCA_949372485.1). Lineage (NCBI taxonomy): Eukaryota > Metazoa > Arthropoda > Insecta > Diptera > Syrphidae > Cheilosia > Cheilosia soror. Next base: position 104,212,077 of record OX443561.1, read on the forward strand.
ATTATGATAAATGTGATTAATATAGAAAATTTGTTACAGAAATTTGCTGATTATACCTATCTGAGCTTAATCGTTTTACGTATATCAACTGAAGTGTCAACTTGGTCAGTCTAAAGCGGGCCATACACGGCACAGTCGATTGATAATAAAGGGTCCGCCAAATAACTTTTTTTTTTTTTTTTGAAAATGCTATAAAAAAAACTACTGAATATTTTCTCAAATTTCTTTTTTTTATTTGAAAGTACAATCCTTCCGGTTAATAATGGAAAATAATTTCATTCAAATGGCCGCCTCGTCTGGCCATGCAGTAGCCTACACCTACACGATCGGTCCAATTTTTAAGCACATTATCGATTGTGTGCAGCTGTATTTCACCAATGGCTTCACGAATATTGTCCTTTAAAGCGTCAATATTCTCTGGCAAGTCGGCGTAATACTTATCTTTTACGGCACCCCACAAATAATAGTCCAACGGTGTCAAATCGCAGCTCCGCGGTGGCCAAACGACATCAGCTCTGCGGCTGATAATGCGATCTTCAAAAACAGGGCGCAAAACATCGAGTGTAGCTTCGGCTGTGTGGCACGTAGCGCCGTCCTGTTGAAACCAAATGTTGCCAATATCCTCCTCTTAAATTTTTTAGTATTAACGCTTGTATCGCGGTATTATACTGATTTATAGACTCAAAAACTGCGGTAAATATAAATCTTTAATTTAGAGTTTAGGTTTAACGGACACATGCAGGTATTGTGGGGACCTACATGTCACGGACTACCCATCTTCTTCTTCAATGTCAATCAATTGCTCGTAACTGAAGCAAGCACCTCGGAAGGTACTTCTTCGTCAATTTAAAGGTTAGTTTCTTAAACCAAATTTCACCCGTTTTTGGTTTAGGTTCTGAACGTGACAACGATTGGCTCGCTGTGGCGCCTAGACTTCTCTAATGAACTCATAACCCCTTTAATTATTATTCGCAATTTAACTTTTGTTTGAAATAAGAAAAATAGCCCAAAAATAAAGTCAAAAATGTACTCAACGCAAAACTAGGTTAAAAGTTTTCTCTAGGTTAAATTCATTTCTCGAAGAAGAATGTATAGGTTTTTTTTTGGGACTGGTGGTAATGCTGATATAATAAGACTTACTGCTAGGTTCCATATTTCACTTTCACTCGAAATGAAATCGGAAATGAATTTTTGTGTTCTACATTTCACTGTATTCGATTTCGATTTCGAAAAAATTTCGGAGTTTCCGAATCGATCGAAATGCAGAACATTGAAAACGAATTCACTCGATTTGCAATTTCTATTTCACTCGATTTCTGGAACTTAGCTGTTAACTTACTGTATTTGAGATCACTTTTATCGAATAAAATTTATACCGCGAAAAATACCGTTTTTCCAAATCGATTTACTGGTCTTTTTAATTTTTTCTTGCATGATATACATACCTGTTTTTGATCTGAAAAAAGATACGAGCGTTAAGTCCCAACCCATGGATTGTTGCAAATTTAAGCCCTAAATCAAATCCAGGACTCAAGCCGTCCTTGTTTTTGAGGGATGTCGACTTTTGCCTAAGAATATTGCACTTAATTGGATTTTATCCTGGGATATAGGAAGCAGAGAGTAGATTCCGAGACACTGCAATTACTTTTGTTTCTTTCTGATACCCTTTTGAACCCCTTCTCCGAAAGAAAGGAAAGAAAAAGTCCCAATAGACCGACAAAACTTTATAAGCACAAAAAAAAATTCATTGCGGTTGTTATCATCCTCTGATGTGTTGTATTCAATAATTGGCAGCCTAGTGCTCATCACTGAATTGGCCCTTGGCATTCTCGGGGCGAAATCATGTTAACTAATTTTAAAGTAAGGTGCAATCACCCTTTCATAATAGGTGTACATGGTAAAACATTTTCAACTAACAAAACCATTCAAGCCTGTTGATGAATCCTCTTAAATCTGATAGAGGTATCATTTCTAGATCGTCCCAAACTGTCAAAGAACCGTGCTCACATTAAAAAGAAACCGACGCACGCTTGGTCAGTGACACAAGAGATGTTCTACAGATTTTATTTCCTCTTCATTCCTGTAGCTTCTGCAAAGGTAATTTGTAAAGGCGCCTATAGCCTTTTAGACATGTTGGCCATGTTTCCAATGATGTTTTTTGGTAATTACCCTGACGAGCACTCGGATTTGGTTTCTATCTGTAAGGCTCTTTGACCGTTTTATCGTGTCAATTGTGGGCCACAACCATTTCCTTAGCTAGATTTAATGTTACACTTTCCATGAAGCTGTGTTCAAAGCTGGTAAGACTGGTTTGTCAGGTTAAAGTATACATCTTATTCAGAGCTGCATTTAGCTAGCTTATGCCCAGGAACACAAGACAACATTACTGTGGGTTGGTTTATGGCTCTGATTTGAGAATTGGGAATTTATTAGATTGGAGTTAATCGCTTTTAGTACTGCTTGACGCAAATGGTAATTTCAATTGCTGGTACATAGTTGCTTTGCTATATAACATATTTGCTCATATTTATGCGGTTTTGCCGGCATCCTTAACCGCGTAGATCACAGCCTGGAAAACGCTAAAATCTGCCAGCCAATTGGCCCCATTCCAGTCTTCGTCTTTCTGTCAACTATTAAGATGGGTATACCATTTATGACAGCAATAGGTGAGACCCAGTCCTGTCTGTCAGATGTTCAAATTTAAGTTTCTTAAGGGCTTCCAAATTTTGTTCTCTCTTAGTCGGGGAGCACTTTTGCCGTTAGTGTATATCTAACTCAATGGGTTGTAGGTTCAGTAATGTTGCGAGGCCTAATGTTAGAAGCCTCGCACCATACAACTGATCCATAGCAGGTCTGAATTGGTCATACAATCGCGATGAACAACCAGTGCACTATATTTGGTTGTAAGGCCCACTTCTTCCCGAAAGCCTTTGTACTTGATAGACCATTAATTTCTCGATCAACATATGACTTAAACTTACACAGATGATTTCATAAAATGATGATCGATATTGCATATTAAAATTCTTTGTTGCATAGTTATAGGCGTGAAATCTTTATAAAATTTCCTCTTAGCATGGATGCATCTTACATTTGCATTGAATGCAGTATATCCATCGAAATCCGCAATTACCCTGCACGTTGTACCACTTGAATTTATCATTTTGCTCCATAAACGATTTATGATTTCGTCCAGATTTATTCAACCTTTTGATATTGACCAGGACTTTGGAAAAACTGATCTTCGTCAATCGTCAATATCCGATCATTACCAATTATGATTACTTCTCTTCAATCATTCATACTACATACAGTAAGCGTCAAAAATAAGTTAACACCGATGATCGTTTTAGTTTTCTTTAGGGTCTTGAAGTAGGTCTAAAAAACCAAAAATCTGTAAGTTTGATAGCGAACTAACAATATTCCATTTCGACAGCAAAAAATACTTCCAAAAAATGTTTCCAAAATCCAAAGACAATCGAAAATCGCATTGGTGTTCATTTACTTTTGACGTTCACTGTATATATGCATTATAATTAGGTACAATTCCAAATTGCGCTCTGGGAATTCCTCATTTCGTCAAAAATATCTTCTCATCTATCAGCAAAACAAATTGAATTTAAATAATTTGAATTTAACACAAGCACACATCGCGAGAGAGAAAAATGTCATGCGATACAAAAATAGACACATTTGTCTTACACGCCAGTGGGGTGGTTGGATTGGATAAAAAAAAAGAAACTACCATCAAAATTCTCTAGGCAAAAGACTACGAATGCATTTTCGTATCTATGCATCTGTCTATCACCTCGATAAATAATAGAGCAAAGTTCGTTGCGCTATTACATCGTATAGTTCGTGTTTGCACGTCATATTGCACATGTGTATCTTTTGGCATGGCAAGTGTACAAAATATAAAAGTAAAACAAAACCATCAACAACAAGTCTTCAATTTAATCGTGTGGCGAATATTTTAGAAAACAAAATATGAACATCTAGGTAATGGAAAATATTTTCTTTCGATTTCTTTCAGATAAAGCCAAGTTGAAACAAACAAGACGGAGCAATGTGAACTCAAAAGACTTCTTACCTTGCATTTGTACAATTGTTAGTTAGTTTTTTTTTTATGTTCAGGAGTTTAGGGATCACTTTCAAAGAGGCAAACTTGTAGGACTTCATTAAAAAAAACACACACACATATAGGGGGAGGATAACTACTCCCATCGCACTGAGATTACACCATAAAAATATGTATGAAGTAGCCCCAGTGGCGGGTAAGAAACTTGAAGCTGCATGTGAACTGAGTAGCTTTCGCATAATCATGGGACAAATATCAAGCAACCATAACAACAACAACCAACACACGAACAATAACAACCAATCGGCCAACAACTATGTGAATCGACACCATCCGAGTCAAAAATCGAAAACCCACTACAGACATTCCGCCGTTCAGCCATTGCGCAAAGAAGAAATGGTCATACTGCGTGATCCGCTGAAAGATCCGTCCGACATCTATCGGGGAGCCGGTGTCCGTGAATCCATCCAGTTGCGAAAGAACAAAGATATTATTGCGAATGGACGTCCAGTGACCATCAGTGAGATGAACGCCTACAATATCGAAAAGAACGAGGAACTCTCACCGTTGGTGAAGTTGGCCGGCATCCCATCGTCCATGGACAAGGAGATCATCATAAAGACCACAAATGCATCGGATGAGTCAATACTGTCGCCGCAAATGAAAACCTCTGCCACAGCTCCACCTAAGGTGAATGAGTTCTATACAGTCGGCGATGGTTACCACAAGACAGACAGTTGCTACTATCGCAGTCCGGATGGAAACTTTCACAAACTGCCGACCGACTCATACCACAAGATGGCGGAGGGGTGCTATGTCAAGAGTCCGGAGGGTACATTCCGTCGGCTGGAGGTCTCGCGAAACATGGACGGCAGTGGCCAGCTAGCCGGCAATGGCACTGCGAACGGTGGCGGTCAACCGAAGATGCGCAGTCAAATGATGAAGTTCTTGAAACGTTCGAAGAGTCATACACCCGCTACAATAAAAGAACTGCAAAAGGAGAAGGATCGCCGAGAGCGGGACAGGGAACGGGAGCGTAAGCATCGCGCTTCAACGGTTGCCAATGCTGAGAATAATATGAGCGGCAGTAGTGGCAGTGCGAACAAGAATAATAAGGTCGTCGTTACAATGATGGAGAATGGTGGACTGCCCATTGTGGCGACCAGTAAGGCGGAACGTGGTGCGAAACACAGTAACAAGGATACGAGTAGTGGTAGTGCAGCGGACAAGGCAAGAAGTCAGAAAGCGAGGGTATGTTTATTGTTTTCTTGTTTCTCAATATTGTTTATTGTGTAAGACAGCCAGACACGGTGCGGTTTGGTATTGCATAAGTGAAGTACTCATGCGAGTATTTTTTTGATAATATAATTGAAGAGGTAATTAAAGTGTTGTAGCTGAGTTGATATGTATGCCACTTGTAATGAGAGTGTGTGTAATGGGAAAGATAAGTGAACTGCAGATCTTGACCTCGGATGGGGCTAATTTTGTTTTGAACGTTTTGGAGAACGCGCCTAAAACCTCACTACACGATTTGGCTCCCTTTTTGATTGATCACGCGTGGTAGTGGAGATGGCGCTGCGTGTCTCCGATTTGGTGGGTGGTGAGTGAATTGAAATATGCGCTAGAAATGTTAAAATATGAAGGGAAATTGGGCGCCCTATAGACTTGGGTGCAGAAATCATTCCACAAATTCCTTGAAAGTTGTAGGTAATCTTAAATGTTTGCACAACTTTTCTAGTTTGGACCGTAAAATGTCTTATTTGCTACTGGAACTCAAGAATGGGGGTTGAATTACAACATTCGTAAATGACTACCTACTACGCAATGAGTTTTTTTTTTTGTTTTGCATGTAAAATTTGGAAATTCGTTCCCAATGCATACTTCAATAAGCTGACTACCATCTCACAAAAACGTGACGGGTACTCGTACAAAATCTCTTTACAATTGTTTTATTCATTTAGCCAGAAGAGAACATTTTTATGGGGATACCTATCTCAAGTCAAACCAGTTGACAGATTGCACTCAGTTGATGTAATCAAATCAGTAAGATTTGGTAAATTATCGCGGAACTATAGAAATTTATTTAATCAGTACCAATTCGTCCCAAAACTAAGAACTCACACAACATTTTTAAGACTTAGTTATTGTTAATTGATACAAAATTTAAACGCACTAGGGTATGTGCGTTACAAACTTACATGCGCATGACAATGGACACTCTTGGATATCTAATTTAACGCATTTGTCCCTATTGTCTATTATTTAAATTTTTGTTAGAGCACAAGTGCGATTATTCAGTCAATCGTACAATCGCACAGTGGTATGTGCGCTACTGACTCATGTGCGCATGACAATGGGTGTGTTAGAATTTCTAGTTGTGTATTATTTAAATTTTTGTTAGAGCACATGTGCGATTATTCAGTCAATCGTACAATCGCACAGTGGTATGTGCGCTAATGACTCATGTGCGCATGAAGCTGATTTCATACAATTTCTACAATAGAATCGGGCTACCTTTTTAAGTATTTTCTAGGCAAGGCAAAACTTTCTTTATAATTCGAACTCCTGATTTTACAATCGATTTGTTATTATTGATTATCGCACACATTGATTAACGCACACAATTGTGTGGCCTCTTAAATCATATGCACATAAACTATACATAAACGATATTATGTATTTTGTACATAAATCAACAGAAATGTAATCGAATTGCAAGTAATATTTCCTCGGTTAATTTTGCGCACATTTGATGTGCGATACCAAATAAACTTTTTGTTAACTAGTGCGCTTTTCATATTTATTACTCCTCATGTGTTTGTCGTGGCATACGTCAACTCTGATTAGTAAAATTGTTTGCTTATATCAGTGAAATTACTGATATGTATATCCAAGTCGAATCTATTATTAGGATTAACTGATTTATTTCAAATAACAGGAAACGTTTCAAAAAAAGTGTACTAGAATTATTTATGATACATACTCGTTTTTGATAATGAAATAAATAACATATAAGTGGGATATGTACTTGTGTACCCTTTTGTAAATCAGCAGGCAAGACATAATAATACTCAAACAATATTGATGATAAATCAAAATTTCAAACGAATACAAAACTAAACATTTTAAACACGTGTTTTATTCATTACACGTCCATAGCAGATAACAAAAATATTAAAGTACAAAAAAAAAATACAGCACCTCATTTTCACTTGTAAAAATTAATCATAATTCGAAAAGCATGCGTCATACACACTTTACTTAAGGGGCGCACCGCACACGTCTCAGTGGCCTAATTCACTCGTGTCTGAGGCAAAAACCGCCGCAGCAAACAACATTGCAATCTGTGTTGCCAAAATGACTCATCTTTTGCAGTTGTTGTTGATTAAAAATAATTCATTTTGGGTGGCCTACCTATTTTCGAGTGGTTTTTAGTTTATTTTATTCGGTTTTTTTTAAGCTATGGTGTTCGAACACACAGTATGTAACTGATAATTTAAATGGATTTACTTGTGAACGACTGACTGATCAAATGATCACAAACTACTGTCAATGAATACAAATCAAAGTTAGACAATCACATTAAACCCCCCATTGTGGTTAACTAATATACGAACTCAGTTGTAGAAGGTTTTGTTTTGGTTAGGACATTAGTCCTCTCAAGAGTACCTTTTTGACAGTTTATAGTTAAAGCGAGTCGTCTAAAAAATCATTTAAAAAAATCAGTCTTATTATGGTTCTTTTTGAGCGGAGTGCTACGGTGCTAACCCCCAGTTTCACAATGGAAGTCTACACTTTTAGTTTAAACTGTTCAACAATTAATTCGTTGTCACAGTTTCGTTTAAACCTTGAACAGAGTTCATTATGCAGTTGAAGTTAAAAAAAAAAACAGTGTTCTGCCGTTTAAACCTCAGATCACTTGACACGGTGACATTTCAATTTCAAAGCTGCCGATTGTCAAAAACATAAATATTTGACATTGTTTTGCGTGTTCTTTGAAAGAAAAGACATGGAACGATTTTGCTAAAGTCGTATAAAACCTATAAGCACTGTAGGTATAATAATAAATAATATAAATAATGCCAAATCGTATTCATTAAATGTATAGTTAAACTGAGTTCAATTGAACTGAAGTTCAGATTACATTATGAAACCGGACGAGCTGAACTTCAAACTTAAAACAAATTCAGGTTCAGCTGAACTTTAGTTTAAATTTACACTGTGAAACTGGGGTTAAGGGTGCTGGACTCTGGTGAGCGATGATGCTTCTCGGTTTGAACCACCACTTCGAAAAATGCTATGACAACTCAAGCTATCCCTAGTGTTCTTTTGACATGTTTTGATGACATAAGACTTTTTTTACTTTACCCGAACGATCTGTATAGAGATCACTGATTTTCACAGCTTTCAAAAACACATGGAGCAACTGGAAAAAAAACTTATGGGCATCTCGGGTTACAGACCAGTTCCGGACTCAGCGGTGATTTGACTCCACACACGAGGAAACTTATCGCCAATCAAATTCTCTAGAGCCTTCAATGTCGTCATGATTTTCAACTCCCCCCACCAGCAACAGGTTGGTCTGTTGTTTGCTCATCTTCAACAAACTAGAAACTGAAATCAATAGGCAACCCGATTTGCAAATCAACAGACGACTGGTTAAAAACTGGGTTTTTGTGTACTCAAAGCAAAATAGTTGCCAATCCGATGCGGATCAGTTTTGTTTTTCAGTTGCTCCGTATGCATTCGGCCTAAGAGATCTAACTGTTTTTGTAAACCATGTTAATCAACAATCTATAGGGGTAAAACAAAAAAACACCTATTGGTCTTACCATCCCTGGCACTTGTAGTTTTCCGAGAAAAAAAAAAATACTAAAACAACAAAATCACTTTGCTTGGCATCGAAGGCCATTTGTTTATTGACGTTTTACCCCGTTTCCTTGTATTTTTTTTATTTCCCGACAACCATTTAAAATGTATTTTTATTACATATGTATAGAGATTGCTCGTCACGTTCCAGCACTAGATCGTATATTTAGATAGACATAAAATGAAACGTCATTATGGCGCTGCTTTTGAAAGTTTGTCATCAACTACAACAACTCTCAGAATGTGTACAATATGAACAGAGATGTACATTGTACAGTTTGAAAATAAACTCTCTACGCATCAGTAACGACATGCAAATTTAGAATGGTTTTTGCGCATTAAATATTTAACCAGTGATAGAATTTAGGCCATGAACTCTATTTAAACGACACTGTATACACTGGCGCCTAAAATAAACACCACGTTCGATAATACGGTGTACTTGAAACTCTCCACGATGTTGTTTTGTCTTAATTCTGTAGCTCGTATTTACAAAGTTAATAAATTTTGCTTATCTGCTGATTATAAACTTGTGTCAGATAGTAAATTTTAAAATTTTGTAAAAGGGTGATGAAGGTGTCACGAGCTTTTTGGGTTGGGTAGCTTACTAGCTTCCACTTCTGGCTAATAAAAGTTGCATTCAATTTAGTGGGTGTCAAAAGGGAAAGGCCATGTCCCATACGGGAATTCGAACAAATTCGTTTCTTTGCTGTTCCAAAAAAAAAAAACACCTGTAGATATTCTCCAGAAAAAACATCTACCCACCGCACTCACCTTTTTGAAGTTCCTTCTGTTTCTACACCTGATAGGAGTAATCGACAGATTTTTTTTTCTTCACTTTTTATAGGGTACAATCAGAAAACGTTCAGTTGATAAGCTCTCCGGCTGAGCGTAGGACGTGTGTCGTGTTGTGCTGTGCGCGCTTCGTGTGCTCATTACGAGTTGCCTTTTGATTTTAAACTCGATCGACATCAAATCATCAAAATGATAAAATTCGCGTCGCGGTGAATCGACAAATTTGTGCGCGGATCTCAAAAGTTAACAATTTACAAGGAAATGTAAGAACACCCGCTAGACTAGAGTATATTTATACGAATTGCATTTTCATTTTGTGTAGAGAGCGAGAGAGAGAGAGAAAAAGAGACAAATAGACATTCACGCGCCGATACACTATTTGAAAAGCTTATCACGTTGATAACGAAACCTCACAGATACACAACACACTAGTCCAACCCACATATATCTCCAGACGTTAACTTCTCCCTATGTAATAAATTAAAATGGAAATGAAAACAGAAAGAAACGTCTAAAGAAAAATAATAGCACGACAACGGCAAGAAATTGCGATGCTTGCTGTGATGAAGTAGAACGAGGCAATGCCGCTACTACAGCACTTACATTTGCCTTTAAAAAAAAAATTTTATTTTTTATTTTGTTAGACACGATATTTTCTCAATTTTTTTTTGTTCTGCTGCTGCTGTTATCTTATCACCAACATTCGTGATAAATCTAACAAATACACTGACGCACATACTGAGTGTTGTATGCTTTTGCTTAGTACCGTCAAGGTATTATTGATAAAAATAAATTTATACTTGAATACAACGATTGAGAATGAGATACCCGTTGCCGCCGTATTGTTACTGTTGCAATGCTATCCTGTAATACCCTCTGAATAGCTGGTGTAATGACGAATTAATTTCAATTTGAATAGAAAGCGTGTGTGTTACAAGGACATTCGGCATGAATGAAAGCAATGTGCAATAATTGATAAATTGTTATTAAATCGAGTTTGAATAAGAAAAGCAAGACCTCTACACGCGTTGACATAACAACGGTTATGCAAAGCTGAATGGGTATCTAATCATTTACACAGCGTCGTGATAGGATAATTAACACCATAAATGGTTGACACGACTCATTGATTAATGCTAAAATAAGGTTTTATGTATTTAGGAGTCTATCTTGGGATATAATTTACAGATACAGTAATTATTATGACCAATAGGCGAAGTTTGCGTGTCTGTTACCAAAAATAGAACACAAATTGTTGCAAATTGTTACTTTAAACTGGCGATCGATAAATGAAACTAGTTCCTACCTCATAGGAGTTTTATGAAATTTGTTTTTCGTAAATGTACGTGAGAGCAGTGGTTTTAAAGCGCACATCATTTGAGCGTATTCTGACGTGGGCAAATGCCAAACGCACAGGGTAGTGTGCGCAAAAAAAAAGCGGCATATAATCTCTTGTATTTTGTTGCATTGCACATGAAAATAATAAACACAATGTTATTTAAATCGTAAGGGAAACAAACAATATTTATCAGATGTGCGCGAGGAGAAACAACGACACGCACATGTGCGTTTGATGAATAGCAAGACGTTTTGAGAGCGCACGTTAGTGAAGCTTATTCCTAACACATTTAACATTGGATTTTTTTATTCCGAAAGGCTATCGATGTAGATAAATAGACGCGATCAGAAACACTGACACGCCCATGTGCGTTTGATGAAGAACAAGACGTTTTGAGAGCGCTCATTAGTGAAGCTCAGTCATAATACATATTGCCTGTTTGTAGTCCGTCATTGTAAAGGCTGTCGATGTAAATATTTAAATAGCCCCAACAGATCCGCATAGAAAGTTTCTAGAATTTTTATACTATACCCTCGGCTGTTTGTCAGACATTAGTTGGAGGAGCCGCAGTGAAAAATACCTTAAGATTTAATTTGTGTTTTTCCTTGGATCGAACATGAGGCCTTTCGCTCAGTAGACCAACACACTAACCACTGAGTTACTTAGCCTTACATGGACGATATTTTAGGTGACTCAAGTCATGATTCTACGATTTGAATTAAATAGACTGAAATGCCTAGGTCTGTAGACCAACACACTAACCACTGAGCCCCAACCAATGTAACCCAAAAAATTACTGCCCCATTATAGATTAGCAAACAGAAGACCTTCTTTAACACCATTTAACCTGAAACATAGATTTTTCAAGCCTCATGTCTGACGTTTATCTACTTCTTACCATCGACTTCAGTGCTGCCATATTTTTGTAAATAAGTTATCACCCAATTCGCTCATTTTTATCATGTTGAAGAGAAAATTATCATACACAGCGAGCGGGGGGGGGGGGGGTCATCTAGTTTGAATTTGAGAAAATAAAACTCTAAAAGCTTGAATTATTTTATAACTTTATTTTCTTTTTAGAGAAAATAAAACTTTAAAGTAGCTACTTACATGCTCCGCATGGGATATAATACATAATTGAAGAAAGATTTTCTGAAGTTTCTGACTCATCATCGAGTGACAGCGAAGCAAAAGAAAATAAGGAAACAATAACGGCATTTCTTTGGAGCAGTGGCGTAACTATAGGGTGGCAGGGCTGGCAAAATGGACCTAGAGGCCACGAGCTCAGAAATAACTTAACATTTTTACAAAAATTTTGTACGTAAGAATTTAAAAAAAAATTATAAGCTCTAAAGCAATTCAGTCTAAAGCCAATCTTTCAAATGCCTTAAAACATTTGAAAATTTGTCTAGAAGAATTAAAAAGATTCTAGATTCAAGATCTAGATTTGTGGATATATATAAAGAAAAAACTTATCTGAATTATTTGCCAGCGAAATTCTTAGTTTTCGGTCCACTTTCAGACTCAAAGACGAAATAGAAAAGTCTTCGTGTAGAGAACTCATTCATTCATTTTCAATGGCCCGCTTATCCATTAAGTGGGTCGCAGGTGTAGATTGGTTATGTGGACCCTCCATAGCTCTCGATCTTCCTCAAAATTCTGTATATCAAAATTCTGTATATCAAAATTCTGTATTTGCAGAATTCTTGTATAATATATTTTTATATGATAAATTGTCTCCGTGAATGTCAGCATAGATTTATGAAAACAAATTGAGATCACCATTAGAGTTTTGCTACTGCAATCAAAGCTTTACCTTTAGCGTTTGCCTAAGCAAAAATACTGAATTTTACTACTGCGCTCGAAGTCAATATTTTTTTTATTTGCAACATTTTAGAATTTGCTGTTATCTTCATGTTTTCTGTTCAAATTATTTCTTTAAAGTATGTATTAAGTTTACTCTTAGACAAGTCGCGCACCGAAGTGGAGAGGCAGTGGCGTAGCGGTGGCTTAAGTGTGGTGTGGCGATGGAATGGGGGGCGAAGTGGTATGAAACTGATTTAAGTGGCAAACAACGTATAGTGTCACGAATTCATCAGCTCTTAAAATGTCGTACTTGTTAGTGGTTGGTCGTTTCGCATGTTTTTAGTTTCGGTGTAAACAAAAATACGCAGTTGTAATGTAAAATCCACGTCGTCACCAGCCCATACAATATGATATGACTAGTTTAACTGATTTAAACTAAACCACTTCCAATTCGTTGCCAATCGCCACACCACTCCTATGCCACCGGCCACTTGGTCACCGCACCGCCACGCCACTGCTACTGTCTTATGTTTTATGTTTTTGATTATGTAGACACCTAAGTGAATTTCAATTTATTTTACATAATTTTGTTCTCAATATTTTTAAAAATTATAACAAAGCTTGCTTTTTGTTATGCAAACACTTTTTCAAAATATAAAATTGGAGCATAAACAGCATTTCCGAAAACAGAATTTTGCATTTACAGCATTTTGGATATACAGCACTTTAAAATACAGAATTATGACCCGCTCCCAACTAAAGACTGACAACTTAGCTTTGACACCAAGTTCAGTCCTCCTGATAACAGAATGACCAAGCTGTTTCAAAATTGACCCAGCCTGACCAAAATCTTACATATCATCAATCAATCAATCAGATTTGTTCACGTAATAATGTTGGGTAACTATACTCAAGTGGTTTATTAAAATTAAATTACAATGTGATGATTTTTACTGGGAGGGGCCCATCAAAAGAATTTGCCACGGGCCTCAGATGGTATAGTTACGCCACTGGTTTGGAGAATCCTAGAAACATGTTACTGCAACCGTTGCAAAATGTGTAGTTGTAGCTGTTTTGCGAATGAATTATTCTGTCCATTTTGCCGGCAGATAACTAAAAACATATCTTTTGTTTACTTGTGAAGTTTTGTGTGTTGGATGCCTTATGGAAATCTGTTTTGCTAAGTATTATCTCCCCGAAAATTTGGAAGTTATTTTTCATCTTTAAGGCCCAAATTCAATATATTCAATTCAAAAATAAAAATTGGGCTTTATGTCTCTGGGCCTTATGTCCCTTCACACCGTTTTAAACGCACCGATTTGTGTTTTACCACACTTCTTAATTTTCTTTTGGGCACTTATGGTGCATTTATACGTCCAGTGTTTTCACTTTAGTGCCTTGATTGTCAAATTGTATTTGTTTCCTTCCTTTGCGTCGTTCGCGGTGGTAGCAGGTAGCTGCATTTTCGAGGCGCAGGCACACAATTCGAAAATAAAGCAAATGCAGACGTCTAGCGTTACCGAGTACGGTTTAAGAAGAGAGCGAAAAGAGAACACAAGAATCGGATGGGAATTCGCGGCCCATCCGTGTTCGGCTACCTCCTGCAATCAGAGAGATTGCTATTAAAAGCAAATTGTAGGTATATACTTGAATTTTTTACGAGAATTGAAAATTATGACACTTTTTTCAAATATGAAAATTATCATACATTTTGCGTATGATAATGAATTCCTATCATACATCATACAAGACCTGAAATTATCATACATGTAGCATAATTATCACACGGTTGGCAGCGCTGATCGACTTGCTTTGTTTCCGCACACATATTTCCGATACGAAAGGTAACTGAACGTTGTATCTTCGGTATCTTTTAGTTTTCTATTTCTCCTTCTGTCTCTGCCCACCCATTTCTTCATATATGAAAGCTTCTTAGATTGTATCTTAAGAAAAAAATAGTTAAAATAATGCAATCTAGAGAGCGAGACCCACACGATGATCGAGTGAGTGCAAACGGCAAATGTAATCAAATACCAGGAAACACGTCAGCGACCTGACAGCGAAATGATATAAGCAGTATATTTCTGGTCTTACAACACACACAATTACAACATTTTGTGCAACTCGTTCTCTGGTGGGTTTCTTAGCCGAAATTACGTTTCAAATGAAAGATCACCGGTTTCTTGGTGTTTAATTGCTGGTATGTGGGAATTTACCGGCTTAAGTGCGTGGACTTTTGTCAAAGAGGTTCCTTCTTTTGGTCACAAGTGCCTTCTAGTTCACATGACAGACAGACAAGTAAACGTGTCTGCTGAATCATATAAACAAGTTTTGCTAAATTTCAATGAATCACCATCTAGAAGTGTGTAGAGCGTGGTAATCGAACCGGTACAGCCAGCTCTGGGTTATTCCGACATTTTGTGACCGAACTGTGGCTGTCAATAAATGTAAACACCACCTTTAGGTTTAAAGTCATGTGTTGATCTATACAACTTGATTTTAGTACTTAAAGCTTAACTTCTCATTAATTTGAGCTTTTTCGCTCTAAAACCCTGGAGATAACTTCGGATAACGTGTCTGTCACTATCTGCATCTAAGCGCAGCTTTTTTAGAACAACTTGTGTATCTAGTTTACACTTTTCTGTTTCCGTTCGGTGAGAAGAGCGAGAGAAATCTATTTTATATCCGACTATGCTTAGATATCTTTTGTATGATGCCACAAAACAAGAACAAAGAATGCAATATCTATATAACTTTGCACTTTTCACACAAAGCTATCACATGACTCGTTTGTGCTGTAGAAGTATATTATGCCTTAGAGATATGTTAGCTGGCCATCAGTCAACAAAAAAACAACTCAAAGAATCAAAGTAGAAAGCAAACTTAGAAAATTGTTTATGAGAAATATCTACAATACAATAAAAATGTATCTTGAAATTTTGTAGTTGTATATACGTACCGTACCCCCTGTAGTGTTATATTTTTCATAAATTTAAAATGAATTAGTTAAGTACAAGTCTATTGCCAACCGCTAAAAAAATAGTTTGCACAGTAAAGGAAGCGATTGGGGGAGATGAAGGCACAAAGTACAAACACTAAATCACCATCTAAGTCAAGGCTTTCGTCGTCACGTCATTTCCTCCTTCTCCTCCTCTTTTCATACTTTGTGATTGAACACTTTTTTTTACATACCTACCTTGTTTAACTATACATATGTGTGTTTGGAGAGCGGCACAATCTACAAAAAAAATAATTGTCTGAGCTCCAAAAATCGTGCGTACAGTGAGTAACAGCGTGTTTCGTAGTTAGCTGTCAATTTTAATTTTAAGCGATTTTTTTTATATTTGAAATCAACAATAATTTGAATAATTTGGTTTAAAAATAAAAAGAGACAAACAATTATATTGATATTTTTTTAAATCTACCCTGTGCGTCTTTATGTGTCGAAATGAATTTGACACGTATCTACATCTTACTATATTAGAATGTGTTGTCTGACAGACGAAAAAACGCTCCGATGTGGTCCAAGGTTTTCCCGGCTACTGCATCACTTTGAGGTATGTCGACATTTTTCCGATTACTATATACGGCTTGACGTGGTACGATATTTTTTCCAATTAATACGCTCCGATGTGGTCCAACATCTTTTCTGCTACTACGATTTGAGGTTGTCTGATGAGTTTTTAAGATCGTCGGAAAGTAACTTGTGAGCCAATCTTTTTCATACTGCGACTCGCTAGAGAGGTTGAAATATATTTACGACGCCCTTCTAAAAGCACAGATATCTTACTGAAGATTCACTAAATTGTTTTTCAATAAGAATGGGTCGACGTTGAAATATCGTCGTCCCATATTTATGGTAATTTTGCTTGCCGCATTCATCTAAAAATGCGCCTAGGCTTTGTCTGTGTTCATTAACTTAGAGCTCCTGGAATAGTTGGATCTTGAACGGGCGTAATCCGAAGTCCCGATGCAAAATTCGCCAAGTTTGAATCTACGAAAGGACTTTTTTATGCACTTTATGCACTGCTAGGAATTGACTGCCTCGGGTTCTCCTGTACACTCTAATGGACCGCGGCAATGCTCCCGACGAATATGGCTGGCAACGACCCGTACCAATTGAAAATAAAAAAAACTGATTTAATTTTGAGTGCCAGCCACGAAGCAAGTCTGACTAGACTATCGTCTATTGGATTTCGCTTCGACCTTGCTCTTGGTATTCGTAAAGAGAAACGTAATGCTTTTACTTTGTTCGGAGTCTTACAGCCTTTTTGTTTGCGACGTGTTTTGAAATTGTCATTGCTCAAGTGGCTGCCGCCATTGTTGATTACAATTTCGAAGGTTTTCCTTAAGCTTGACGGATATACTCTAGGACTGCCAATGTTTGTGTCTTATTCACATTAACCCGTGAAGTCTAGTTCGGTGAAATCGGTTGATTTTGCGGGTCAGTGTAAATCTTCAAAACAAGATTATCAGACGACCGGGAAACGTCTGCTTTAGAATGATTCCACATTTTTTAGGGATATAGCCTTCCGTTGTTTAAGTCTAGTTCTTGTTTGCTTTACAAATGTCAGAAGGCTGTTGCTATTCGCACGTTGTTCGGGACACGACTACGTAACGAAATGTCAAAGTTTATATTGCGTCAAGTTGGGGTATGTGGCTCGCTACGCTCGCGGCAAGGACTCTAAACTCCAGTATAATCATTTTCGGACATTATGCCGTACGTTTTGGATCCAACTTTTCTATTTATAAAGAGATGTCAGAAAGGAGTCAATCGGAACTTTCGATGCTATTTGTAAAATCGATGGCACTTTCCGATAGGGTCATACACTTGTTAGAAGAACAAATGTTCATAAAGACTGACGATTATTGCAGTCCGTTATAGAGTCTAAGTCAAGTTTCAGGCCTGAAGCAATACAAGAACTATTCAATTCACCCGCTTATCCATTAAGTGGGTCTCGTAGGGTGTAGGTGGCTTAATAGCTCTCGATCCTCTGCAATCGACTCAAAATCATCAGGGCAATCCCCATACGGCTAGAGAAGAGATTATGGACTTGATCTAACCATCTCATCCTGGTTATACCTAGAGGACGCCTATATCTTGGTGGTACGGATTCTATAGCACGTCTTGGAATCCTGGGGACATGCGTTTAACATGACCAAATCACAAAAGCGTGGACTGCTCTATTCCGAGAAATAGCTGCTCGATATTGAGTTACAAAAACTAATTGACTTATAATTTGAAAGTGTTTGAAGTTCATCCAACGATCTACGAACGGGTTTTCTAGAGACGGGGATGCCTTTAAAATCATGTGTCGTGTGATTTTGTTGAGAAAAAACGATCAGTACCTAAGTGAAACTAAATGTGTTGATGAGCATTTTATCTTTTAGTTGGTATAATATGGCAAAGTCAGTGATGTTGCTCTAGCAAATTCATCCGCCGATTTGTCATTTGCCTATAAAAATGAAATCCATGATGATGAACGCAAAATGTACTCATAGTTCTGCAAAATTGCTTTTCACTTCGATAGCGATGTGTAGTAATATTTTACAACCCACTTATAATCGGATTTCTATATCTCACAAGTGTATTCCCATCAATCATGCATGCGGCCTGATCATATCGACCATATTGGTCTAATTGGGCAATATAACCCTTAATGCAAACTCACATGTTCTACAAGTGTCACATTTCGTTTTGCGACCACATTTATTTAAAATCGTTATCGTACCTATATGCAGTTTAGTGTTCTTTTCTATCTGTTGTCAATAATGGGTATAAACTGATAAGAATTGCTTATATTCTGATTTCATGTTTGCCCCAAGAGGCTTCTTTAAACTGTATACCAATAGAAAGTTGAACTTTAGACCAAGCAAATGAAATGGGGAAATTAGTGCTTAAGTCAGTTAACTTGTGCAGATTATCATCGGGTTTTCTGGTATATATGTTTCAAGTTGCAAACGTTTATAAATATCTGTTTTGGTATAACGTACTGGTATACTGATAAAATTATGTACATATAAAGATTACCCCAACAGAAATGGACTTTTCCATATTTTTATCGATGAACTCAGATTGAAAGTTTTGAACAAACATTTTATTTTTTAATCTTCTAAGAGTGCGTTTTTAAAAACCGTGAACTTACCAGTCACGAGACTACTTATAGGGAACACCCTATTAAAAGGTTAGTCATACTTAACGTCTTTAGACCTGTAAACAGTTTCTTCTGACTGATTGGCAGTGTGTGATCAACCTACAGCCAAAACGAAAAACATAGGAAGCTGATATTTTGAAACAAAATTTCCTTTTATGACCCAAGTGAGAACTTAAAAGTGTTTTGGGGAAATTCGAGCTCCTAAAGGGGGGCAAGAGGGGGGTTAACGTTTGTATGGGAAAATTCTTATTTTTCATTCGATTGACTTCAAACTTGGTTTGTGAGAAGTGGGCCAGTTTTTTTTTTTCCGAGGGTAGGTGAAAATCTTGCATAGACACTATGAGAACAACGCGTGCTCATAGTAGTGTCAGATTCTTACTGACTAAAAACACCACCCTTCGATATAAATTGTAGATACTGCAACTAAGATATAACTTACCAAGCAATTTTTCTGTCACGAAATGAAAACTTTTGACAGGTTACTCTCCAATGAAAGATCCTGCATGTTCCGCAATTTAGACGCGGTTAATCCCTATATCACCAAGTCGAAAGGTTTTGTTCTTTGTAGTCGGCGCAATAAATTGCTCTCATCCAAAATTTGTAGGACTGTATTTTTGGTGTGTTCGATTAGTCGGTTCTTTTCCTTGCGCAAAGCTTCTAGTTTCAGCTTCGATTGTAGGTATTCAGAGATCCCTGTGGATATCGTCGTTTCTAATATACCACGGTGCTTTTACAATTTCTCGAAGCACTTTATTTTGAAAAGATTGTATAATATTGGCATTTGTTTTCTTGGTGCAACGTGCAACCCCAAAGTTGTATACCGTAGGTCCACACCGGCTTTAGCACTTGCTTGTATAAAAGCAGTTTGTTCTCGGTACTGAGCTGGGAATGGGCCAGTGTCAATCCGCGCTTCATGTCATAAAACCATTTTTTTTTACAACTGCTACACAACTTGTTAACTGGGGCAATCTTACTGCCCTGGCTCGTATAGTCCGTCGTTAAATCTCCTCTTGCACAGGCCGCTAACGCAAACGGCACATATGTCTTATCAGGTTGGCACTAAGTTGATGAAAATCATCTGACACAATTTCAAAACTTTGATAAGTTAACATCTTTCCAACGAAACTCTTCACTATCCACGCCTATTCAACTTCATTGATGGAAATGAGTACTTAACCTTTCTTTGAGGTTGTCCAAAAACCTGTTCTTTTTGATTTTCAACTTTTGCTGTCAAGTGTTAACTTTGTTTTGGTCCGATACAACTTCTTCTTCAATTCGACTTCCAAATCCAATCAGTAGTCCTATAACTTTTGTTTTAACTTTTCACTCCATTAATCAGCCTGTTACTCACTGTATGATTAAATTCTGCCCTCTCCCTCTACCTCATTCTGTTTTACCTTTAATATAACAGAGAGTATAGGAACAAACCATTTGAACAAATAAAAGTGGGTTTCCACTGCATTGTAGGTATTTTCACTCCAGTACGAGTATCGCTCTCTGTTTGGCTGCCTGCTTTCGATGGGGCTGTAGTACAACATCTGAACTTTTTTTTTTCTTCGTCATCAACATAATACTCAACATCTATGGGAACAACGACGAGAACAACCTCAGTATACCTACCACCGTCATCATCACCATCATGCGGAAAGCATTTGTAAAGTATAGATATCAGCCAAACCAACCACATAACATAGTTGTTAGGCTTAAAGCCCTCAAGAGGTACAAAGATATTTAAAAAAAAAAAGGCATGGGTCGGGTCGAGAGTAGAAGCAGCCATCAGCCATCAGCCGCAGCAGCAGCAGCTCCTCCAGTCAGTAGTTGTAGTTGTATCGCAAACAATTGGGAGCGCGTGGAGGAGACACACACTTTGACGACAATAATGACAACTACTCTTTTTTGGATTGTTTCTCCTCGTTACTGCTCTGTGTGCTGCGACTTTTCTTCTTTCCCATGTGGAGAGACTTGATTTATATCTACACATAGATAGATATATTTTGTTCATTCCTCCGTTCTCTCGTTACCAATTTAAATTCGTTTTGTCTAGTTTTTTGGGTTGAGATACTTTTTTAATCTAAAGCCCCTTAGCTACTCTACAATCGATGTGTTGCAGCCGTCGCGGTCGCGCCGCCGCCGGTGATGTAAAAAAAAATATATTAATAAAAATAACAAAATATAGAATCCGTCAAGTGATGTGGTTTAAATTCAGTTAAGGTTAACAACAATTTTCTAGAAATTGAACCTCAGAAGCCGTGCGAACGACACCGATATCGTATTTTCGCAATATCGCTTCTAGTTGCTCATGTGGTGTTGTGTATCTTCCATCAAAAAAAAAAAAAAATCATTGTCTGTTCTAACTTAGTGTAACTAAAAGATTTGATTCTTATTGTCGTCGTCGCCATTTTCTCTTTTTAGTTCGTTCTTTCCTTCTCTCTCGCGCACCATCTAATACAGAGTCTAATACCGTAAACGATATTGTAATCATGATCAAGTTCACTGTCAAACGGTGGACATGTAGACTTGGCTAATTACTACCTACAGTTATTTCGTATTCATTATATTTGTGTTTGTTACTGTGTGTATTGTCCGAAACAAAAAAAAAATCCAACTTGTGTCAAAACTGTCATTCAACCTCAAAAGTGAGAAACTGTGTGCTTTTCGTGTTTATAAACATCATCATCATTACGCCGCTGGATAAAGGGTTTTTTCGCGTAGAACATTTTACCAAAAACTCTCCAACAACCCTTTAATTTTTTGTTGTATTTTTTTTTTTTTATTTCAGATAAACCCGTTTTATGTGTGAAAACTGCTACCACAATATATAGCATAATATACTTATACGCTCAAGTAGTCTTTGGTCACTTTGGCCAAAACGTTTAGTGTATTGGTGATGATGTTGATTTGATGATGATGATCTGATAGATGGCGATCGTGATCATTGACTTAAAACGCGAATTGTACGTTTTTTTTATGAAGGAGAGGAAAAAAAGTTTAAACAAATAAATGAAACACAATCAACAATAATCCGTACATCGTGTCCGGTCTGCAAGACAACCGATCTCTATATATTTGTGTGCTTTAGAGATGTACTATTTTTTTATTTGATATTAATTTAATTTCCGCTTTGACGATGAATGGAAGTGTGAAAATGTGAATCGGAAAAAAAAAAGAAAGAAGAGAAATTTTGAAGAAAAGAAATTGTGATGCAAAAAATACTGTAAAAGAAGAGAAAACTTGCTGGTCATTATAGATGTCTAATCTTATGGTCATTTAAATATCCATTAGTGCGTTAAGGTCAATTTATTGAATATAGTGTTGGCGTCAATTTGACCCAAGTGTCTTATTAGTGCCCTCGCACTCAACTGTATTGTGAAAGAAAGTGTTGTAGTTAGTGAGGATATGTTAATGCTTCACCTTGACTTGCTTTACCTTGATTTGGACTGTCATCCAATAAAATTGGCATATACATATTTGGAAGAATGACTTTTACAAGTCGATCTCTTACACATATACCAACATAAATGCTCAAGATTTGAAGTACTCAGCATTAATGTGAAAATAGGAAGATTAATGACCAATTGTGAATCATTTTTAGTGTCCAGATTAGATTTTACGAACTCACAATTTAGCAATGCAAAACTATCAATTGTGACCTACAAAATATTTAAGGTTACGTTTGGCGGGGGAATTTGCACCATGTGCAATTATCACCGAAAAGTCATTGAAGCCCAATTTGATTACCCTTCAATAGTACAGTAGCTTTTGCCAGCGACTTTGCTCGCGTAGCCCTCAGAAATTTCTTTGCAATCAGTTAGTTTCCTCTTTTATATTTATGTATCGCGCAAGAAACATACCTAAGGAGTAGTTAGTATCTCTAGAAAATATTGGAGAAAATAGGTCAAAGAATATACGATCAAGTTGTAAGTCAAGTGCTGGCATCTCCACACAGATCATTCTATAACAGACTGAGCCACTATCTAAGGACAAAACATATTTCTTAGCTAGTAAATATAATTATATTCCAATTCCACATCGCCCAGATCTTCCTATACTGTGAAACATATTCAACCAGAAAGATCATGAGGATGTGTACCGCTTTCTAGCAGTATCGCCCCAGTCTTACAGAATTTCGCTTGAATATTTTTGGAGTACGTACGCTGGAGTTAGATGAGGCGATAAGCATATTCAACGGCGACAGAAGTTGGGACGCATTACAAAGTTTCAAATTGATACGTTGAATAGTTCGTGAGTTTAGAAAAGGGCCCCTTAAAAGGGGTTACAGCCAATAACACGGTAAATTTTCAAAATCTGAAAAATTAATTGCATAGTCTTTATTTCTTATAACAGAAACCTTGCTTAAAGGCGATCAGATAAAAAATAAAAATGTTCTCATACAAACTTTGACCCCCCTTTACCCCTTTAAGGGTTGAATTTCGAAATATCCCTTCTTATTCCATATATACATCAACATCATAAAGTGACAAATTTGTGCAAAATTTCTGCTTTTTTTTAGAGCAAAGCGTTTGATCTGCGCGTTGGAGATGGTAGAGAAGCAGCTACTAACAAAACCATAGGGATCTGTGAATAAATCGAATCTGGTAGTTGTAACATTGCATACAAAATATGTTCTTAAGGTCACCGTTAAAATTAATTTTTACTAGAGCCCTTTGTCTTTTAAATCGTTAGGGATCGAAAGTAGAGACCTACTGACCATTTCAGAAACAACGTACGCGTAAAGTTTTAAATCACTTTTTTTTAAGAAAAAAAGACATTTAAAGCGGTGTGTAGGGGGTATTGCCCACCAAACACCCCCCCCCCCCCCCCCCCCTAAAAGTTACTATCTCCTGAAACAGGAGTCCATTGTATGTATATTTTCTATTCCATTTCGCAATTGTAAGTGGTTAGAAAGTTATAGCCTCTAACAAAAGTACATTATATACTTTAAATATTTTACTCCTTAAAAAAAGGAGTAGAGGGGTCATTTTAAAATAAGCAAAGTACATATCTACCTTTCTAATCATTTTTTACTTCTCTTCCAAAGTAAATAAATATGACTTTTTACATTATTAAAAAGCCCATCAAATTATTAAGAATTATCTTGCACTCCTTAGGGAAAGCATTTTGGAAAATGCTCCTTAAAAAGGGGCCAAGCGAAGTACCTGTCTAATAGTTTTTACTTTTATATAAAAGTGGCACATTTCAGTTTAATGCGACAAACGGCTTAAAACATTGCCACTCTCGCTAACGTCTGGTAAACTTCCGAGAGTATTGCTGAAAGCTTCCCGACTACTCAGCCGTTTGGAATCGGCATAAAATTGTAGGTATTTTCTATTCATCCCAAAATGCTATTTCTTAAGCTCATACTGTATGGATCTGTTGCGGCATTTATTTATTTATTTGTCTTTTGACACGAACCCAGTTTTAAGTGCAGACTCAAAAACATTTTGCCATCTAATTTAGGTCTTTAAAATTTTTTAAAATTGGCAAAGCTCTAAAGCCAATGTCACACTAGCCATTTTTACATCAGTATCTACAAAACCAATAGTACACGCAACAAAAATGAAGTGTTCACAAAAATGACATTTTCCATTATACTTTTCATTGCAATTGTGAGCGCTTTCATAAATTTAAAGTCTAGGCTAGAATTTTTTATTAACAAGGCGAGATCTTTTGAAGTTTCTATTAGCGTATCGTAGGACTTCCTGACTTAATGCGAATTAAAATACCTCCCTTCAGTATTAACAGCATTGACTGGCATAAGAATTTGTAAAATTCTTTCGGAACTTTTTGTTTCCAACTGTCAATTCCACACACGACTCGCAAGATGAATAAAGTTACCGCTGTTGCTGGAATTTTTCTTACGATTTATGAATAGGCACTTATGCAACCAAAGCAAAAGTTGTCAGTTTCACCGATTGATGTTTTGCCGCAACTGGATGTGATTTACACTGTTTACAATTTACATGGTACTTGTAAAATCATCATTAATCGGACCTTGGTATCTAATTATCATTATTTTTCTAAAAATGGAAATGACACAGTGTGTGACAACAATTAATTAATTTAAATTAAGTAAGCTTCCAGTGATAATTTCCTCCATCACAATGATTAACTTTGTTTTGTTAATTGTAGAAAATTAACTTCTCTCTTAATGTATAGTGTGGACTGTGTTGTTTTTGTATATATTTTGGATAGGCATATTTTCAAATTTTTTCAGCATAACCTATGCTATAAGGTTACAGTTGACATTGACTGTGTTTTACTTTTAACCTTTTGCAGTGGACGTCTGAGTTTCCTGCCTTCTTGCCACCTGAGGTCCTCGGCTTTCGACTAAATTTTGTTTCCTAGTAGTTTAATGGCGTCTGAGTGCTTCAGTGAAGTATGTTCTAACCCAAGATGCTTGCCACACAAATCTACTATCGCGAACCGAATAAAGCATCCAAAAACATGTAAGAACTCTTACTCTGGCAAGTTTGCCTAAAGGACTTTCTTATTAAAGTCCATGCTAAGCACAAGATTTTTAAGACCGATCTATGTATTTAAACTTAACAATTAAGCCGCATTCGGATGTTGCTAGTGAGGTGCGTATGGTTCACTTCCTGTTAAGCATAAAACAGAAAATGTCTTCCCAAAAACCAACAATTTACTGTCAAATGTTCCAGCAATCTCTTTAAGAGCCTATTGGTGTTTTATTGCATTGTTTGAAAAAATACTTAAAACAAAAACCCACACAATTGAATGGTTACAAGAAGCAATTTCAAAGGTCCCATATGGACTTGATGTTTATTTTATTGTACATATCTGGAAATCCCTTTCACATTTTTTTTTGCATCACCCTATAACGTAAAACTTTTACTTTTCCATGTCAAAACTAAAGCACACAATTTTATAGAGAAACAGCGTCAAAGTTATTGTGGTTTGTGTTGTTGTGCGCGGGCGTGCGTCGCGTTTATATAGTTGTTGTTGTTCTTCCCAAACCATCAAGCGACCTCGATATTAAGAATAGGATTTGTGTTTTTTTTTTTTTTTTTTTTAAGTTTTGAGTGTCATCATCCGTGATAAAGGTCATCATTTATGGAGCGTAGAGGTTATAATTGAATTTCTTGTTTCCCTTCCCTCAAATCTTTAGAATCCACACACACACACTCTCTACCCTAACAAAATCAATAGAGAATTAAATTAAACAAAAAGACAAATAGTGTACAAAAAAAAAAAAATGGATTCCGATCTAAAACGCGACGACACAATGCGAAAAAGCTTTCGCATACCATCGCATCGTAAGGGTGCAGCTCCATCGCCGCCAGCAACAATAACACAGCAAAAGACTAAGGAATTTGTAAAACTGGCCGACATCGATATTGGGGAACCGCCAACGACTCCAACGTCGCCAAAGTCCGTTGTCATTTCCGATGAAACATCCGAGTCTGGTACTCCATTAGTGGAGCTACGCAAGCCTGCTTACGCAGTTCAAACTTCGCCCTTCTTGACGAGGGCATCGATGCCAGCTTATACGATTGCCAACGACCGTCGGCGAATGATCCCGAAACCTTCGGGCACACAGACGCCGCAAATAGAACAACTGCGTGATAAGGTATTGCTGTCACCTCCAGCAAGCCGAGATAATAGGCTCATCCTGCCCGACGAAGACGATGATAATGTATCGTTTGCCTTGGGTTCCATTGAGAAGCACATCAATCAGGTCGAAGAAAGTTTCAAGCAATCATCGACGAAGCAACCCAGCATTGATGAGATCAAAGTTGAAATCATCAAGAAGAGCAAACGCTATGGGGAGCATGAAAATCTCCTCCAGCCCGGTATCAGTGATATGGCATCGGGCATGGACTTTGGCTATCTCCATGGCAATCATGGTGCTGAATCGGACACTGAGACGGAGTTCCAACGCGGTTCCGAGGCACGTAATTCCACCGGTGCGTATTCGAAGGCCACGACTACCACACAGAAGCCGAAAATCACTCGAACCGCCTCGGACACTAAGAATTCCGATGTGATTGCAATACGTGCTGCGCTGAAGCAAAAGCAAAGCATTGCCAATAAGGATGTTCAATTGGATGCAGTGGCTGTGGCCAAGAATAACACAAACACGGCAGCAACTGCATCGATGACAGCTGCTAAGCGAAGAGAGGAAAACCTAAAGCAATTCGAGGCGTTACTCCAGCAAAAGCCTCGAGTTGTCTCGACCGAAGCAAAGCAGGCGAGACCGCGTCCTGCAGCACCTATTGTGAGGCCAACTCCAGCACCGGCCACGAATGCAACGCCAACGACAACACGGCATATCATAGCAAAGCCACCACCTCCGCCATCGGCAACCACGGCACCATCGCCGACTGCGTCGATGCGTAATAATCGATACGCTACCGAAATGCAGGTAAAGTTTCAACTAAGTTACATTTAAGTTTCCTCCATCAGAGCGTAGACAACATTTTCCATTTTCTTTCCCATCAATCGTCGTCGTAGCATTTTTTTATTCCCCAACCGGCACATGGCAGTTAATTAGCCGAAGAAGACGCTGTTCCATTTGGGAGTGTAATGACATTTTGTTGTATTGTTTCCAGCTTTTCAATTCCCATGAATGCCCAACTGAGAGCTATATATAGAGTGGATTCGTATGCGTGTATGTTTGGGACATGATTTTCTTTCTTGCTCTGATAGTCATAAATGATTATATTTTTATCTTTTGTAACTACCGGAGAATTCAAAAGTTCTATATACATTTCCGTTTGGAAAGTGCAGTGACTCAAAAAGATTGTTACAAATATTTTGGCTACCTACTTTTTCCCATCGTACATAAATCACTATGCTTGCGGAACTATCGCTTTCTTTTTCATGACTTATGACTTTTGTGAAGCTCATAAGGTAAAACGGAGATAAGTTCATTAACCCGTTCGTTCATAAATTTGTGTGTTTAGAAATTTGAAGAATGGCAAAAGATGACGATTTTTATTTATCTATTGAGAGAGGAATGACCCTTTTCCTTATAATATTTTTAGTAATAATATTTTTAAGTATGTATGGGATGTGCTGTTGTTTTAAGCAGTGCCAACTTGGTAATTTATATGGAGTTGCATTTTTTGAATAGACTTTAGTTGTTAGTGAAACATGTGTTGACGAAATTACAATGGGAAATTTTAAGCGCGCTTTTTATTCTGCAATTGAATGGCGAGAAAGCATGATGAGATCAACATTTTACTTCTGTAACTTTTTTTGCATAATGTGGAACCTATTTTTCTGAATTATGATGACCTCGCACTGAGTGTCCTTCATAATTCGTATAAATTCCTCGCAAATTTTCATCACAAATGTTCAATAGAATTCCGGTAAAATTTATGATACTTATCGCTCTTTATAAAAAGGGTAATATTTTGGGAAATTAGTTGCAATTTTGGAGGCGTCTTGAGTTGATCTAATATAGATTTAGAGTTTCCTTTATAATTCTGATAAACTTTTTGTAAATTTTCATAAGAATTTGTAGTAGATTTCTTTCGAAATTTTACACAATAAAGCTTGCTATTTTTTTAGTTAAAGAAAGAATGGTTTTTCGAAACGAAACAATATACAAAGAGGAAACTATTTTAAATTTTTGTTGGTCAAAAGTTCTTAGATGTTTTCGACAAGTTCATAGAATAGATGCTTCAGACAAAATCTCATTTGTTTTCAACAAGTTCTTCGATCTTTCCGACAAGTTTTCATATGTTTCCGACAGTTGAAATTTATACGAAACAATTCTAAACGGACAAAATGTTTGGGATTTTATATTTTTGGACGTAATCATGCATTGTGCTCTACTAATGAACAACATATATGTTTTAATTTGTTTAAAGGCCATAATTCAGCCAAACGTTAGAGCCCTATCTCGTTAATTTTTTTTAAGAAAAAGTGATAACTTGCTACAAAAAAATAAAAATTAAATATAATTTTTGTTGAACTTTTGTCACAGGCTCGGGTAAGACTAATGTCAGATTACTTTAAAAATGTCCACTTTTCAGTTCTAATTCTATTTATGTTTATAAAGGATGTCCCATAATTCATGCAAAATTTGAATTTTGCGCCATTTAATAGTACAGTGATGCCAACGAAAAAAAAAATTACAATGTGACAGCTGACAGTTGAAAGAACAACGCATTTTCATTGTTGAGCAATACATATTTTAAATATAATGAAGGTTTGTTCGAACAAATAATCTTCAGGAATGAAGCTCATTTTCATCTTGATGGGGTTTCAGAAAACCCGCGAGTAATTGTTGAGAAACAAATGCATTCACAACGCGTGACTGTTTGGTGCGGATTTTGGGCTGGAGGCATTATCGGTCATTCTTCTTTAAAAATGCGGCTGGTCAGGCAGTAACATTTAATGGTGTTCGTTATCGTGACATGATAGATAACCGTTTTTGCCTAAATTACAAGATATGGATTTGACCAACATGTGATGTCAACAAGACGGTGCCACATGTCATACACCCAGAGAAAAACAATGCAATTACTGCATGAGTCATTTCCTAATCGTATAATCGGCCGTTTTTGCGATCAGAATTGGCCATCCAGATCTTGCGATTTAACGCCATTGGACTTTTTTCTTTAAGTTTTATTAAGTCAAAGGTCTATACGAACAAGTCCACGACAACCAACCCCTTGAAAGAGGAAATTGGGAGGTGTAGTAATGAATTTCAGCCACATTTATGCGACACTGTCATAGAAAATTTCAATAAACGAGTATACGTATTTGCTAGCAAAGCAAACCCCAATCTGTATATTCTATGAATGAATAAAAAATTTAAGTTTTCTAATTAAAAATCTGTATTTTCTGTCAAAATTACATTTTGCGTGAATTTCCCTTTATTACTAGGTATATCTGAGTTTTCCCCAAAAAACACTTGAAATTTTTATCAAAAACAAAAGTTGTCTCATAAATTTGTCAGTTTTGGGAAACGCCTTTTTCTATACCTATAGTTATTGAAGCATATATACATTTGACACAATTGGAGTATTAAGAAAAACTGTTGGCAGCCATTCTTGCCGTTTCTACTGTCCTTTTTTTTTAAAGTGTGGAATACTTTGTCGCTAGGAACTCTTCATGCTTTTCGATAACTTTAAAATGGCAGTACGTGTCAATCGTTATTTGCAGTTGCCTTCATTCTGAACATTATGGCATTTTTTCTTGTTTTTGACAATAAATTAGTATGTAATTATAAAATGTCTGTATGCATTAATTTGTTTGTATATTAAAAGACACATTTCCATTTGTGTTTCCACCCTAAGTGAAACTAATCTATGTAGGTATGTGCTAAGATGATTAATCTAGTACTGTTTGTCTCCCCCGATCACATAAAAAATTTCACCAACTCAAATCGACGACCAAGTTAAGTCGATATCAAATACAGTCAAACTTTCATTACTCGAACTTCTTTAAGTCGAATTTCTCTATTACTCGTAGTTTTTTTGAGAACTCTGCGTTTTAAATTTTTCAACTTTTGGCCTACATAACTCGAATTTACTTTCTTTCACTGTAGCCTCTAATCTACATAGACAGTTGATTGAAACGTCAAACAAAACCTTTTTGGTGATACTCGTTTTGATCGTTTCGAAACGTTTTTGAAAACTTTTTTTGTGCGGTTTAAATGGGTATTCGTCGAACATTTGGTCATCATTTTCTGACACTTATGTAAGTGCATGACAAAACATTTTTCTCTCATTTCTTCCCTCTTCCCTCACATTTAATCACGAATTGGTGCGTACGCACTTCACTCCTATCGGGAATTTCCATTCTAATTTTTTGTACTGCTCTAGTTTAATTTTAAATGCATGAAAAATAAAAAAAAAAAAATTAATGTCAACATTTCATTAATGGAACATTTCCAAAAAACGAGATTTCTACAATTTTACGCGTTTGATTAATTTAAATTCTATATTTCGTTTGATCGTAAATACGACAGCAAATCGCATTAGCGCACGGACTAGAATAATTTTTTGACAGTTTCGATTGAAAAAAAAAAATATCTAACAATGTTGGAAAGCTAAAAAAAATATAGTGTAAACAGTTCCTTAATTTTGATTTCTTTTTTTTTTAGCACTTTTAAGTTCTTGATTTATGTTTCCCAAACACAACCGCTTGAATGACGTATTTGATAGTAGCCACACTTATCTGCAACGAATTTACCCTGATAAATGCCACTGCCATTAATCAAAAAAGTGAACGTCACATGAATTTTGTGCTATTTTTGAAATGTTTATTAATTTAGCAAACGTGTAAAATGTTTTGTTTATGTTACACGATGACATTTACTTCCCTAGATCAATGACAAAAAAAAAATATATCTGAATATATCAAGTCAAGATAAGACTCTCCAGTCTCCACTCTCCTCACAAATCACTTTGAAATTAGAGAAATCGAGCTGCAAACAAATCAAACTACAAACAGACGTCAGAGAATTTTTTTTTAAAACAAAACAAAATTAAATAGTAATTCACACTTTTTTCATCACACCATCGGGAGTTGTTATGTAGAAGGAAAATACCCACTTAATCCCACAAACTAATAAATCTGCGCACTCTTCTTGACGCAAAGGCACAACGGCACAAAGCTTCTGCATCTGCCTGAATTTTCTATTACATAATGAACCTGTTCTAGCGAGGGAGTTAAATCTTATCAAGTTTTATCTGTACATGTGGTGTTGGCTTAAGTAGTTAGCTAGTACTGTTTTTTTATGCCTGTTCATAGAAAGCCCTGAGATAAACTTGACTTTCCTTTTGTGTACGATTAAGGTTGCGATTTTAGTACAGAGACGCGCGATGTCATCTTAAATGATGTCTGTGTATTTATATCCCAACTAGAGTGTAAATAGAAAATGAATTATTTAGTTTTTCACATACGTTATGCGATGGAGCTAATAATTCTCTTTGTTTGCACTAATCGTTCTCACGATTTGTAAAAGTCATTGTAAAAATGGCAAAAATCTCAGCTAATTGCTAAATTGAATTGAAACAGACTTTTGGAAATGTATAACTAGCATTGGGTACTTAATCAAAGTCTAGGTGTGATGAGTATACTGTAATTAAGATTAGTTTAATGCTCGAAATGCAACGAACGGACTTGATTTCCCTTGTCGAGATAAAGCTGCTAAGTAATTGCATGCCAGTTGACAGACTGAATCTCAAATGCGAGGGCTTGCCAGGGGGCAAGAAACTAGTCAAAGTTAACGAACCTTGTGTCGGGAGTCAGTAAGCATGTCGCGTTTTACCTTTTCATTTATTATAGTAAGTATAAGTAGGTATGTGTGTTTTTAGTGGAGTGTGATAGTTATTTGTTTTAGGTTATTGTCTGAGGCGGACCACTGATCGCTTAACATGTCCTCTATGCTTGGCATTTCTGCTTGTCAACAAATGAATGTTTTGTAGAGCCGAGTCTTTTAAACGTCAGACTGATAAGATCAATATTTTACACTCGGACTTTATCTGTCTCAAGTGATTTCTTATCACTTAATTTAATGTTTTCACAATCTTTACTAACTTAAGCTGAAGTAAAATGAACTGACGTCAAAGTAGAATGTAAAATGCCACAGTCATTGTCCTATTTTGTGGTAGTTTTATTTGACTTTTGCAGTTTGACAGGATGGCAACTTGCAGCTTTGAGCCTTGAAATATTCAGTAAGGTTCCTGAAAATTATCGAATCATATTTTATTAGGAATTATTACTCAGCTTGATGAGTTCACGTAACTGACAAGTTAAATAGTTCAGAGCTACACAAAACTGCAAGAGATTCAGAAAAGAACATGGCTACCGATTCTGTCAAATTCTCTTTCGTTTATAGCACATTATTATGAAAATAGCTCGTGCCCAAGGAATTTATTGCTTAAAAGTAGATAGGGTGTAGAAAAGTGCTTTCAATGCCTTATTCCAGTTTCCTTTCTTTTCACTAAATATTTTTTTGAAATCTTTAATTAGCGATCCTCCCATGAATTGAAGAAATTTTACTACATTTTACAATTTTTAACCTTCCCCGAAAAATGCAGATCATGACAGTGAAAACCGCATCCAAATCAATTCAGTTGCAGTTGCTGTTCTATCAGCATTTTCTGTACCTAATTCTGTTGCTAAAGTTGATTTTGTTGCAGATGCACTTTACTGAATGCCACTCAATTTGTTCCCATGTATTGTTATTCATTTTCTAGTGATTTAAATAATCGTTTGCGATGGTAACGCCACGATTTTCTAACATTGTGAATACGCCTTTATGTTTTAATCTTGCTACAAACGACGTGTGGCATTATTCTTGTTTCAAATGTCAAAAGTGTCAGCGTCACAGTCGGAAAATTCACACAAAATTTTTCATTTCGGAAAGTTCCTTTTCTTAAGTGTTTTATAAACAAAAAGTAAGTAAAAGTTCCTAGTTTAGAAAATAATTCTCTCTTAACCTCTTATACGTCGTATACCAATATAAATATGTAACTATTGAAGATTTGAGCAAACCAAACCGATGATATCTTTTTTTTAGTGTGTTCTTTATTATTTTTTATAACTCTTAAGTTTTCAATGAAAATATTCTCCTCAACTAATATTTCATTCTATTCTTATTTTACAGGGGTCGCCCAATATGCAAATACGTGGTGGTGTGCCAATGCGTTGGCGTGCAACCGAGGAGCATATCGGAAAATACAAGCTGATTAAGACGATCGGAAAGGGTAATTTTGCCAAAGTGAAATTAGCTAAACATTTGCCAACCGGTAAAGAAGTGGCCATTAAAATCATAGACAAAACTCAGTTGAATCCTGGGTCGCTTCAGAAATTGTTTAGAGAGGTGAGTTTATTTTTTTATATATTATTTGAGACTAAATTTGTTACATACCTATCTTAGTAAAATGTCATCACTTTAGTCACTGACGTTTCTTTGTCGTTTGGCTACCGATTCACTGTCACGATTTTCTCCTTATTGAACAAATTCTCAGAAAAAGCTAGAAATACTAGTTTTCAGATTGAAGGTTACCAGTTTAAACTACACCTGGGAAGACATACTAACCTTTGTAGTAAAAATATTATGTACTTTTTCAAGTCCTTAAAAATATATACAGTGGATTCCTTCTTGATAAAAGGGACACAATAACTCGTTTGTCGTCGCTATGTGTTTCGCCGCATACCCAGCACGACAGTGCCATTTATCTCCCTCTTCACCAAGGAACATGATCATTTGATTTACCGACTTCTAGCGACTTGATCGCAAAAGTCAATTTCCCTACTCTGCGACTATTATCCGCCTTGCGATGAATCTGTCATCCTCAATGTCCTATTCTGAATAGAAAAATGCTCGCTCGACCTTCTTTCATTGGAAACAAGTGCACTATCTTTGGATTTAACTCCTTCTATTTGATATTCTCCTTCCTCCTTATAAGACGGATCGGATAGTCTACCAGAAAATTTTGCTTACAGATCTATAATCCCGATCTAACTTTTATCCTTTTCGCCAAACTCCAAGATTGTTCTTTGACTGCTTTGACAGCCAATTTGCAAGTTTTTCGCACCTCCGTGTGTTTCGATAAACTAAATCCCCCAAGTGTGCCGATGGTTCCCCCAAAAAATCTATCAGCGACTTCATCTGAAGACTTCTATAGTACAATGTGTATTTATGACAAAATAAATAAAAATCCATCTTCTTCTCACCATTCGTATTCTAATCGGGATCACCGTTCCCAAACTGTCCCATGTCATTACATCCCCACCGACTTGAGCATTTGCTATTTTGCATAATCGTAGTCACCCGTGAAGGATATTGTCCACAGTATTAAATGGCTTACTATATACAAACATCCAAACGCATTTGTATTCTCTGCCTATATCCTGGAGAGACATACTACCAATGATTGTTCTCGATAAGCCCAATCGTCATTCGAAGGCATGAGCTTACAAGATATCTCTGGGAAACTTTAACGACTTATTCAGCTCCCTCGCAGTATCTTGCATTTTTTTTTTATAGATTTGAGGAGGTCATTTGTTAAGTACAGCTTCACAACGTGCACGGCCTAAGCCTATTGGCAACTTCAGCTCTAAATAGTCTTGAAGAAGCTCGAATTACATTTGTTCGCTTGCCTTAAGGCGGCTGCAGCCGACTGTGTTTATTCCATACTAAATAACAATTCACTAAATATGTTTCCTTTTCTCTCTATTTTCAGGTTAGAATCATGAAAATGCTGGATCATCCGAACATTGTTAAACTATTCCAAGTTATTGAAACCGAAAAGACATTATATCTTGTGATGGAGTATGCATCCGGCGGTGAAGTATTCGATTACCTCGTCCTGCACGGTCGCATGAAGGAGAAAGAGGCACGCGTTAAATTTAGACAAATTGTATCGGCTGTACAATACTGCCATCAGAAGAGAATTATTCACAGGTAAATTATGCAGTATGGCATATAATACATTCTAATAAATACATCCCCTTTCTCTCTCTCTCTTCCAACAGAGACTTAAAAGCAGAAAATCTTCTTTTGGATAGTGAATTAAACATCAAAATAGCCGATTTCGGTTTTTCAAATGAATTCACACCGGGTTCAAAGTTGGACACATTCTGTGGTAGTCCACCATATGCTGCCCCCGAACTGTTTCAGGGAAAGAAGTACGATGGCCCCGAGGTCGATGTCTGGTCATTGGGTGTGATATTGTACACTTTGGTTAGTGGTTCATTGCCATTTGATGGTTCAACACTTAGAGAATTACGAGAGAGAGTTCTCAGAGGCAAATATAGGTTTGTTTCAACAAAATTACGTTCATCGCTTCGAAATTTATTGATTGATTCTTTCCAGAATTCCCTTCTACATGTCAACTGACTGTGAAAATCTCCTACGTAAATTCCTTGTATTAAATCCAGCTAAACGTGCTAGTCTAGAGACTATCATGAGTGATAAATGGATGAATATGGGTTTTGAGGATGAGGAACTGAAGCCATATATTGAACCAAAACAAGATCTAGCCGATCCCAAGAGGATAGGTAAGACGGGTACTGTACACAAAACATATTACCACTACGTGATTTGATTGACTAGAAAAAAAAAACGTTCAATTTAAATTTGTTCGTCTGAAATGTTTAATTTTCTTTTTTGGAAACGAAACTTAGTTCTTTGCTGTTGATGTTGTTACGTATATAAATATTTTGAGTTTTTTTTTTCTTACTTCTACTTCGAAATTCGTTTGTCCTTAGAGGATCGTTTTTGTCTCTATTTTCCTTCAAATTTAGATACAACTCGTGTTAAATGCTTTTCCAAATTTCTTTAATGCGTACTTCTATTCATTTTGATTATGTGTCTATGCTGCATTTATATGTTACAAACTGTTTTCTGTTATTTTTTTTTTGTCTTACGATGTATAATTATTACAAAGCTCTTATTTAGTTCTTTAATTTTTTTTTTATTTGTGATTTCTTTAGAGTTTTGCAACTTTTATTGTTGCAGGGAATGTGGAATGGCTTTAACAATTTTGTTCTTTTAGTTTTATGAAGTAGTAGTTATATTTACGTTTAAATTTAGTAGTAATTTAGACAATGGTGTTAAGAGTTATATAGGAATTTCATACACCTCATGGTTTCGTTGTCCGACGTGTTCTTGTTAGCCGTAATTAGAAGAACATGAATCACGTCAGTGTAAATAGGCTCTAATTTAATTGTACCGAGATCAATTAGAATTTCGTTTGTTAATTTCTATATTTCTCTGTGGAGTTGGTTTCAAGTAGTTTTTGTTGTAATGTCTTACCACCAATTGCGGTCAAAAAATATACATTAGGCTCAGACGTTGCTTCAACAAATGCTACTGATTTCGACAGCTTTTTTGGTCAACCAACTTAGCAATTATTCTGAGGGTTACATTGGCAGTTAAATATATGTATGTAGTAGATATATTCTACCTGCGGTCATATATTGTGGCGAGACGCAGCTTCAGATCTTCACGTTATTTGTGGTTTACCGATTTGACAGCAGACGTTTGAGTTCGAACGAAGTTTAATCGCCATGTTAGAGAGAATTAAGCTGCAATCAATTCCTAGCTTGCTAAATCGGTCTATTACTTTTACAGTTTAGTATACTTCATACATATTCATACTTAAGTGGGTTTGAAACAGCTCTTCAGGCTCCTGTGGTTTTAGGGTTACCCCGACCACGACTGAGTTTGTTCTTTTCACAAGAAAATACAAAATTTTAATCTCTCTACCCCAAACTAAGAGGATCCCCTCATAGTTTCTTAAATAACGCTAGCTGCTTGTGTTTAAAATTGGATCGGAAACTACACTGGAAAGAGAACATTAAGTCACGCGTCAAGAAAGCAATGATTGCCCCTTACTCTTGCAAGAAGGCGGTAAAAATCGAGTGGAACCTACGGTCGAACCTACGGAACCTACGGTCACCGGTTAATATTCACCGGTGAATCAAAAACAGGATAAAGTCTAGTGCTGGTGGCAACCAGCTCTCCTTCGACTTTCCGAATTATTGCAGCAAAGTCATTGAATCATATCAAACAAAATGCCTTAAGCACATATTGGCTTTGTGTTGTCCCATCTGTCTATAAAACTATTTTGCACACATTTAGATTTGCTTTGCAAATCAATATTCTTCTAACTCAATTGTGTCAACATATAATACTGACGTGCAGGTTTTATAAGCCTATTCTGTTGTAAATCATTTGACAATTCGATTGTTTACACAGAAAGCTTGTGAGTCACTGAAAGAGTTCACTGAGGAATTGATTTTAATTGCAGTGTTATCACAAAATAAGTAACCAGTTAAATTAAACTGAGAACACGTTTCATTAGCACCATACTGGTATTTGCGGTTGTGTTCCTATGACGTGTTTTGATGACCACAAACTGACTAAATTTTCATATTAATAACTTGTTCTCGAATCCTAAATTGTATACACATTTAGTCAGGCTATTACATATGTTGATTAGTATTACTTAGATGGCAGTGCTTTACGAGTTTCGCTGCCTAAGGCCGTGTGTCAATTGCCTTAAATAAATTCTTAATAATTCATGATATAATACAAATACAATTGCCATTTGATATAATTGGATTGCTCCTGAACGCTAGTTACTTTCAATTTTCGTTGAAATTGTTTTTTGAATAAACGTAACTGCTTAGAACGTTGATCTTTTTGTTGCTGTTTTGAAGACATTTGTTTCATAGCAATCAAAAATTTAGAAAGCTTCGACATTCTTACGTATTCGATTGATACATCGTCAGCTTATGAAATACACTTGGATCACAGAAATTCTCAAAAGAACGGCAATACAGTTTCCGAGGCAACTGGTACACTAGTGAACCAATAAATTCATCATTTTTATATAACGAAGATTGTTCCGCTTGATATTTCAAAAACCTATCGAGAGAGTTCGTCATCAAGCTATTTTATTAAAAAATATCTTTCATCAGAAACTATGAAACTATCATCGGCTATAGTCTTTAGTGCCCTAGCTTTTGTAGGTTTGATGTTAGTGTAACCATTTTCGTCTCTGTCAGACGACTTATTCGCACGCACTTTTCTGACCAAGTAGAGTTCGCTCTTCTTCAAATACCATCAACCCAAACGGGACTGAAAATCAATCTAACAATTTTGCACTAAAAACGACTAAGGATATTTTTATCCACCTTCGCTAATGTCCATGCTTTTGACCCCCTTTTAGCAGAACTGGAATGATTGGATTCTGTTTATTATTTCTTGACTGGGTCTTGCTACTTTATTGCATTCATAGGCTAAAGAAACGACAATGACAAAGTAAAATTCTGTTCTTAATTTTTGATCGTCGGGGTAGATAAAATCCCTAACTACCTCAAAGTCCTATGTGTCGCTTTTTGTTGACATTATATATTTGGTTAACCCATTTTAGCCGCTTCTCTCCCAATATTTCCAAACGCGAAAGTGACACCTCCTGCTAACGATTGTCATTGGCGTTGCAACTAAGGCCTACAGCCTGACGAGTTTGGCAGGAATGACTAAACAAGAATTAACTCGTTTTCGCGCCCTTAAAATATATTTACAAATTATGGGTATCGATCTGAACTTTTAGGCTTTTCGCTAGTATCTGTCGTAGTGTGAATATTTGGTCAGTTGTAGTCTTAAACTGGACTGGTAGAGACCAATCAATTCGTTAAAAAATTGTTTCAGGCGTTTACACAGTACGACAGAAAGGGTCTTGTATTAAATAATAAGGTGACCGATGCCTCTATATTTGGATCAGCTTAGATGGTCATCGTTGTGGATCTAGCAAATGGGGGGAAAGTTGCATTCATCAAGCATACTTTCTTCCGACCAAGTCTTGGAGATTAGTTGGTGTATGTTCTCCATCAAGTTGCTTCCCTTTGCTATAAATAATTGACCATCTGTTAGAGTGCTTTCAAGCAGATATGGATTTGGTTGTCATTATGTTAGATGTTTATAAGCCTCAGAGAACTCTATTCCTAAACTCAAATCCCGGAACACACACTCTTGTATCAATAAATATACACAACCGATTGTGGTTCTGGTTGAAATTAATTACACTTTTGAGAGTTTATAGTCTTCTAAAAAAGCGACACATAACATACTGGACGGGCCTTGACATTTCCTTTACCTACTTGTGTCGCTGTCCGTTACCGAGTGCACAATGCAAATTAGAATATTTTAATTTATTCTAACCGGATGCACAAAAGATCGTCCAATCCAATTCATCTGGCAAGCGAAGTGTGTTTTGTTTGCATTCTCCCTGAAACCTATTAAAAAATACACATTGAGTCCCTTTCAAACAAATAATCATCAATTTGCCATCATATACATACATGTAAATAGCCATAGGGTCTCAATTAGATTCCTTAAACCTCCTGGGATTTGTCTTACATTTCGTTTCTCTTTTCCACTTTTCTTAAACATAATGACTGTCGCGCTTCTCATCTTAAACCCGAATCCGATTTTCAATTCTGAGCGTAATTGCAATTCTTAACTCAGTCGATAATTACAGAGTACGACTTTCCAATGAAAGGTGTATAACTTTACAGAAATTCTTAGTCACATGCAGTAGTGTATAATTAGTTGTATATTAATTTTTTTTTATATATTTTTTCTTCTTATAATCCATGATTTATGGTATGATGTTGTGTGTGTGCCTGGATATTGAAATCCACTGCCTAAGGAGTGAACAAATCACTCATTTAATTAAATCATTTGAACATGTGTATACAAGTAGTAGTTGCATCCGTAAAAAAAAACTGTATCTTTTATTGTTTCGTTTATGCAAAGTTATTTAAATTATTTTACAAACTACAAAAAAACAAGCCCAAAAACAGAAAATATTAATTGAATGTAATTACGTTTATTCTTCACTCTTTATATGTATGTTGTCGAAAAATGATCATCTCTTTGTCTGTCATCCACACACATCCACCAAAACAAAAACGCAGTTTGGTCAAACTGTAATCATAGTGACGCTCCAAAGATTTGGAGTAAGTGCGGTAAACCTTTTCCTATACAAAAAAAAAAAAGAATTGTGTTTTTTTTATATTATTTTTGTTTTTCATTTAAGTAAAAATTATTTATTACAAAAAATGATACGTATATTTTGTGAACTGAATGAGAGCTTTGCTGATAATTTATTCATTTGTTTATATACTAAGTTATATACTATGTAATTCTAAATATATACTGTCACGGAGAAATGGTTAGAGGTAAGAAATATGCAATTGAAGAGGACATTTTGTGGAATGATAGTAAGATACTGTACCAAAGTGCAGCAACAACACGACACAGTTTAGTTGCGCACGGTTGTTGGGCCTTATGTTATAAGATCTGAACGTCAAAAAGGTAGAATGTTTGTTCCAAGTTTATGCCGAGATACATACATGTCTCAAGGAAACGGTCTGCACCTTTAAAAAATGCCAAATTTTTAAAAACGAATCATTTTTAAATTAATTTAAATCATCGGTAAAATATCTGAAACGTTAGCTGAGTCTTACAAAAGTGAGCATAGTACATATTTTGTAGGGAGCTATTTAAAAACATCTGTTGTTCCATTGCGATCATAAATATACGCAACTCAAACAATTTGAATTAAGGCACAATGTACACGGAGAAATTGGAAAAAAACCTAAACAGGTTGGCAACTCGGGTTACAGATCAGTTACGGGCTCAGAAGTGACTTGACTCCACACACGAGGGAACTCATCAGTCATCCTCATCATCATCACCAATCAAAATCTTTAGTTCGTTCAGTTTCAGTGTCGTCGTGTATACCGGACGTGAAATGTCTTCAGAAGACTCGAGCGTGAAAGGAAAAATACATATCTCAGGAAGAGGAGAGGTATAGTAAGAAGGTTTTGGGTACATCCATAATTTGAAATAATTTTTAGAACCGTTTGTTTGTTGCTGCTAAACAGTTAGAACTTTCTGATTCGAAATTTTCTAATGAATGACTAAAGAAAGTTATTTGGAACTTGTGAAAGTGATTTCCCCTGCAATCCAGAAGCAAAACAAAAGTATCCGACATCCTGAGATTGTGAAAACAATCATCAAAGCTTCTTCCGTTTTTTTTTTCAATTTTGTGGAAAAACGAGAAGGACTGTTGATGTAGGTGCAGGAGGCAGCCTCTCCTCTTGCAGCACCTAACCATAAACAACAACTCTCGTGCAGGTGATCTCAGAAGCTATTTAGCCAGTTATTTTCTAACCCCACAATCTTATTACCAAATAAAAAATGTCTAAATGGAATTTGTTATTATTTACCCCTATCATGGAATCCGCCGGAGGGAATTGATCACGGAAAAGAATATTTTGGTATCGTCGAATCCGAAAAGTGAACAGAAATCTGAAAAAAAACACACCTTACCAATAGTATGTGTTAATATTATGTAGGTAGGTATAACCTATATGACACAATAACTGTTCAATTTGCGGATTCGACGATAACAAAATATTCTTTTCCGTGAATAATTCCCCCCGGCGGATTCCATGATAGGGGTGATTGTTCATAACAATTTGTTTTATAACAAACTTCGGCATCGTGGATGAGCTAAAAATGGAGGATATCACAATAGGCCCACTTGTTGCCACAGTGATTTTGGATTCAATATACCACCTCCCACTACAATCTACAAGAAAACACCTCCTCCAAGTCGTAATAGCAGAATCGGAAGACTGAAATATTACCACCTTCAAATCGAACCGCATTTTAGACATTCCTTGTTATACTCCATATAAAAGGGACACCTGCCATGGACTAGGTTCGTTTTATAGAACACCTACCTAAATAAGTAAAGTAGACAAATGTTCAACAAAAAAATTTAGAGTGCCATGAAAAGGGCACGGATTTTGTTGATGTAAAAACTAAAAAAAAAAGCCAAACCTAACCTGTAAAAAAGGCATTAATGTCATTTCATTTTATTAAAAAGAAAAAGGTTTTAAGCCATATAATAACACTGTACAACCATAAGCAATTTAAAATTTGCTGGCAATAAACGCCTGCGATTGTCGCTCAGGAAAGCTTTGAAAGAGCTTGTGAGAAGACATGGGCAGAGACAAGTGGATCCCAGTTTTAACTTATTGTCCATACACTGGAATATTTGAAGAAAACCGATTGCAGCCGGTACTCGTCAC
This sequence comes from Cheilosia soror, assembly GCA_949372485.1. NCBI lineage: Eukaryota > Metazoa > Arthropoda > Insecta > Diptera > Syrphidae > Cheilosia > Cheilosia soror. The sequence goes on from OX443561.1 coordinate 104,254,723, forward strand.
CTTTGAGATGTAACCAAAAATTAGAAAACAAGCGCCATTTCTATTTCCCCAAGTACAACGATTTATGCCACTTTATTGGCAGGCTTTGGAAACCGTCGCAAACAATACTGTTTTAGCGCTAAGAATTATACTAAGTGCATAGCCCGCAGTGTTAGCTACGTGTTGTCCAACCCGTTCACTTAATGTTGCAGTTTGAAGTTATCCGTCCAAACGACCACTCCCTCGGCGTTGATTTTTAGGTCCACTTGGAGTTTACTCCAAACCTAGAGAAATATGCATTGTGGTTTGCCTAGCACTTGCAGAGGATGAGTTAGCTTACCTCACCTTCTTCTTAGAGTTGAGTATTTCATCGGGCGTTCCACTGCAGCCCCAATGCACTGTCCGAGGCGTCTATGTTTCTGCTGGCTCTTCGTTTTTTTGCTAGCGAAGGTATGTTGGTTTTATTCCTTTCAACTATTTCACTTTATTAAATTGCCAAACTGACAAAACAAACAAAATTGATGAACATTTCAAATACACATGAATGAGTTCTACGTTTACAGTGGCGTACAATCCAGACGTGAAAAGTTAAACCGAAGTTGAACTAAACGTTTGTTCAAATTTCACTGTACTCACGGTTTAAGTACTTCGTTTAAAGTTGCTTGCACTGTAAAACGTCTCTAACACAAATTAATACATAGTTAATACAACAGAATCATACAGGCAACTTAGGTCTAGCTTCTGACAGCCATTCGTTTCGTTTGTTTTTCATTCTTAGGACGATTGAAAGGGACGTACACAATTTGATGCCAAATTTGCACGGCTAAAGACAAAGCAGTTATACTCTCATATCAGACTTTCGCAAAATTTGGCACAGTGGGAAAGTCCTTCTATTTAATTTGTATTTTTCTGATTGTTCAACCGGATACTCCTCGCCCAAATCATTAACCACTGCGCCCACAAGTCGATTAATCATTTTGATTTTAAAATACATAATGTCAATCGAATTTAGAAAAAGAAAAAGTTTAAATGGATAAGAGACATTAACGCCAACTTTATCTCGAAATCAAGCACAAAGTGACAGTCAACACACTGAACAACAATCAGGTTTGAAGCTTAAAGACTAAAATTTGCAGCCTCTATCGATATTATTGGAAACACTTTTCCAGATCAACGACCCAATTATAAAACGACCACAATTCTTGGCTCTTACTTCAGCTATTTGAGATCTGTATGTCAGGAACCCAAATCTCCCGTGCAGCAGCTGTTCTTCTTTTCCATAATTCTTTCTCGCCATTTCCGTAACAGTATATACAGCTTATTTTTATTTGTTTATATAGTAATACCTAAACTATTACAGTCGCGAAGAAAGAAAATTAATTATGTCTTCATTATTGTGAATGTTCCATTAAGTATCTTATTATTTTGGCTGAAGCTCGAATTTTTTCTAAGAGAAACTCATTTTATAAATACAAAACAAAATTAAAGCTCATGTAGTGTAAATGTTTTTTGTATAACAAAAAAAAAATATTTAAAACAAAAAATACATAAAACTTATATGTATGTGTATGGTTCATATTTAAATGTTGCAAAATACTATACATGTATGTTTTATTGTATAAATATTGTTGTTTATTTGTGTATATGTATGTTTATATTAATAATATGTAAAACTTATTTATTTTTGTAAACACAAAAAAAAAACAAAACAAATCTTTCTTTATTTTCTCTAACCAATATAATTTTTTTTCTTCTTTCTTTTTTTCGTAAATTTCAACTTTTGTGCCCTTTGGTAACTCAATTGAAAAAAAAAAATAATTAAAACTTAACGAACAAAAAAAAAAAAAACACAAACAAACAAACTCTTATGGTTCACGCAATTTGTAGAAGCTCTTGTCGCAATGGGTTACAATAGGCAAGAAATTGAAGCTTCGTTGTCACAAGTACGCTACGATGATGTTTTCGCCACATATTTGCTTCTAGGAAGAAAAAGCACTGATGTAAGTCAACAAATATAAAATTATTTCTATGATTTTTCTTTTATTTATATATGATTTTCTTAAATTAAGAAAAAAATAAATCTATTTTCAAATGCTTTTTGTTTAATTATGTGTACAAAACATGTTGTTTTCTTTAATGTGCAACAAACTTATCTTAATTAATGTTCGCTTAACACAACAAATCGCACTAAACACACAAGACAAGAAAATGCTTAAAAATAGAATATAAATAAAAGAAGAATGTTTTAAAATAAATAAATTTTTTTTAATGACACACATTTAATTGGGAATTCATTTCTCATTCACAGCCCGAAAGCGACGGGTCCCGATCCGGGTCATCCCTGTCACTTCGTAATATTGCTGGAAACGATGGAGCTGCTGTTGGTAATTCGTCCGTGCAGAGTCCAACACATCGCGGCGTTCATAGAAGTATTTCAGCTTCCAGTACGAAGCCAAGTCGGCGCGCCTCATCTGGCGCTGAAACATTACGTAAGTGTATACGTCATCAGTGGCGCCATTACAGTGGTTTCGTCTGCTATTTTTGTGCATATTTATTCGCCGCCAAGCTGAAGCTATAAAGAAGGGTTTTGTTGTTATTTGATTTTTGGTAAAAGATTTGCTGAATATATTTCTTAGGTTTGCTAAAAATGGTTTTCTTATTATAGTTCACATCATGTAGTTAGAAATATTTCTTCAATTCATTCAGAGACGCTTTTTTTCTTAAACAGAAACATATATTTTTTTTTATTTCTTTCAAATCTATTATGTTTTATTATTTGCATGCTTTTAAATCGATTTTTTTCCTTTCAACCGGATTTCCTTCCAAAAATTACTAATTTTGTTTTATATATTATTTGCTGTCATATTTTTTTCAATTTTGGTTGTAGATATTTTAAGGGTAATCTATGTATGAACATGAATGTCAGGTTTGGGAAGAACTTCTTACTTCCATAACGAACTTCTTCGTTTAAGCAAATACTGCCTCATAAAGTGAGAAATCGAATTTACTATCACTATTCAAAAGGTAGTGATGCGATTATATGAGAGCATTGTTGTCGGGTTTGGAAACTTTGTATAGTTTTGAATTGCCCTTCAGTGGCACCCGGTTTTTGGTTATTAAGGGTGTCCCATAATTCACCCAAAATTTGAATTTTGCGCCATAGTACAGTGATGCCAACGGAAAAAAAGATAACAATGTGACAGCTGACAGTTCGGGGTTAGTAAAAATGCAGCGCTATACAAAAGAAAAATTCATTTTCATTGTTGAGAAATATTTAAAAGATAATGAAGGTTTGTCAGCTACAGTCTGTAATTTTCAAACAAAATGTGGCCGTCATAGTGATTTAAAACCATTATCTGTGAAGAATAATTGAAGAATTAAGGGAGACTGGATCAATAAGTGATCTTAAACACTCTGCGTGTCCTGTCACAAGTCAGTCGTCCAACAGAAAACATCGAAGCAATTCGCTAGAGTATTGCTGACAGTTCAGAAACATCAGTTCGGAACCGTAGTCAAGAATTGGGCATTCGAAAAGCTCTCTACAGCGAATTCTCACTAAAGACTTGAAATTTCATGCTTACAGAGTTAAATTGAACTAAAGACTACTGCCTATGCAGCGCGAAGAGAGTTCGTTAAATGGATTTTGGAACAACAACAAATGGATGCTGATTTTACGAACAAAATCATTTTCATCGTCCTTTTCATCTTAATGGCTTCGTTAATCGTCAAAATTGTCGCATTTGAGGTTCAGAAAACCCACGAGTAATTGTTGAGAAACAAATGCATCCACAACGCATGATTGTTTGTTGCGGATTTTGGGCTGGAGGCATTATTGGACCAAACTTCTTTGAAAATGCGGCTGGTCAGGCAGTAACAATTAATGGCGATGTCATTCTTTAGTCCGTTATTGCTGCTATTTAGTCATGTGTATACACGTTACAACAACCCGTCGAAATTGTGATTATTCACGAATCAGTAAAAACTAAAACAATTTACAGAAAGGCGTCTCAGAAAAAATGCGTTTCAGACAAAAAAAAAAACTATTCGACTGTAAGAATTTTTGATAGAATTTGAATGACAGTCAACCATGAATAAAATTCTTTTCATCGATGAAGCAATAACAAAAAATTAAACCGCTAATTGTATGAAAGCGATGAGTAACAACGTTTCTCGGTTTAATTTGGGATCATTTGATTTGTTGTCTGAGAGAACAACTTTGCATTCAAACGAATTATTTAATTTTTTTTAATTGACTGAGAAGTTGAATAGAAAAAGTTTCTAATAGAGATAAAAGTATACATGAGGAATCTGTTGACTAGACTTTGAACTCTTCAGCTACTCGAAGTGTTGTCCACAAATGTACCAACTTGTTTACCATCTCTTAGCTATTTCATAACGAATCAATTATGTCACGGAGTTTATTTTTTTTACCATCTGAAATTAGTTTCACACGAAAACATATTGAATGAAGTAGGTACTAAAGTCAGTTAATAAAGCTTCTGTAGGCAAACCCGAATTTATTCTCATTTTCATGTATTTTACAATACAATTTTCCTGCAAACATTTCTTCCTCGTCCAAAGACTAAGCCCTCTATTGTGAGTGTCGATAGTTGATCGTTGATTGACAACTGTGATAGTCGATTGCGATTGATATTTGTCGATTTGACAGATGCTTGTAGTCGATTACAAATGTCTGGTCGATGCTTTCTCTTGGAAGTGAAAAAATGTTGTGCGTACGAATAGCTAAAATCAAACGACGCAATCGACAATTGTCGTGACGATCGCTGATCGACAATCACAATAAGGACCTTAGTTTGCTATTGATGGTTGTTAAAATCACATACGAATGTCGGCTTTTGTTTGTTAGTTAACAAAAATACAGACCAATCTTTCAATACAACATAAAACGTTAGGTTTCTCTCAGACAGAAAAAAAAAGAATGTCAATAAAAAGCCGCCTATCCAATCATGAAATTTAATTGGTATTGTTTTAATTCGCTTGGTATTCAATTGACGTGGAAAACTGCTTGGCTTTAAGCTCCTTTTTGAAATTTGTCAGCGTCAACCTTGCTTGGCAGTAGATACAATAGGCAGAAATTGGCCTGAGTGCTCCAGTATTCGCAATTCACTTTTTTATAACACAAAATCCTCAAGCACATACATACATACATTAAAAACATAGATTACACCTTCTACCTACGAATATAACGTATGTAGGTATGTACCTACTTATATATTACTTTTCTATCTCATTTCATTAAAAACTACATAAATATTTTTAAATACATAATATTATTTATTTCTATATCTACGCATGATAAAAAAATGCATAATAATTCTCTAAATACTCATTACACTATTACACATTTATAAACAATTTAGTTTTGAACTCATTAAAAGCGAATCTGCACATTCATCGCCTCATAAATTCGACTATACAAAATCAGTGAAACATAATTAGATTATTATTTTAAATGAAAACAAAATTCAAAATTTTCCCATACTAACAAGAAATTTATCCCCCTCTCATGCGTAGCAATCATAATTCATCGTTTTTTAATATTTAGAAATATTCCATCGTTTTATAACAGGTGTTGGTCCAACAAACGCAGCGGCAACAACAACTCCGTCAGGCAATAATCACAGTGGAACTGGCACTGGTACAACAGCAGATCGATCCTCAATGTAAGTAAATAGGAAATTGTATTTATAATTAAGTATATTGATATTTACCATAGAACTAAGCACTAACTTATTATACCCTCCAGAAGAAGGAGACCCCAAAAAATATATATATTTCTCAATCAGGATCTAATTCTGAATCGATTTAGTCATGTCAGTCAGTCTGCCTCTTGAAACACTTCCATTTACCAAATTTCAATGTTAAAGTTGTCATAAATTTTAAGTTATGATAAGTAAAATCCTTTTTTTTTTTAATGGGTGGTTGCATGTCCCGTTTTCCAATACCGGTCACATTTCCCGCAATGCTTTCAATGCACATCAATGCTGGAAAACCGTTCAACTTTAGCTCCTATCAGAATCGAGATTGGTACTCAAATTTGTACCATTGAGTTGTGGAAGAACCGATAACGACAATAATTTGAATTTTAACAATTACATATGAACTTATCTTTAAGCAACAATAAAAACACATTACGATGTTGGCGCGAGTGGTAATCGCTTGGACAATTGCCGGTCCAGGTTTATTTCATGACGGGAGCAAAATAATAATGCCTTTCCAAGAGGAATATATACTGACAATTACCAGTCAGAAGTCAACTGCTCAAAGAAATCACTTAAAGTAAACTGATGATGAGGCATTCTCAAACCAACGCGAAAGCGGAAACGGGAAATAAATACAAGGCGATGACAATATATCCACCGTTTCTCGCGCGAAATTCGGCCCGCTTTCGAATTTTCGCTTTGGTTTAGTAGACCTTTATTAGTATATGTACTTGGAAATATTTATAATTCCACCCGAAGTGTTTGTTAACAAAAGTTATTCTTCTCTTGAACCATCAATGAAAACCTCGATTAAAATATCCCAAAATAAATTGATCAGGGTCCGCTCCTTAAATAAAGTGAGTGAGCTCGTTATTCAATCTTATTTTTCTTGGTGCCACTGTAGAGTTTCTGCTGTGAGTGAAGTGAAGTGATCAAGAATATAGGTTTAGATTTGTCGTTTATCCAATTACCATCTAGTTACAGCATTGTAGGGTTCACTGATTAGGACATCAACGTGTCTGTCTTTGCTTATCTGAGTTAGCAATTCTAATGCTGCCTCATGGTGGTTCAGTTTGATCTGGCCAATCTTCATGATTTTATGCTAGTAAAAATATTCTTAAATAGAAAGTTGGTGCATATCTAACGTTCTCCGGTTTGCCTTTTGCAAAAAAAATCACAACTGGTCCTAGCTGTAGTTCTTGACAATGTGGCAATGTTCTCCACATTCTCTGCATTGCTTGGAGTGGCCCAGTTCGTTTGTATACTTAAGTGCTGTTTGACTAAATTTCAGACACCTGCTACATGATTTGTAGATGTTCCACGATTTTACTACCTATTCTGTGCTAATGTTTTTTGTCTGTATCTCCCCCAACAGGAGTGGCCTCAAATCGAGTGATTCCACTACCCGTGCTGTAATGAATATAATATACAATACGATTTGATTGTTTGTAGTTTCAAGTTCCATTGACTAAATAAGGCCCGAAACACACATGCGATTTCAATAGCGTGCGACTAAACTGACGCGCGATTGAAATCGCATGTGTGTTTTAGGCCTAAACCGATTTAAGTCTTACCCGACCCCACATGTAGACTATGTCTCGAAATATTCTATGTTCTTTAAATATGTGATAAACAAAAATTCCCCTTTTCATTTGCAGAAGTAGTAATTTCAAACGACAAAATACCATTGATTCAGCAACAATAAAAGAAAACACTGCTCGGTTAGCAGCACAAAATCAAAGACCCGCATCAGCAACCCAAAAACCAGTGTCCGCCGGAGACAGTTGTAAGTATTTCTATTTAACACCTTTGCCATTGTATAAACGCTTAACAAATGTTTTGTCTTCTCATCTATAGCAGTTACCAGTCCGGCGAAGCCTCGTTCATCATCAAAATATGATCCAACAAATGGAAATCGAACAGTCGGTCCCAGTGGCATGATACCACGGCGATCAACGACTCTATACGAAAAGACTTCATCGACGGAGAAGACCAATGTTCTACCAACAGAATCAAAGTACGTTTCTTGTTCAAATTTAGCCCAAATTAAATTCCGTTTGTTTCATAAGTTATCTATTTCTCTCCCCCTTGCTGTGTTATTTATTTTTGTCTTTCCTTTCTTTGAAACTGGTATTTTTTTTTACACCTGTTTGAGTGGAAATGTTTGATATAATTTTCGCACCAAACCGCTTCTTATTATCGATGTTTCCCAATTAGTTTTAGTTCCATAAACAAGAACAGTGCTAGTATTATTTTTATTTAAACATTTATTGTAAAGGTGTATTATTGTTTTTTTTTTTTCAATACGATACAAACACTTTTACAATTTCTCATTCACTAAATATATATAAAGCAAAACAAAATTTATCCTTACCTACGAAAAAAAAATAATTTTAAACGTTAAAACTGTCGTCTAAGAACAAATCTATTCTCTCTTCTGTAGCTTTTTTGATTTTTCTAATTGTTTTTGTTCGTTTAAATTGAAACTGCAATCACTAAACTGTTATAAGACTCATTGGCGTTCTAAATTGTTTATCTGTTTCTTTTTTAATTCTTTTTTTTGTATACTTATATTGGAAAAAAAATGTTCTCTTGCAAAAACCTAATTGCAATCGAAATGCACGTTTTTGCACTTTATAATTAAAATCAATTTATCTTTACAAACATTTAACAACCAAACCAAAAAAAAAAAAAAAAAAACCAACAACCAAAAACAAAATAATAAATATCAGTTTTGTGACCACCGTTTCTGAATTATCAAGGAGTGGATCGGCCGCTCCAAGTGGTAAGGGCCATGTTAAGAGCGCCTCCGTTTCTAGTCCCGGCCCATCAGTAGCTGACAGTAGTGGCGCTTCAAATGACCCACTTGGATCGAGGTATAAATTTTGTTAATCAACAACACAATCTCTCACATTTTAATGTTTACAACTATATTCCGTTCAGTTTGAGTTATCGTTATCGTTTTTTTTTTTGTATTACTATTTCAGTTAGTTGTTTCTATGACTGTTTTGACAATCTCTCTTTTGATTGTTGTTAAATAATAATTATTCGTTCTCCCCCTAGATATGTTTTAGTTTCTGTTTATTATTTTAATGTACCTACTGAATTCATTTCGTTGTTTTTATTGTTTACATAAGTGGGAACACACGTCACTTTTGACAGATTAGGTACATTTATAATTTTTTAATTGGTCTAGGGAAAAACATTCAAAGCTTACAAACGAATTGACTATAGTTGATTCCGAAACGCAAGTTAATTGTTCTTTATATGGTTTGCTATTAACAAACTGCTATGCTGTGGTGTTTTATCGAACACACAGTTTTGTTTCAAGTGACGGTTTGAAAGGCTGACCTGTTTCTGACGTTTAATCGAGAAGTGTTTTGTTACAGATTTACGATTTCATGTTTATCAATTTTTTTTGTCTACACACGTCTCTTAAATAAGCAAAACTCATATTTCTGAACAAATACGATTAAGTTCCCATTATACATGTCACAAAGCGTGTCAATTCTTGACATTTACTCAATTGATACCCGATCATATGCTCGCCTTGTCATGGGTATCAGCGATTACACAGCGTGTGACAGTGAAACGATTGTACTTTATAGGTACTACTGGTAACGTGCACCATAGAAATTGAATTAAATTTGACGTAGAGAGGAGACCGAGAGAATAAGTTATTGCCGTGCACTGATTCTGTTAATTAAGTTCACTTAGGTCATATTACGTCGATTGTCGTACTATGCAAAGCCAGTAATACGAGCTGCTCTTGGGAGCATTTTGAAGACTTCTAATATTTTACTGCTATACTTATCGGAAATATTTGTCAGCTACTCGAAGAAGTACTCTGCTAGAGTTTAGTTTCTTCAAACCATCTAGTACACAATGTATGTTCTATGTTCTAAAAATGCAATAAAATGAATAAAATTAAATTTTTTCCATGAATTACAGTAGCACATTCTGTCACTCCAATTTTCCAATATCTTGTTTATGGTTTCGGGCTGTAGCTCACGGATTGCTTGGATGATATTGGTCTTAAGTGTTTAAATCGTTTCCGGATTGTTAACATAACATCGGTCCTTCACTGTTTCCCACAAAAAAAAGAAGTCCAAAGCGGTCAAATCGCGGCTGATAACACGTTTTGGGAATTGGGTGCGCAAAAGATCGATTGTGGCATGGCCCGCCATCCTGCTTGAACCAGATATCGTCCAAATCCATGTCTTCAATTTCAGTAAAAAAAAGTCGGTTAACATACATATCTCTCTAACGCCCAATGTTGACCGAAAAGTTGTTCCCATCTTCTTTTTCAAAAAAAAATGGTCAAATGATGCCCTCACTCTCTGTGTGTGCGCACCGTACGACGACGGGGACCATGAATGTTGTCCACTACCATACCAGTCTCACGAACTTTTTGCACAAACTTGCGTACAGCAGGCGCGGTGGGTGCTTCATTTCCGCCAAAACTTCTTTTCAAAAAACACACTTCGGGCTACACAGCACTCACTTTGAAAATAAGTTTTCAATATTTCCCAACGTTGTTCAAGCGTAAGGCGACCCATTTCGTTCCGCGGAGGTATGGTACTGACTTTATTTCAAGACTTCGAGTGGGAAACAGCTGTCAGTGTCAAAATAACCTATCACCGCCTTATGCTTTCGTGCTTTAAATTTCGTTTCCCACTACATATATTCTTTCAGATGAATGAATAAAATTAGGACAATCTTGCATTCCCTCTCAATTAGTAGGTGTTAACACAATAGTTACCTACCACTCCCCTTCAAAGACGTGTCTTTCGAGCTATATTTTATTACAATTCTAAGGACCCTTCTCTCGAAAAAGCTTGCATGGTTAAATTATCTTTTAATTTCCTTTATATTATTTCTTCAGCAACTATATAGTATACATTGCTAAACAAAATTTTTAATTTAAAAAATTCTTTTTAGTCGTTATATTTTCTTCTTCGGAAACATAATACAAAATAAAAATAAGAATAATCACAAATTAATTAAATTCTTTCTTTCCATATTCTTCGTCTTTCCAAATATCCACATCTATATTTGATGAAAATACACAAAAACAAAACAAATACAAAACTCCCAATAAAAAAAAACGTACAATGTGTAAATAAATTGCGTGCATCCAACGTCTTGGACACGATCCAATTGAAACAAATTACACACACACACTTCATACTTCCCTTTGCAAAATAAAATAAAACAAAAACAAACAAAAACTATTGAAAACACAACACACCACCTAATATCGACGATTTGTTTGCAAATACGATGAATCATCTATTTTTTTTGGTGAGTTTATGAATTCGTTTTTAAGCGATTTAGTTTTAAAATAATTTTTTTAAAAGAATGCTTTTAACTAAGAATAAAAAAAAAAAAAAAAAAAAAAACTTGTTGAAACTTACATTAGTTACTTTGTATTACTTCTGCTGCTTATTGTTTATCACACATAAACACTTAGTTGTGATTTCGTTGGTTATTCATATAATTTTAGTTTAGTTTTTGCTACATACTATAATTTGGAATGAAACTGCATATTTATTCTAATTGAATCGCTTAATTTGGTTGTTGCTTAGAAAATGCAAATGTTTTCATTTGATTCGCTTTTAATTTAATTTGGCTTTTGTTTTTGTTTATTTTAATTAAATTATGCCCTTGGTTGCAGATTAGACAATTTTTTTTATATCTATACTTGATCGCATAATACATTTTTGTAAATCGTCAAATAGAAAACTACATAAGTCACAATTTAGATTCATAATCCATTTTATTTTTTAACATGCTTAGTTGGAAAATACTTGTAGAAATCTGATCCAGTCGGTCAGTGGTTTTATTTGTTGCTCATTGTTTTCTTGTTCATTTACATTCATACCTTTGTTCTTTTTAAAACTTGCTGAAAAATAGTTTATCTTCCAACTTTGTTTGTATGACAAATTCAATAAACACTTTCAGAACTTGTGGATTTTTATAGTCTCATGTTACAGTAAAGGGTGGACCAACTACAAGTTTCTTTTTAAAAATGCAATTGAATAAACAAAATTAAATTTTTTCCACATATTATGACTTTATTAGTAAGAGTAAACATTCCCATTAATTATGGAACACAACGTCGTTAAAGTGGCTGCCTAGGCTGGCTTCGCAGTAGCCCATTCTGTCACTCCAATTTTCCAAGACCTTGTTGATGGTTTCGGGCTATAGCTCATGGATTGCTTGGATGATATTGGCCTTAAGTGCTTAAATCGTTTCCGGATTGTTATCATAACATTGGTCCTTCACTGTTCCCCACAAAATCGCAGCTCCGAGGTGGCCAATTGACATCGCCAAGACGGCTGATAACACGATTTGTGAATTTGGTGCGCGGTGAAGTGTGGCATGGGCTGTGTGGCATGGCGCACCATCCGGCATGAACCAGAGGTCGTCCAAATCCATGTCTTCAATTTTAGTAAAAAAAAAAGTCTCTTTAACATGGCTCTGTAACGCCCACCGTTGACCGAAACGTTGTTTCCAGCCTCATTTTCGAAGAAAAATGGTCCAATGATGCCACCAGTCCACAATCCGCACCAAACTATCACTCTCTGTGGATGCATTGGCATCGTACGACAACAAGGACCATGAGTGTTGTCCACTAGCATTCCAGTCTCACGAACTTTTTGCACAAACTTTGGTACAGCAGGCGCGGTGGGTGCTTCATTTCCGCCAAAAACTTCTTTTAAAAAAACACACTGTTTGGGCTACACAGCACTCACTTTGAAAATAAGTTTTCAATAGTTCCCAAAGTTGTTCAAGAGCAAAGCGGCTCATTTCGTTCCGCGGAGGTATGATACTGACTTTTTGTCAAGATTTCGAGTGGGAAACACCTGTCAGTGTCAAAATACTTTGTCTTCAGAATATCGTCAATAACAATTCGGTCAGAAATTTAATCCAAAATGGGTTTTGCCCTGATGTGGTCTTTTGTAGACGACTACATCTTTTCCATAATTCGTCGGTCGAAAATTGACTTTTAAGTCATAATTCTTTTTTCATGGATGCGTCCAAAGAGTGTGTAATAGTAGTTCGTACTATCTTGCCTGCACGATTCGTGGGATATGTTTTTCCGGTGCCACACCTCTGTACCTTTCTACCACTCTACCCGCGGGACTGTATTTACCTATTACTTGGCGGAGCTGGTTAGCAACTCATGTCATGGTATTGGAAGACCAAATCATTGCTAAGAGCCTAGTCTTGTTCTAAGCGTGTGACCTTGCACCAGGATACCTATTGTATTATACTCCTTTATTCTTACGCCCTTGAAATATATTTAATGTGTTGAACTTTATAAAAACTTAGCTTTAGGGTGGCCTTTGACCGCAACTTATCACAAGTATGTCCTTTTATTGGTACATATACAGGAGTATCGTGAATAAATTCGGATGGAAATGTTTCCCTTGTCAGCAATGTAAATTAGATTGCTGAATGAGAAACATATCGGAGAAAATATCATTCCCGATAGGGGTAATAGTGATAAACTCGTCTCAGTTGTGAGATTTCCTGAATTTATCGTCTTTTAAGCTGCTATATAATAGTTTGTGTTATTATTTGTAGGACATAACAAGTCACATTCACCAAGTTTACTTCCATCACTCATTATTATCATTTCGATGCTGTACTCATGTTTAGATTTCCCTTAGTAATTATTCATTTTGCTTGCATTTTATATCTTTGTTGCGGGTTGCGGCCTACTTGTATAAGCGCTCATGTCGTCACATAGTAAATTTATCCTTCATTCCATTTCCTCTCCCTCTTAACTCATTCATTTCCCAAATGACACGCCTCAAATAAATGTATGTATTTTGCTAATTGGACTCTTCCCCACATCCGTATGTAGTTGTAGTTTGTATAAACAAATAAATTCATAAATTTTACTGCCGCGCAGTAAAATATTAAAATCTCAAACAAAATCATTGTATATTCTATTTAAAAATTTAATTTTAATTTAATTTTTTTTAATTTTATATATTTTTTTCTTTCTTTTTTGATTTCTCCGCCAATTCATAAAAAAACAAAAAAAAAAATCTCCTTGTGAATGCAAAAAAAAAAACACCACCACAAAACAAAATCTATTACGTTTGGCCACAACAACTCGCTCTGCTGCTCTTCTTTTCATCATCCTAAAACCAAAAACGAAAAAAACAAAAAAAAAAATGTTCAATCATCATCTTGATCGTGTTTTTGAAAAATGCAATGCAACCAATCAAATGCCATAATCTTAAACATAATGCGCATGTTAATAATTTTTTCAATGCAATTGTTTTTATTTATTTTCTTTTTTAATGAAAATGCAATTATAATGTTCGCACTTTGTTTGTTAACTTTAAATAACTATTGGAAATGTGTGTTGGAAATTTGTTTTTTTTTTTTGCAAAACTACAATTGCATATAAAAAAAATATTAGTTTGCTCGATCGACTTAGAATGACATCGGCTGTTAAATCTAGCAGGCATTTCCCAAGGAATGTACCATCACGATCAACCTTCCATTCGGGTGAGTTTTCTGCTTAATGTGTATTATTTTTTATTTCTATTTTTATTTTGTATATTATTAACATTTTCTTTTATTTAATTTTTGTTTTGATTGTGTGAAAATTTATTTTTTTGTTATTTAAGTTTGATCAGAAAAATGACAATATTGTTGTTTATTTATTTTATCATTAACTGACGATATTATAACTAACAAAATGTTTTTTTTTTTGTTTAGTTTGACTTTTGATTTTAATTTGTAGTAACAGAAGAAATTTATAATTTATCCGAGACACAATCCATCGAAGATATGATTCAGAAAAGAAAGACGTTTTTATATTGAACAACAAAATTCATAATTTGATTTGACGAAATTTTTGTTCGATTCGATTGTTGAAATTGTTGAGTTTTTGAAAGAAATATTCCAAATGTAATACATACTTACACCGAAGCAATAGTTTGTATAAGCCCCTTTAACCAGTTCGGTCCCCAAATAGCTGCATACAGGTATGCAAACCAAGTAATTGTCGGTCGCTCTACTATTGTTCGCGCCACCTAAGGTGTGGTTTTCCTCTGGACTTGAAATCAACCCCAGAGTGACATGTCAAGTAGCTTCGCAGTTACTTCGCAGCCAGAATCTCTGTCTGGAACACACTGCATGAATCAGTAGATTAAAAGCCCCTGACGGAATATCGCCACTAGTTTTGGACCATCCCTATCTACCAAACAGTCATTTCGCTCGAAAATGTATTCCTTTGTCAATCCCCTCTATCAGAGTCCAAAACTTCCTAAGGTTTATTAAAGTCAAGTGACAAGACTCCCATCCGCTTTGTTAGAGATGTTGGAGAATGGTTGCCTGACAATCTTGAAGAGCCGACCTCAATTTTCGTCCGCTTTCCTGAGCCATACGAACTCTTTCCTGAACGTAAATCTTCCAATGCAGCCTTCTATCTAGTACCGTTTCAAGATAATAACAGAGAGGGAAAGTTCTACTCCAGCTAGCTTTGGCAGTCGGAAGGGTGATATCTTGTATTTCTTGCTAAAGGGTACCAGTTCCGTTTTTTCGGGTTTACAAGAAGCCCACACTCTTTGTTCAGTCCAATAATCTTATTAAGGGCCGATTCCATCATTTCGCTCAATGTCCTTCAAAATTTTCCCTGAAAAGAAATCACTTCATCATCATAAGCATGAGCATTGAGCAGCTAAACCCCGAGTTGCTTAGTTCTTTCTAGAGAAAAACTATCTAAAAGAGATAACTGCTCTCTGGCTAGTGCCTTTATGTAGTAAGTATCCCTTTTCTTAACGAATTTGGATTTTTCGTAAAGACCAACGTGCAATGGCAATATGGTAATACAGTCATCGACAATTATCCTTTCCAGGGCACGTTTATTTGTCTCTCCCTTAACGTTATTAAAAGCCCCTTCAATCTCCAAGAAGGCAACACGTGTATAGTCCGTCTTGTGAAGGCTCTGTTTCTAATATACCTACTAGAGCTGTTTCCACAGATATACTTTTCAAATATGCGTGCTGCGCTTCGCATTCAATTTCGATGTATGATCCCTACCACTTTAGCCCTGTTATAGAGACGTCTGAGTAGCTTTCTCTTGGAGTTTAACTCCTTGTTCCACCACTGAGACTTAGACGGAGACCCCATCTTATGTCTAGCACCAAAAAAGTTAGTGCAATACCCTTAGTGCAGACGCTAAAACTTGTGGATAATATGTCGCTGCTGCCACATTGACGCACATCTAATTTTGTTGGGAGATATATGGCATGGAAGTCTGTAAGATGAAAACGTTCGATCGTGTTTTGCTACACGAAACTTCAAAAACGAAAGGAGTTATCGCTAAAGAAAACGAAAGCTATTTCTTTGACATTTTCGTTTTTGCTTCACTTCATGTAACAAGTTTTCGATTTCGTACGATTACTTTCGTTTTTTTCCACTCCTCCCACTAACGTATTTTTCAAAAGCTGGAAAACGTGAATTTCTACTGAAATATTACTTATATTCGTACGCGATATAAATTGCTACGTTGAATTTTATTTTACTTTTTCTTAATTGGTTTTTTTGATTATTATTTTTGAAAATTATCTACCATTAAAAAAAGAACAACTAAAACAACCCCATTACTTCTATATAATAAAAACTACTTTTCTCCAGTGTTTTTTGTTTGCCATAAAAGCGTTCTTCTTCTGCATGAAATGTGAAATCATTACAAATTCTACTTAACGTACAAAAAAACTGTATCAAATATAAACCTTCTCAAGATGTTGTAAATGTGTCAGTGAAAGAAAAAAAAATGTAAAAATTATCGACGTTTGTCTCTCTGATTCTTTGTTGTAAAATTGATAAAAAGAAACACACATTCAACACTATTACTGTGGAATGCATGATAAAAGCTAATTAATAAATATATAAAAAAAAACAAAACAATACATTGTGTCTTGTATAAATGCAAATTTTAAATTTGGTGAATAAAATTAAATCAAGAAAAAAATGTACATGTACATCATCGGCTTACAAGAAAATTTAAACCAAAAATGAGTAGGTCCAGCAGCGGGTCCCATTCATGTGTGTGAGTTTTTTTTTGGGACCAATTGACGCACAACTACGAACGGAAGCTATTTTGTTGGTCAATAATCTTGTACGCCAATGACATACCTACACAAAATAATATAATCTGCATGTTTATAAATTAGAAAATATAAATTTTTATCTAAACAAATTCCTATCCACTTTCTTTCTCTTCTCTTCTCTAATTCGCATTGACAAAAAAAAATAAAATTATGTATAACAAAAAAAAAAAAAAAAACGAAACGAAAAAAAAACAGGCCAAACCAGAGCGCGAAACAATACTGCACTAGAATATTCAGGAACAGGAGGTGCAACAGGCGAATCACCACATCCGGGGCGCATGAGTTTTTTCTCAAAACTGTCTTCACGATTTAGTAAACGGTAAGTCATAAAAATTTAATTTCATACAAAATTTATTATAACCTCTCTCTTTTGTAAAACATACATATAATTATTATTATATAAATTAGATATTTAATTTTTTTGTTGCGCCTTCCTCTGTTCTACTTTCACAAAACAAACAAACAATTCTAACATAAAAGAGCACAATTAATTAATTAATACAACATTTTTTTTTATCAAGTTTGATTTGCAATTAGAAATCCTTTCGAAATATCTCTGCACACACAAAACAATAATAATTAAAAAATAAAATAAAAATAAAAAGCTCTTAAAAAGAAGAGAAATCTCTTAAAAATCCCATCATAGGTTATCGCAATCTCTCTTTCCTCCATTAACCAGAAATTAAGCTTTGTGACGATTGATGTTGTGTACCTATAATGATTAAAACTATTTTTTTTTTATTATAATTTGCCCGCATGCATATAATTAAATTTCTGTATGTATAGTTTTTTTTTTGCTTTTGATTTGTATACTCAAGAATGTACTGCATAAAGTGAATGAAAACACAAAAAAAAAAACATATTCAATATTGTTGTAGCAGCGACCGGGAATTTTTTTTTATGTTTTTTTTTTTTCTTAAACTGTAATAATGCGCGTTTGGAACATTTTCATAAATTAACAAAATTAATAGAAGTCGACAGAGGGATGGAAGGAAACGTTTTGTCTCTCTCGCTATATATTTTCTCTTTAAATTAAGTCGGGCAAAAGGAGGTATTCTGAAAAAAGAAATCGATCGAAACTGCGCTCTCCTATGCTCTCACGTCATACCTAAACATTTATGTTTTGATAATTTTTGCTTCAATGAGAAAGAAGTTGGGAGTTACGTTAGAAGGAGACTTACTTACTTAGACGTCTCTATAGTTTCGGGTGAAACGAGGCTTTACTAGCAATACTCTCAATTTAGCACGGTCTTTAGCTGCCTTCAAGTCGGTTGACGTTTCCTTCTTTTGTGGGCGACACTTAAGGCCGAGGTCTTCTTCAACTGCGTTGCCCTTTCGGGTTAGACTTGAAGACTGTACGTGTTGGGAGCATATTCGCTTTACATGCCCTAGCCATCTTACACGTCGGCGTCGCCGTCGTTGAATCTTAGCGAACATTTTAAAGCGACTACGGATATCTTCATCCACTTTGGATGAATTCCATGCTTCAGCGTCATAAAGTACGACTGGAATGATTAAAAGTAATTGTCTTTTTAGCTGCTCAGGATAGGGTTTTTCTATTACTCAATTCTCAGTTTTTCTCCAGAATCTGTTGAAAGTGTGAAAATTTGATCGTTTCCTGCCCTAAAATTTGATCGTTGGTGGACTTTCCTGCCTAAAATCAGACTGATAGGTTTCAATCAGGTTATTTACGAAGAGCTTTAGACGTTCAGACAATGACAGATGAGATCTTGTATGATATGTTACGGAGACTGATACCTCTGTATAGTTGACGCAGCTGAAGGGGTCTCCTTTCTTGTGGACGATGCTGAGATTTATAAAGCAGGCATTTATTCGTCTGCTCAAGTCTTAGAAATCAGTCGCCCGTAAAAAATACGGACTTTTTGAAAATGTTGATATAGCAATAATGCTTTTCAATGCACGCCACTTTGGGCTATACGGCCTTTTGTATTACAGGCTTTTATTTTACGGTCAAATTCGAAATGCTGTGTTTGCATTTACGGGATTCTATGAATACGGCCTAAAGTTTTACGGTCAAACGTATCGTACCGTCTATATGTGTATGTAAAATCGCCTAGTACGATTTTAACGTCATGTTTGGGCCTTTGTTAGGTCTTTTCGAGGAGCTTGTAGAAACTGTCTTGATATCTTGATATCTTTGACCTTTTCTTCAGTCCGAGGATATGAGCGGATGTAAAATTAATGTTGGCGAAGACAAACCGCGTATGACAAACCCATATCCAAATAACCGCTGTTGCTGCTCCTTTCCTACATTATTGCACAGTATTTCATTAATTTTTTGTTTGGGAGGGAGTTATGTCTGCCTTCTAGCAGCCTAAAGCATTTGCTAAATGTTTTGCTGAACGCCGGACGTGGTCTTTTCAGTGTACAAACATTCTATATTCAGATCGAAAGGTCATTGTCATTATTCAACCGTTATTATCTGCCGAAGCTTAGTTTAATACATTTATACCCGATTTCACACTCCGAGCTTAAGTGTCGATCCTAGGATAAGCTCAGTATTAACACAAATTTGGTTTCCACAGTTTGGTTTAACGATAAACTTCACTTAAATAGTGCCATAAGTTAAGCCACCGTCTTCCATGGCTTAAGTATCAATCCAGAGAATACATAATTGCCAAGCGCAATAAGATAATATTTATCCCAAAATACTATGAGAAAACCTAAATAAGCAACAATATAATTGTGTTTGGCAATGCTCTTCAAGAGAAATGTCAAATTATCTCTTCGTTATTTGCGGAAATACTCTCTAGCATTGAACATGCAACAACATCGACTGCTTCGTTTCCACGCACACTCGTAGTTTTCGATGGCACACACATTCGCATACAGTCACAAGGTTTGTATATTCATGATAAATGGTTCACAATGACACTCAATTAGTGGTTTAACTAAACCAAGTTTAAATATGGACTGTGAAAACGAAAATCACTTAAGCGAAGCTCATGTTCAATCCTACGCTTAGCTAAACCCAGGATTAAGCTGCCACTGTGAAATTGGCTATTAAACATTTTAAAATGGAAGTAAGCGCGCGACAATGTGAGAAAATTGAATCCCTGCAAAAGACGCGGCGCACAGTATATGGCTTAAGACAGTATTAACCTTCGAGCGTCTGCATATGCCTGCCTATACTTAATCCTGACTTAACAAAAAAAAAAAAAAAAAAAAACGTATGCGAGAGACACTCCTTCCTTATCGATCCCTTTATTCTTCATTAACATCCCTGATTAATACCAACACAAAAATAATTCTCAATCCTTGTTTAATTTAATTTTTTTTGTTAAACACAATTTTTTTTGGCATTTTTCTGTTGTTTATTTCAGGTTTAGGGTATTGACAGCTAAAAACTAAACAAAATGAAAAAAAGTTATTCAAAAAAAAATGTACTAATTTTTATAAAAAAAAAAGAAAATCTTAAAAACGAAAAACCATATTCGCGTATCGTTTTCCAATTTTTTTAATTTAACAGCAATTAATAACCACATGCTAAAAATCGCATTCAACAATAATAAAGCAAACCTCATTGATTTTAAATGCCGTGCGCGCAGTTATTTAGGTGTCGTTTGCAAAGCCTTTAATAACAAAGCGCCCTCTACCAACATATTGATGTAATCACTATATTGTATTTTTTTTTAATTGTCAAATTTATCAATACTTATGTATATTGAAAAGAAATTCATATATGTATAGCATAGAGAACTAGTTCGAGTCAAATTTGTTCTTCTTTTAATTAGTGCGCAGTGTATTTTGAATTGTGTTTTACTCTGTTTTGATTATTTAATATATTTCTCATTTTCAGTTAAATAAATTATATCGTTTTGATTTATTAAAAAAAAAAAAAACAAATTTAACAATATGTTATATTATATATATATTGTTATCGCTTTCTTCTTTAATGTGTAATCTATTATGTCATTTATTATAATCATAATTAGATGTAAACACTCATGTATCTTACTTACATCCATTAGCTAGATCAAAAAGAGATCATTATAATAAATATAAATATTTTTAAACGAATAAAAATAAAAAAAAGTCGGTTTCGAACAAAAAAAAAAAAACAATATCCATAAATAGTGTTTGTTATTTTTACTCGATGATTATTATTATTTTTCACTTGCATGTGTGTTGTTTCCTTGGATGTAGGGTAAAAGTATTTATGCTATATCGTCCATTTGCAGAATTTTTAAAAGTTATTCACAATGGGGTCCTATACCTTTGGTCCGAAGTGTGCCACGACTTTGCAAAGGCCGTCAGATTACGTTAAATAATTTAGTCAATTTCAGATGGTAGATGGACAAATTATAGGTCATCCTAATCCTTTTTCACTAAAAACTTAGAAGCGCTCAAATTTAGAACACGATTATTGTCAACTCTAGATTGTAAAGACAAAAAATCGTTTATATTCATTATATGGGCCCCATCAGAAATATGCCCTGTCCCTGTTTAGAATTCACTAACAGTGTAACGATCTAGATGCACCTACATATGATCTACACAATTTGCCAGCCGCTGGCTTACATTTACTTATGCTGTGAAATGCAAGTACTATTAGAGAGGGCTTTAGTTCCATCTATTGTCTATAGATACTTACGTTTGACACTCAGCCTAGGGGTTCCGGGCTTATGCGGGCCTCGAAAAGCCGAAATCAATGACCATTTGTTATCCAATTAAATTTATTAACACATTAGTTCCTAAATCTTATTTAGTTTTATACCTAACAAAACAGATGCGAATGCGAAACAATGCCATCTAGCGGTCACTATGTGGCCATACTATAGACTGAATGGCGAAAAAGCTCATCCAATTAGTCCACGAATTTAATTTTTCTTCATAACAACGGTTTAAAAACCACCAACAAGATGTGGAAAACTAATAATAAAAGGCTACCGCAAACGAAGATTAGACTATTCCGTAAAAGTCAGAACTGTCACAACTTCAACCGGGTGGATTGGTTTAGTCCATCTTCTAGCCTCTCGTTTGACATTATTCACACTTCTCTCAAATAAAGTGAGTAGGGCTCCCAGCTCCCACTCGTATGTGCATTCTAGTTCACGGCCAACCCTCTCGTTTAATATCACAATGGACCCATAATTTTGGCTTTAGTGTGTCTATGTTAAAAAAGTCACCTAACCTAACCTTACTTAAAAGAATTGGGAAAGTTCAAATATTATATTATTCACATAAATACATTTCCATATCGAATTTTAGTTTGTACCTTGGGTAACTAAATCTTTAGACACCAAGTTCTGACTCACTCTCACTCTCAAGCAAAAGCAAAAAAAAAAGCATTTTAGAAATTGATTTGAAAATAAATGCCGATACCGCAACATCTGTAAATTAAATGAGGCAAGATAAATACCTACATAAAACAGTTTCCATGAATGCAGTCATTTTGGATTGTATTTTTAAAACACAGACCCGAATTTTCCAAAAATACCCGAATAATTTATATTGCCCCAAAACAATAGTCATACCTATAGCAAAAGTACATAATTGATGTATTTATGTATTCACTTTTTGTCAACGCTTTCTAAAATAATCCCAAAACTCTTTTCTTTTAAGGGGCCTCCACGGCATAAGAAAGCCCTAGTGTAGTTGATTGTCATAAGACAATTCCATTTCTAAAAAGCTCTTTAGTGTGTGGGCATTTTCATAACTTCGTATAAATCAAACGTCCAAGAGTATAAATGTCTTGAGAAAACCTCAATTCAGCCATTCGGACTCGGAATTCATGCAAATGATAGGGTAAACATATTAAAAAGTCCCCCAAACGAATGGTTGTGAGAAGTAAGGTCTACACGGTCCAATTGCACCAACTGTTAATTTTTTATAGCGGAGCCTAGTTAGTCAAAGCCTTTCACCGAAGGTCGTCGATCTTCGTATTGGCAGCGAATTTATCTGCTACAGAAAGAAAGAACAAAATGTCAACATGTGGACGGAGTTTACTAGAATTCAGAAACATAATCGTTTCATAAACGAACAAGCTGACCGCGTGGTTCTGGTAATCATTGACATATACTGCTAGGTTCCACATTTCACTTTCACTCGAAATGAAATCGAAAATGAATTTTTGTGTTCTACATTGCACTGTATTCGATTTATATTTCAAAATTTTCTGAATTGAGACGGACTGCTAGGTTCCACATTTCACTTTCACTCGAAATGAAATCGGCAATGAATTTGTGTGCTCTAAATTTCACTGTATTCGATTTCGATTTCAAAATTTTCGGAATTGAGACAAAGTGAAATTGTGATTTCGATAAAATTTCGGAGTTTCCGAATCGCCCGAAATGCAGAACATTGAAAACGAATTCACTCGATTTGCAATTTCGATTTCACTCGATTTCTGGAACCTAGCTGAGAGTGAAATTGTGATTTCAAAAAAATGTTGGAGTTTCCAATTCACTCGATTTGCAATTTCGATTTCACTCGATTTCTGGAACCTAGCTGATAATATCGTATCGACTGCTTATGAAATGTCAGTTCATACAGATTTTGCCTAGAAAATGACGCCAAAATAAACTAGCGCTCTTTGCCCGAAACGAAAAATAAGTCAAACAAAATGACCGCGTTCAATGTTCTTAGGCACCTAAATATTCAGGTGACAGTTTATCAAAGAACTAGGCAGAAAATCTTTCCTAACGCACGAAATTTGTTTGGATTTGCAGGCAAATCGACCAATCGGAGGCTGTTGACTAGGTAGGCAAAATCGTATTGAACGCGGCAATGACAATTATCTTTGATTTCTCCAAAGAATGCTAGAGACACCTATTGGGCTTTAGTGAATTTGCCAAGTTATCCGGATCAGATCATGAAAATAAAACAAACTGGATCATTGAAAGATTTTATATTTAAGTTGTGGCAACAGTAGTTTTTCACATATCAAATCCAGTACCAATTATGACAAATTTTGTATTGACATATTGCAGCCATATTGCAGCCACACGGTACAATGTGACGTCGCAACGCGATGATTTCTCTATTGCACTTGCTCATATTTGAGTTTGACATTTCGCTTGTTGTGTGGGGGTTGTTACCATATGAAAACAAATCTGCATACATTTGGCATTCAATATTTTTTTGTGGGAAACTATGTTCAAATATGCATCATAATTAACCGTATTGTACTGCTAATATTTCCATTTATATTTCTGTGTTATATAGCGAAACAAAACATCTCGAAAGTCTGAATAGTAACTTATTCGAATTTGAAAAAATGCTAATTGATTTTATGTGTTGTTAATTGTGTTTCATACTTTGGTCTGGCAACATTACTGTGTGGCTATAATTTACAGGGGCACCAACATTTAGTGAATGAAATAAAGAACGCTACGAAACAACAACGGGAAATAGTTGAATTAATTTTTAGATCATATTTCGTGATTTCGATGAAAAGCAGGATCACATGTTGTTGTTGTAAGTGCATGTAAATCGATGATCTATATGGATCATAGCTGATAATAAAAAACGGCTAATAGGTGTCACTTCAAAAAAGTGCGAGTTTCCTATTTATTCCGCTCCCAACCTAGCTCCTTTGGTTCACGGTGGAGAGAAGCGAAAACACTCAAATGTCATCGAGCAATTCGTTCGATTTTGTTTCGAGTGCTGAGTGTGCCATCTGTTATAGAAAGTTCGAAATGATTTGAATAAATCGTTATTTTGCGCAGTTGCAATGTTTCTACAATGGATGGCACTGTGTTCTATGTAAAAAATAGCAATGGCGCGCAGACGTTTCACACTTTCGCCACACTGAACCAAAAGAGCTAGTGCTTATGTTTGCTTAATTTTTCCTCGCAGGTTTCGTATGAAACTGACATTTTACATGGACTGCTACATGTATAGTATTATATGGACGAACTATATGGACTAGCAGTCCATAATTATGTCAATGATGGTATCTAATAATGAATTATTTGGTATGTCTGTCACACTATAGCAATATGCACTTTGTTACCTTAAATCCACATAATCCATTTAAACTTAAATGATTCTGCAAATGGAAACTCTTGATTTAAAATCCCATTGTAACCTATTTATTCTGCAAATGGATAGATTTATAAAGTCGTATTAGTACTTGTCGTTGTATTGTGAATCCCCTTTCCACATATCATTGCATGTTATTGTTATTTATTTAATTAAAAAAATCAAACAATTGGCTGGAGTTTTTTTGATTTATTACGAATTTTTTTTTTAAATGTAAACATAAATTATATAAAATTTTAAATTGGTGTTTGGTGTATTTCTCAAATATTTTCTACGACTATATAATTTTTTTTATCTATTAATTTCTTTACTTACTTTACTTCAAGTGTGCGTTTAAAATAAAAGAATAAAAAAAATATTAAATGATTTTTTGTGCTCATAATATTTAGAACAATGAACACATGAACATTTTAAATTTAAAGAGAAACAAATACTATATTATTACAAAAAAAAAAAACTGAAAGGGGCTGCACAATGGTTTTTCTTATAAAATATAACTTATTAATTAAGAAAAAAATAATACAATTTCTTTTATTTTTATATTGTTTTTAATTTTTTTTTCTACTTAGTTTATGTTTAAAGAAATATTAGTAATTTATCAATGAAAATCTCAAGGGCGGACCATTTTTTTTGCGTGTGTGTTTTTTTTTAATTATGTTATTTTTGTTTTAAACTGAGTTACTACTAGTTTTGAAAATAATAAAACAAATGCAACTTGTGTCTTAGGTTGTGTGATTTATTTACATGTCTTATATAGTTAATTTTGTTAAAAGAGAACATTTATGTGTATTTTCTTAAATTTGTAATTATTTTACTTCTATTTGTATTAGTTACTATTTTTCATTATAAATTTATTTAGTTTATCAATAAGGTTTTATTTGATGTAAAATTAAGTGTTCTAAACAAAAAAAGGGCGTTTGGATAATCAACAATTTTTCAGTGGTGGAGGATGGTTTTAGTGGTTTTGTAATATATCTACATAATTAGCTTTTTTTCGAAGCAAATGATCAATGAGTACTGAAAACATATATGTGTACATAAATAGTATATTTTAACTTACTAACAGCGAAAATGTTAACATAGAAGCGCAAAATGCTGTAATAATTTATACAATAATATAATTGTGTGACTTTGTAAATCACTAAATTTTGTCTTGAAGATCGTAATTTGCTAAGTCAAATTTCGCGCCACGCTACTATTCACTTAGACTCAGATAAATGGAGTTCCATCTCTAAAAACATCGCCCGACTTCAACCATAAGGACACCAACGCGCAAATGAATATTTTTTTCAACTTGTCTTTGATTGCTACGGACCTACTGTGCTAATTGAGGCATGTCAATATTTTATAATTTGTTTCCTGTTAATGAAAGCTTGGTATTGTAAGTCAGTGATCAAGTATCTTCTATTTTTAACAGAGCATTTATCAGTCGAAGCGATTGCGGTTTGAATGTCATTATTTGTTTCAATCTAGCCATCCGATTGATCGCGAATTATACAACATATAGAACGGGAAAGATGACTTGAAGAGCGCTTATTTTGCGTAACATTTTTCGTTTAGATTGCCTGACAGTCCTGACAGAGAATCAGGCTTTCGACACGCACATTTTAACATCAATTGGAGTCATATGGCTTTTTGACACTATCTGTTTGCTGCGAATTCACAGTTTGTCGAACTTTTATTAGTGGTAAAATCTTCACCTCTCGCGAACGTCTGACAAACATCCGAGGATATGACTGTCCTGAAAAAGCTTCTCAATTCAGCAGTTCGGACTCGGCATAAAATTCTAGGTCTCTTCCATTCGTCCCAAAAATAGAAACTCACACAAACGCTTGTTGCGCCACCTATTGTTTTATTTTTATTTTTTTTTTTGAATACTGACAATACTGTAGGCTCAGAGGTTAGTGTGCTGGACTACTTTCCACAGCGAAACCTCTCGAGAAAGCTTCTTTATTCAGAACGTTCGGGCACGTCATAAAATTGTAGGTCCCTTGGCAAACTTGTTAGTAGCGATCTTAAAATGATAAATCTAAAAATTTAACTTGAATTATTCAAGTATTGTTTTTCTCAAGTCACGTCACTGCTTTGGATATATAGGTGAGTTGCATCTGCCATTCCTGACAATAGGTCACCTCACACGAGATGATCCCTGATTTTATGTTTGTCAGACTCAAAAACCACTTGCATTACTTTATGCCAACCAACAAAATGAGGAAACATGTTCAATTTCACTAAAATATATTAATAAATACAAAAAAGCTCTGTCTGAGGTATTTAAATTCACTAATTTTGATGGTACGGCCAACTCTTCTCTTGAAAATGACGAATTGTTTAGGTAATGCCCGAGAAATACAATATGTCTTTGAGTTAGCTGCCAGATTAAAGTTGATTTATTTGTAAGGGGGCTTTATTACTATCGATACATTCGAATTAGCCCTTGAGAAGAGAATTTGGAAAATAATTTCAAGAAACACATTAAAGGACCATTCACATGGGAGCGAACGAACGAATTGATGAAATGCGAATAAACCACTTTTTATGCATTTATAAACAGAAAATTCCAAATTTTATTATTCCGAGATATCCTCCTCTTAGAATAAGGTTAAGTTTCACCGAATTTTTTATTCGCTACTTTGTGGAACGCGATTTAAATGATGTGGATTTTGAATAAACTGACTATTCCCGCCAGGGTGTATTCGTTCGCGGCAAAAAGTTTGGAATTCGAAATTTCGTTATTAAGACTATTTTTAAATTTGTTTTATTAGTATATTTTGATGGAACATTTAATTATCCTCCTCTTGGAATAGTAAAATGTGAAATTTTCTTCTCATAAATGCATCAAAAATGGTTTGTTCGCATTTTAGTAATTCGTTCGCTCGCTCTCATGTGAATAGTCACTAAGAGGTACTTTCTAGCTGCCAACTAAGGTTACTTAAATAGTATTTTAAGGAGCATGTGCTTGTATTCTTTTTTTTTTTTTCTAATATGTACCTACTTTTAAAATAACTATGTTGCTGTTGAATTTTTTTGGTTTTTCTTTTTTCTCTGAAAAACATGCTTTTCAGGTAATTCTCTCTTACAATTAAACAAGAAAACATATTTATTTGCATATCTAAAACGGCTCATACTTTATTTGACATTCTAACAAATTAAAATAAACTAAAATCATTGTGCACAGCTTTTTTACAACTAAAAAACTGGTCTAACAAAATTTTTCATATTTCAGAAGACATTTTTATTTAAAGATAAATTAAAGATAAATTTATATATATTTTTTTTAAATAACAAACAATTTTATTTAGTCGAAAATTTAAAGTAAGAAAATATTAAATAAAATTAGGTATCATTATTTCATATCTTTTATTCTAAACTTTACAGAGTGACACAGAGTGTGATGTAAATTTGTGTTAATTATTGTGAACAAACCAGCAAAAAATCATCCTTGTTTTTGACATTGACGTTTTTTATTTATATTTTATGTGCTTCACTAGTATTTACCGATTTCATCGAGCTCTCCAAGCTAACATTTGCATAATTTACTCACATTCACAAGAAGTTATTTAGGGACCTAGGATGAGGCATAATCAATTAATTAATGAAACAACGAGCAAAGTGTCTGCAATCAGTCATAAGACAGATCCATAGGATAGTTTTCTGTCAGAGATTTGATGAGATTTCAAAAATTCGAGTCCTCGGGCCTTACTAATTTTCATTTTTAAACTCCACCTTAGAATTACTGAAATCGCAATAGTTAATTTTATATGAGGAATGTCCCCATTTGGAGTTTGTAAAATTAAAGCTGGAGACTAAATGTGATGCAATATTAACAACACAAATTAAGCTATTGTGACTTACAACAAATTTAAAGGCAAGATAATTCTTACGTTTCGGCTCTGCACAAGTTCCATCGTAGATTTGAGTCATTAACCACTTAAGTAAACCACTTGCACGGTACTACTTATCATATTTTGTGTTCAGGCTAACTTTAACGAAGTCACAATGGCAAACATTTCCATATAAAATGATCTATTGTGACCGTTAAAATATTTAAGTTTGAAGGTTAAAAATGATTATTGGTAAGGCCCATTGTAGTTTTACCAAAACTTTTTGCCGAAAATTTTATTAAAATATAAAAGCTTCCCCGACAGTCTTATAAAGTTACCATAACAAATTTATGAGGCAGTTTTTTTTAGAAAATGTCATTATGTCATTTTGGAAAGCTACAATTTTTATCAAGTAGCTAGTCCCATGGGACTAACTCAGGAGGCTTGTTATTGGACTCCCGATTCAACGAACAGTGGCTTGGCTATCTGCTTTCTACTTGTGCGAAGTCTTCCTCTAGCCGGGTAAGATTCATAAATCCCTGGGCATCTGTGTCCATCCGCTCTACATGTCCCAGACATTTTAAACGATTTATGCGTATTGTTCATCGCACGTCAACGCAACTGGAACCCAACATTTTACGAAGAATCTTTCTCTTGAAGCGAGCGATGATATCTTCAGCTGCTTTAGGTAGAAGATAATTAAGGCAGAATCTCCTTAGTGCGAAGTTTCCTTTTTTACATTGAAGTTTCGTTATCGCCCTTTAGCCTTTACTTTATAGAAGAGCATGGCTTTACCACTATACCACTTCTCACATAGACGTTTTTATAGGAACACTATCTTTCTGGTAGCGAGGCGAAATTTAGCAGAATTTAAATGTACCATTGAGGGCGTTCAATAATCTAGTAAGTCTGACAGCTCGATTGCCGAGTTTTCATTGGGCTAGACTGGTCATGTGAAAAGTTTTCTCAGTTGACATCTATGTCCGCAACACCGACAATGAAGTCAAGAATTTCACGACTTACTACTAAGTTGACGTCTATTTGTGTCAACGTCCGTCTGGAGAACTCAGTGTTGGCATTTCTATTGGAATATCGGAGAGCATGGGAGAGCGCAATTTGACATTTTGATTGCCCTGACGGGTAGATCACCAATTAGAAACTTGGAACTTAGGAGGAAAAAAAATTCAATTGTCAATAAGTGACATACCGACAATTCAAGTTAGTTTTCGCGTTCAGGTAAATTTGAATCCACACAATTTAAGCCAACTTACTATGACTAGATTCTTGAATTTGGCCATTGTCTTAAGAATTTTTTGCTTTGTTGCCACTCGCAGAGAACGTTTTCTCTCACTCCTACAAATGGTATATTGTTCGTAAAGAATTTCGAGTGTCGTGTACAATGCATGTCACTTTTTTTATTAATAAATTGTTGCACTTTAAATTAATTGCCGTAGATTTTTTAAATGTTTTGCACTGTAATGAAACTTCTTCAGTCTCAGAATAGTGCATACAAAAGGTCCAAAACTGTCCTTTGTTTACAATGCAAGATAGATATAAAACGTTTGCCTATTTGCTACTTCTATTTAAGAAAGTCAGATTTCATTGCATTTTACTTAACTGAAAGGTATACTTTTAATTGCATGGCGTTCACGATTTCCAAATCTTTTTTTTGAAACATTCTTATTTCTTAAAAACGCTCTTAACACGATTCACTTTTACATCACTAACAAAACTGATCTATGTCACTCTTAAAATAATCGTAAACAATGTAATTAACAAATACTTTACAAATATTTATTGTATTTGTTAAACAAAATATTAAAATTAAACGTATTTATATATATCGTTATATATTAGATATTATAAGTTTTACAAAAGAACAAAATATTTATAAAATGGTCACGCTGCAATAAGGAATAAATTTTATTTTAAAAACAATAGAAAAATGCACGAAAATTTCAGGCAAGGTAAACTAAAAGTCTTAGTTAAATAATAAATAGAACATTTTATGGGAAAGTCATTGTGCATTTCAGAATTTTTAACTGTCGCGATTTATTATTATATATTTTTTTAATGTAATTCAAATTTAATTTAATTGCATTTTTTTTGTTTCTTTACTACTTTACTGCTATTTTATATTGTCTCAAACATAGAATAAAAAAAAACGCTAACGAAAACTACTCTTGACTCGTATAATTCCAATACATTCGGAAACATTCTCTAAGAAAACAAAATTATAATTTCTCTATCTCTTCCACAAAAACACTACACACACACACAATATTTTTTTTTCTTTCTATTTTGAATCAAATAACATATAATTTCACTGATTTTTTATTTATTTGTTTTTCTTTTATTTTAGGCCAAACCAGTAAAAAAAAAAATAAATTATAACGAGATTTATAAATATTCGAAAAAAGAAACCTTTAGTATAATTTTTCTGAAGTAACATTTAATTTTGATGACAAAAGAAAGAAATCACAAAACACAAAATGAAAGATTTATTGAAATAGGTTCTATTTATCGTGATGGTGATTATGTTATTATTATTATTTTTTTTTTATTCATTTCTATTTATTATTTTGTATACAAGCAAGATTGATTTTTTTTATAGTATTAAAAAACAAAAATCTATAACAAAAAAATAAGAAAGAAAAGCTAAACTCTTTTTGCAGCTGTGACCATTTTATTTATATTTTGCAATATATATAAAAGTATATTTTATTTTTGTTTTTATAATAATGAAATTTTGTTTAAGAAAATAAGTTAATTGTTTTTGTTTACACACACACACCATAGTAGATCATGAGACTATACAAGTGCTTGTATTTATATATATATTATATATAGAATATTATGTATAATAATACATAAACAAAAAAAAAGATTTGTTTAAAAAATAAATATTTACGAAAACCATTAAACACCAATTAAAAATATGAAATGTTTACTTAGAAAAATTTATTTATGGTTGTAGTTAATTATGTTTTCATTATTCAATAAAATTTTATTTTCCTACTTCACTTATACCTAATAATTTTGTTTTTAAATTTAGTTTGAATTATAATCTATAAAAAAAAAGTTTGTGTTTTGTGATTTGTTTTTAACAAAATAAATGTTTTCGTTATAATCTGTGCTTATCGCGACCACCACCACCACCACCACCACCACGACGACGACGACGATGATGATGATGACAATATTGATGTTAATGATGACAGCAAAAAGGATATTCTCCAGAAATCTGCAATTTAATTTGTAAACAAACAAATATACTTGTATGAATAGATAAAGCGTGTACCTACCAACACCTATATAAAAAAAACAATATTAATTATTGTTAACAAAACGCCGACGAACTACACAGCATTACACCTAGAACACGATCATAGACTTTCAAATTTTCATATGGTTCTTCTTCACATTATAAAAAATGTAAATATACAAATATAAAATAAAAGGACATATAAATAATTTTTAACATGAAACTATGTATAGATCGATCAATCGATCGGGGAAAACAAAATATAAAACAAAAAGTAGAATAAAATTGGATATTTCCAAAGTATTAAGAAATAAAGTAAAATTTTATCATTATTCACATTCCTTGCAGGTTATAAAAAAAATATATATATTATTTCGTTTGATTTAGATTTTTCGTTTTTATTTATTTGCCTTACAAAATCAAACACCTACACACACAATCAACGGATATCAGAAGCAATTCATAAATTAATACAAAATCAAGTAATTAAGAATAAAAAAGAAAACATAAATTTTAACGAAATGAAAAAGTGCCTGCAAAATAACCACCTGTCTTTGTGTGGCTATCTACATATCTTCACATTGCACTTTCGTATTGATAGCAATGGTGGTGAAATTTAGAAGCTTCATTAAAAACGAAACAAACAATTATTTGTTACTGCTGTAAGATATTTATTATTATTTTTTTTGTTTATTTTATTGTTGTGACGTTTATTTTAAACGCAGAAATTGAGTATTTCCCTGGAAAAAAAAGTCATATTTGTACGTAGCACAGTGATGGGTGTCCAAACGTAGTCTTCCACAAGATTAATTAGAATACTGTAAGCTAACTCTGAACATTGTTATTGGTTTGTTGATAGAATTTCACCATGTGGCGGTTAGGTTCGAGATGTAGCCACCCTAAGGGCAGAGTAGGCCATTCTTGTATTGTAAAACAATAACACACTGCACAGGTTTTCCTTGGAAACTTAATGGAACGACGTAACTTTAAAAAAAATGCGAGTACCCTCCCTAGCAACGTCTGGTTTTGCTGGTCAATTAGTCCTTCATTATTAAAAAAAAAAAACTTGGACATCATAACTCATTAATTTTCAATGTCCGCCTATTCATTACAACGATCACTGGTATAGGATGTGAACTCTCCATAACGCTTAATCTTCCACCAACGACTCTAAATCATCAAGTAATGAACTTGATCTAAACATTTCACCCTGACCCTACCTACAGCACGTCTGACTTGAGAAAACTTAAGGTGGGTTTCCACATGTCGGTTGATTGACAAAGTTTGACAGCCCTCGCGTTTATGTCATCGAACGACACCAACGTCAGTTCATTTCCACTTATGCCAATTATTGGCAAGAAATCGTTTGTCAGTTGATTGACCAACTTATGAACTCGATGCCAATTAAATTTTCTTTGTCAATTTTAGACAAAGTGACATTTTGTTTGACAATTTAGCTATTTCCACTTGTCCAGTGGTTTCTTGTCAATTATTGGCAAACGCTGTTAGTCAATTCATTGACAAGCAATTTTTCGCTATTTCCACTTGCCAATTGTTTAATTGGCATAAAAATACGTCAATTGTTAATTTCAAATCGACAAGTGGAAACCCAGCATTATCGATTAAACATACATTTGTACGTCTCTTCATGTGTCTCAAAAATAAAACTCACACGAATGGTTGAGAGATGGAAAGGTTCTAAATACATCTGCCCTGTTGCTTCCTATGTTCTTATTCAATATACCATATGTATTGTTGCTATCACCTTTTATGGATCGATTCGAGGTAGAAGATCTCGTGGTTTGTGGTTATTTTAAGACGAATGCACTTTTTATTGGATTGACGAAATCGAAGGAGTAAATTAAAATTGTGAAATTCTTCACGGCTATGTCACCTTCATTACGAACAAAATTTCTAGACCCCCGTATTTTTAGAGAAAACAACCAAACTTTAAGTAATTCTTGAATCAGCAGCTGATTAAATGCCTACACAAAGCTAGGATAATACTTCTTACTTTCTTAGCGTTGATATGTTGTCGGCAATGCCTAGTTAATAGAGAACTACAGTAGGATTTATTCCTTACTTAAGTGCAGCTACAGTGCGGGGTAAACTTAGCTTTGGCTTTAACCAATACGCCTCTACAGCTAGCGAGGTCGTTAGTCTTAGACAACACTGATTCACATTTTCCTAACCAAGTCAATTTGGCTGTAAAGCTAGTAGAGTTGGCTATTAAATCTTGTTATCTAAAGTCTGTCATTCAAAACGGGAAAATTATTTTAAGAAGTTTAAGTTGGAAACTATCTTAAGAATAAGAATATCTCGTTTGAATTTTCTTTCATTCATTGCAAACTTGTCTGAAATTTGTTCGAAATTAAAGTTTACAAACGCATTCTCTGCAATGAAGCTTGTTAAATCTTTGAAACGATTAAGATGATTTAATAGTTAATAAGAACAAATCGTGTCGAAAGATGCATTCCAACACTCGTATTCGAATATGATCTAGGGTCGAATCTCCTTATTCGTCGATCGATATATTCACGAAATTATATAAAAAAATCTTGTGAAAAAACTCACACAAAACGAATGGTTGCGAGAAGCTAGGCCTAGGGTCTCTACCCGCCTGTCGCGCCACATATTTTTTTTTTTTTTTTTTTTGTATATGTTCACCATTATTTCAATTCATTTGTCTCAAAAAAGTTAAAAACTCTGACTAAAAACGAAATGAAATACGAATACGAGTCGTTTACGACAAACACAAACGGGAATAGGGGTGAATAACTTGTTCATGAAGGAGGCGATTCACCTCTTTTTTTTGTAGAGGACTTGCCAAGGACTTGCCAACATGTATTTCCAGTCGAAGAAAACGAAATCATTGAAGTAGTTCCACTGAACATACAAATACAAATTTTTCAATTTGCGAAAATTGCTTTCAAATCGAGAGGGCGGTACTGTAATACCGAAAACTAAAAAGAATTGTTACTTATAGAAGGTTCCGTTTTCCACTGTATGTTTTTTTTAAAGGTTAAATGATGTTGGTTATTAAAACTACGATTCAGAGTGTAAATAACTAAAAATAGGAAAAAAATGTTTCCAAATTATATACCGATTTTTTAAAAAGAGGACATCTACCCTTGCAAAAGGCAGCTATCGTTGTTATTGTACAATATTATAGTTTTTTAATTATACCAATAGGCTCCCAAACTAGTTTTCAGGCACGGGTGATAAGCACAAAAGGGCTAATCACCCTTGGGGAATTTATACAATAACTATTCCCAAAATATAATGTCAATGCGATGACAAAAATTAAAAATTTAAGATGACGTATTCAAACTCATTTCAGTGAGTGAGCAAGTGCATTTTTCGAAAATCGAATACATAATCAATGTTCACTCTTCGAAACCCATTCACTACATGTTTTGTTATCTAAATTAAAGGTAGTTCGTTCCTTTTATGCTCATTACATTGGCCCGCAAATATCTTTTCAGATCACTCTCCCTATTACACCAAAATTGATCTGTATAAAAGTGATTATCGAATTTTTCTCAACACACCCAATCAAAATGGCTTACGTACAAATATAACGACTGCAAGTTATTGTTGCTTCCTAGTTTTGTCAATTGAAGTTTTGATGTGAAAACAAAATTAGAGAAAACAAAACATTTCTATATTAGTTTCCTCCCTTGACTTGTAACAACCTAATTGTATTATTCTGTTTTTATTATTGTAAAACAGTTCTACTTAATGGCAGTTTTTTTTTTAATATGTTTTCCTAAATATACATAAACAAAAAAAAAACTGCACTGAGTTATATAAAAAAAAAGATTAACAAACAATTATGTCCCTTAATTTAGTCATATTATCCCTCGATATCGTTTCTGTATTGAGAAGTAAAAAAAAAAAATATAAAAAAAAATTGTAATTTAAAAATAAAAATATTTTTCCCATTTTAAAAACTACTTTCTAAGCAATTATACAAAGTAAAATAAATTTAAGAAAACAAACCATTATATATGTCGCTTGATAAGAGATTTATAAAATAAACAAATTTAAAGAAACAAAAAAAAGAACAACTTTTGTTATAACTGCTATCGATTTATTTAGTTAGTTTTTAAATATTTTACTTTAATTCAATCATTAATATTATGTACGATTATTAGAAATAAAAAAAAAACAAAAATTAATTTTTAATTTTAGTTTTAATACACGAGCATTGAATTGTTATAAAAATAAAAAAAAAAAGTACTTGTCATGATATGAAACAATGATACAAGAAAAAGAAATGAAAAAAATAAAACTATAATAATTTTAAAACGAAACAAAAAAAAACTATTGAATTCTTATTTTATTTACTTTATTCTTATAAATATTGATTTTATTTATTATGATTTTTCCGTATTCCATGTGAATTCTATTATCTATGTTTTTTTTTATGTTTAACTGTGTTCTAATGATGTTTTGTTGCGCCTCTTTAAATGTAGCCAAAAAGTGAACGTGTGCATGTTTTAAAACAACTTCTATAGCATTATTAACCTATTCACTATATAACTAACTAAAATGAAATAATATTTATCATTTGCTGCAAGCTTTTCTAAACTAGTGCAAAGAAATTTATTCATTATTTTTCAATGTCTATGCCACAATGATGAGGCACTCTAAAAATTTAGCCTACAAAATGTTGTGTGTTATTGTGTTAGGTTCAATACGAACACAATTCTTTGAACTAGCTCTTTTCCTGTTGTCGTTTGCCGTACAATTCTTTCAACTTTCATCAACAATCTCATTATGTATTTTACTGCAAATAGCAAATATTTTCAGAAAAGAACCTTAGAAATTGACGCGATGAGCACTTCCATCTTCGTATGCATTGAAAATTTCAAGGAGAATAATCACCCCTATTCCCGTTGGCGTTTGTCGTAAACGACTCGTATTTCGCTTCGTTTTTTACAGCTAGGTTCCAGAAATCGAGTGAAATCGAAATTGCAAATCAAGTGAATTCGTTTTCAGTGTTCTGCATTTCGAGCGATTCGGAAACTTGTAAATTTTTTCGAAATCACAATTTCACTTTGTCTCAATTCAGAAAATTTAGAACATAGAACACAAAAATTCATTTCCGATTTCATTTCTAGTTAAAGTGAAATGTGGAACCTAGAAGTTAGTCGCTGTTGTTAAGTTGTTTGAGACAAAATAATTGAAATGACGGTGAACATAGAAAACAAAATAATATTGTTAGCAAAAGTTAAAATAAAAATCTGAACTTCGTTTTACAACGACACGAAACATGAGTCGTATACGACAAACGCCAACGGGAGTGGGGGTGATTATGTAACGTGCGAACTCTACCACCGAATCTTAAATTTCGGTTTTTTTGTTTAAACTTTCTGAACTTTATACTTTTATATAGCAACGGTAGCTCTAATTTTGGACATCCACATCAAAAATATTACGGTAGCGGGCATTCCTCCATTCCATATACATACAAAATAATTAGGGATAGTCCCGAAATGCTTTTCGTCTCAATGAATCGGAAATAGCTATGTTTGTTCTTTTGGCGAACTACAGAGATAGCGGAGTTGCATCATACTTTTCACTGTTTTTGTAATCCGCTTTGCTTCGTAGACTGAGTTTACATAAGGTTTTAATTAATATTCTCAACAACTATTAGACAAACTAAAATGCTCAGGTTTGTCCACACCAAACAAACAAACATTTAGGAAAACATTTCAGAAACGCTTTGAAAACGTTTCGAAAACACTTTCATTCTGCTAAAACGTTTCGAAAACATTTTCAAAACATTATTTTTGTGCAGACGATAAATTTTGTTTTCTGCAGTTGGTGACGAAACAAAATGTAGAAACAAGTGTGGTGCCGGGAAAAAATTGTGGAATTAGTATACAATTATTAGAAATGAAGCAGAACTGTAAAATACTTTTTTCACGACGCGAACAAATTTTATTCTCGTTTGAAGACATTTTCTTAAGATCATAAACTTGGGAACAAATGAAAAACATTCAAATACCTAAAAAAAAACCTGCGGAAAACGTTTTTGAAACGTTTCAGAAACCTTTTAAAACATTTAGGAAATGTTTTGAAAACAATGAAAAATGTTTTCCGAATGTTTCCTAAATGTTTGTTTGGTGTGGACAAGCCGACAACGACATATAAATCGCAGGTCTATAAAGACCAGGTAGGCAGTTAACAGTTCAATAAGGTTCATTAACTTAGTAAAACCGCTAGGACTGTCCATAGGTTTGATGTCCAGTATAACGCAATGCACTCTTGTTTCAACAACAATAATAATTGTCTTAAATGACTGAAGCGATACCAAGGTAATCAGCTCTATCGGGACTCGTTGAATATGTGTGTAAACTTTTTTTTAACCCCTAGAGGAATATTTTTTCAAATTAGGCAGCCCATCTATGTTTAAACGTTCGTAAGGTCCGTTAAAAACTTCTACAGACCTCGGACAATAGAAACCGTTAAATCTAACCAAAATTCTAGATCACAAATGCTTGCATAGCTGCAGGCTGATTGGAAGCAAGTCACTCTGAACGGTTGTATTGACAACTTTTTTACTTTAGATAATTTGCTTTGCTTAAGTGATGTGAAGGGTGTTTTTGTTTTAGAGGTATAGAACTTTGAGTTGGCAACGCTATTTTAACTGGCGGCCATTTTGTTAGCTGTCAAGTGATTTATTTTTAGTTTGGTTTGGTATTTCAACATGAATATACTGACGCCTGAACAACGCTTCCAAATTGTGCAAATTTATTTTGAAAATCATGGTTCTGTTCGAAATACATATCGCGCCTACCTCCATTTTACAGTCAACATAATCGTCTCACTTTTGGTTGAAAGGATACGTCAATAAACAAAACTGCCGTATTTGGAGTGATGATAATCCTCAAGTGTATGTTGAGACACCGTTACATCCACAAAAACTGACTGTTTGGTGTGCTTTATGGATTTGTGGAATAATTGGTCCGTACTTCTCTAAAAACGATGCTGGCCAGAACGTTACAGTCAATGGTGACCGCTATTAGAGCCGTGATTACTGACTTTTTCGTTCATCAATTGAACAACCATGATGTGCAGGAGCTGTGATTTCAACAAGACGGCGCAACATGTGACATGTTTGATTTATTGAAGGAAACGTTTGGTAACCGCATAGTTTCACGTTGCGGACCCGTGAATTGGCTTCCAAGATTGTGCGATTTAACGCCGCTTGAGTATTTTCTGTGGGGATATGTGAAGTCACTAGTCTACGCCGATAAGCCCGAAACGATTGAGAACTTGGAGGACAACATTCACCGCGTTATTGCCAATATAAGGCCATAAATGTTGGAAAAAGTCATAGAAAATTGGACCTCCAGATTAGACTTCGTCCGATCTGAGCCAGCCGTGGCGGTCATATGCCAGAAATCATATTTAAATTATAATTCCAGAAGATTATCTTTCGAATAAAGTAAATTTCATGTCAATTTAAACAAATCATCTTTGTTTTATTCCATTTGAAAGTTCTATACCTCTAAAAAAAAAAACACCCTTTAGATGCTTATACAACAAACCTAGATGTAGTTTTCAAAAAGTTTCGTCAAACAAAATTAGACATGCTGTACAAACTTAGCATAAGCCGCGAAGTCATTCTTTCTATGGTTTTACAAGGCCGTAACTTTTGACGCTCACTGTATACATGCTAAGGTCTTCTATATACTGCGTTCTCTACGTATTCGTTTCGCAGATTGCGGGTTGAATACTTAGGACAACTCACTATCTGAGAAGCTCAATGCGATGATATTGATCTCACTGAATCTCCTGCTTTAAGGCCCTTCAATATAAGCGTTGCTAA
Organism: Cheilosia soror; assembly: GCA_949372485.1. Classification (NCBI taxonomy): domain Eukaryota; kingdom Metazoa; phylum Arthropoda; class Insecta; order Diptera; family Syrphidae; genus Cheilosia; species Cheilosia soror. The sequence continues at coordinate 104,294,508 of OX443561.1, forward strand.
ATATCTTAATTGTATCTAAGTAGATAAATCTAGGAATACGGTGCGTGACAAGTTTATCTTTCAAATGACGCACGGCATTTAAATTAAAGTCACGCCGTCGTGGTGTACACACAGCTCCATTAAGTTAAGATTTAGATACAGACCTTCGCTGCACCTTTCCGTATAAAACATGGCTGCAAACAAAAAACGATCGTATGACTTTTCATTTCGGTAGATCGCTCGCGCTAATTCCGTATCCATGACGGTACGGAATATCGTTGTACATTTCCTATTGTCGCTTATTGTATACGACACTACGATTGATGTACTGCGTCCACGAAAGTCATATCTTATATAGATTACTCATCCGATAAATATAAAAGCAACATTTGAATCTGGGGCCCAACTCTCTATTTCGTTCCGAAAGTCAATCCTATTAGAAATTGCTTTTCGTTCCGATTTTGAATTCGTACTCTGTAACACTTTCGATTTTTCGTATATCAATGATATTTGGAGATTTGATTCCGCCGAATATTCGGTTTCGGATAATTTCACTTTCCGAACGAAATACAGAGTAGGGCCCTCGACTTTAAACATGAATTGAATACGGCAAACGACAGCGTAAATCGGGGTAAATATAGTGCTACCTATTTTTGTTTTTAATTCTGCCGTATCATATTGTGAAGATTCTTTTAACATTACGTACCTACAATTGATGAAATTTGTATTGGTGATGGGCGGCATAATCATCCTCATAAAATTACTTTGAATATTCCAGCTTGAATCTATTTTCCAGGACATTCCAACAAACAATTTCTTTTTCTCTGTAAATATATAGAATGTGTATACATATTTCTACGTAAAGCACACACACACACACGTCTGTCTTCTCTATCTATCTATTTGTTTCTTAATGTTTGTTTTATAATAATTATACCAAAAAACCAAATGTATGCATAATGTGTGTCCACCTGTCTTCTTTATTATCTTTGTGTTTTAACTGTCCTTCGCTGAAAAGATACATACTTACAACAAAAGCAAACAAACTCTCCTGATAGCTTTATACAAAATTTTATCTAAAACAAAAAAAAAAATAAAATCCATTAAAAAAATCCATTTGTTTTATGTTTCTGTTTTGTTTTGTTAACTACGTTTTGCGTTCTTTTTTGTATCTTTTTTTTTATTTTAGGCCCAACGAAGGCCAAGCAAATACATCCAACAACAGCTTTAGGTAATTATACTGTAAATTTACGCTAGACACATCAACAATTTTTTATTTATATGAATAAAAAAAATACAAGTTATTAGGAGCGTGTATCTACTGTGTAGGGGTAATCAGATTTTTGTATTTATTTAATTTATAAATTTTCTTTTGTATGCCATTGTGATAGGGTAAAAAAAAATGCCAAAAGTAATTGTGAAATATATTGAATATATTTTGTTAATGCTTTCATTTTAACAAAGTAAATATTATTTTATTGAAACGTTAATTGCATGTGTTTTCTTTCCCCCTGTTAATAATAAAAACGTTTTTTTTTTTAATTTGTTAAAATCCTTTTTTTCGCACAAAAGATATTTTCGTTTTTAATTTCATACATCACTTAAGCATGGTATTTATGTGTTTATATTTTTATTTACAATTTCTTCTATTTATTTAAAGATCTGATTACATTCCTAGTTTAAATGATTTATGTTTAATATTTTAAATAGTTTCTACAATTTCTACAAGTATTTTATTTGAATTTGGTTACATAATTACATAAAATAGGTTTTTATATATTTTTATTTATTTATTTGTATTTTGTTTATCTGTTCAATCATTATCGTATAAATTTTAGTGATGGTAAAATTATACGCATCACTTGTATAGATTAAGGGTTTTATGTTAATTTTTGCATTATTCACTGTTCATAATATGACTGTTGTCAGACATCATGCTTTGTGGATATGCTAAATATTTTATAACAAACAGTTGCATAGAGTTTTAGGCCGCACGCACAGTGGCACGAGAAGCGATGCGAGGCGATACGGAGAACAGTGCGAAATGCGATGCGACATGGTGCGCACAGTAAAAGCTTTTCAGTGAGATTTGTTTTCCCTCACGACACAAGATGAACTCATCTTCAAAAAAAGACTTTTAGCGAAAAGTTCATATTTTAAATTGATTAAAAGCAAAAAGAACAAAAGTTCACGAAATATATTTAAAAAGAAAATAATTAGGTAGTTTCAATGATAATTATATCCCCAATTAAAAAATGATGAAATACAATTTTATTTATCACGTGCATCACAAGAGCAGTTGCTTTATTTCATCCCCTTTGTTTCAAAATAAACAAACAGCAAATGAAGCTACTCGCACTCTTACTTTACTTTTGGTGGCGCTTACAGTCCGGAGTGGACCACGGCCTCAACCAACAAGCTCCTCCAGCCAGCTCGGTCCCTAGCTAGCTGCCTCCAGTTACGCACATCAAATTGGTTGATGTAGCCCTCCAATTGTGCACGCCACCTAAGGTTGGGTCTTCTTCTGCTTCGTTGTCCCTCAGGGGCACCTCAAAGACTCGTCGGCCTGGTGCGTTGCCCTCCATACGCTCCACGTGCCCCAGCCATCTCAGCGTTGTATCTTTAGCTTTTTGATCAGATCAACGTCCTGTGTATAGGCCATAAAGCTCTTGGTTAAATCTTCTCCTCCACACTCTATCCATACAAACTGGACCGAATATCGTCCGAAGAAGAGTCCATGCTTCTGTACCATACATCAAGACCGGGATGATTAGGTCATTAGGATTTTATATAATATCTCCTTGGTTCTTTGAGAGAGGGCTTTACTTCTCAGATACCTTCTTAGCCCGAAGAAACAGCGATTGGCAAGTGTGATTCGTCTGATCTCTGCGCTAATGTCATTTTGCGAGGTGATAATGGAGCCCAGGTAGACAAAGTCTTTAACTATTTCTAACTTGTATCTGTCCATCGTGATGTTTTGTCCGAGTCGTCAATGCAGAGACTCCTTTCTCGTTGACAGCATATACTTCGTTTTATCCTCATTGACCACCAGACCCATCTTCGCCGCTTCCGTTTTAATACTTGCAAATATCCCCCTGAAAGCTTGCTGCGATCTTCCGATAATGTCAATATCGTTAGCATATGCAAGCAGTTGAACAGACTCCTGGAAAATTGTACCTCTGATGTTGGCTTGTGAGTTTCGTACAATTGCTTCAAGAATGATGTTAAAAACGTTACACGATAGCGCACCACCTTGTCTCATACCTTTTTCGACATCAAGGAGCTCGGCGATGATTTTGCCGATTTTGAGATTTTTCCATCGCCATCGTGCACAGACGAACGAGTTGGGCAGGAATGCTGAAACGTGACATGGCTTTGTATAACTCGTCCTATATACGCTATCATATGCGACTTTAAAGTCGATGAAAATGTGGCGTACTATTCGCACTCACTCGCTTTAAAAAGTGGTCTGAAGAGTATGTGTGCGAAAAACCATGCGAAATGCTTGGCAAAGGCTTGCGACAAACTCGCTTTGTCGATCCTATACCGCCCGATTGGGATGGTAATTTGTTGTTTAAGCATCGAGGATGGAACGAAAGATGGAATGATATTCATTTCTTTTCAGAGGCTAGGTAGTATTTCAAAGTCTTTGATCAGGTAAACGTCAGTTAAATCATTCCTGCTTTCCGTCAATATCCCCGAAGTGATTTTTCTCGCCAGTTTTGTATACCCTAAACAGGAAGGTATATTCACTTTGTCATTTCATTACATTCGGGAGACCCCGAAAAGTTTACATATTCTGAATCGGGATCAAATTGTGAATTGATTTATACATTTTCGTTTGTAAGTTGAAAACACAATAGCGTCCAAACGAATCACCCTCAGGTTGGCGTTGCAAAGGCTATATCGATCGAGTAATTCTGGTACGTCTCCTGCAAAACCAATATTAGACCCATGTGTTGTCTACGTACTAACTCACGTTCTAACTTGAGCCTGTGGTTAATCACACTCCCACTTGTGTTGTAAACTGTTCGACTTTCTGACGGCTGATTATGACGAAAGCTTTCCGTCACTGTTTTGCCCATAGCTAGTGTCGATTCAGCACGTTTGCATTTTTCTTATTTTGCACATGTAACAACAACTATACCTACAATATGCCACATTATTTTATTTATTCTCAGTAAAATTCGACGCTAATACGTGATTATGTACATCAAAACTGTATTTGTTTCCACATTTGTAAATACGTTCTTCCAGTTTGTCATAGCATTCTTCTTGACTTTTACGATGATTTTCCTTCAACAAAGTGTATATTTCGTCAATAGGTATCTCTTTCGTCAATATATGCAATCCGAACCAAAAAATATTTCCCAAAAATAATGCAAAAGTTAACAAAAACAATGTAAGGTTTATAAGTTTCTCAGAATCACATAATAATAGCAATTTAGATATTTAAACAAAGAAGAATACTTGTAACAAGAACTATACAACATGCCACATTATGTGTGTTATCATTTTACAAATACCAAGACTTTTTCATGGTAGTGGATCAACAACAGAAGAATCTGCCAAGCCACGAGTGCTTCGATTTACTTGGTCGATGAAGACGACATCTCCATTGATGCCTGATCAAATAATGCAAAAGATCCGCGAAGTGCTCGATCAGAATAATTGTGACTACGAGCAAAGGGAAAGGTAAACATCATACTGAAATATATTTGTTTTTAACTAATGTACTTCCGCTTTATATAGATTCGTTTTATGGTGTGTGCATGGTGATCCCAATACAGACTCTCTGGTACAATGGGAAATCGAAGTTTGCAAGCTTCCTAGGTTGTCATTGAATGGCGTCCGTTTTAAACGCATTTCGGGTATGTTGAGCTTTTGTCCAATTTAAACGACAATTTTAATATTCATTCGTTTGGCTTTCTCTAATCATCAGGTACTAGCATTGGATTCAAGAACATTGCATCTCGTATAGCATTTGACCTACGTCTGTGACTCGATCAAACAAAGAACGAATCATCATCACTAGCATCATCGGACGATCAACAACAATCGTCCTCATCGTCGACGACACATCATCGCTTCAAAAATGAGTCCCATTCAGCGTCAACATCTACAGGAAAACACCCCTCTTTACTAAAGACTAAAATTGCCGACACCCTAATTAATAGCAGTTTAGTTAAGAGCAAAAAAATATCTCACATTAAACAGCCAACCATTGTGACTACTAGCTGCACCAATAATATTTCCGGCACAACTGCAAAAAAGCAAAAAATCCGCTCAAATTCCGAATCCGACAAGGTCTCTATAAATCTATCTTCAGGCGAGCGCTTGGATACCGCTAGTAGCTCGAAAAATAGCAGCAACCACAGCCTTCGGGGTCACGGTCATGAGCCTTTGTCATTTGAAGAAACAGCATCAGCAATTGCGCCCGCATCTGCTGCTCTTACTACCAATGAGTGCGCGGTCGCCCTAGCTGCTGCAACAACCGACAGTAGCACTATACCTCTAACCGTGGTAACAGCAGCATCTGCTTCATTCTATTGCCCTCATCCCACAACTAGTACTCGTGTCGATTCAACAATTCAAATGCACGAAGAGATAATCGATCCCATTGCCGAGGAGGAGGACGATGACATTGACATTGATAACATCGATGAGAATGAAATGTGTGATCTTGCCTCTTCAGCGCCAATCAAGTTTAATGCTGCTGCTGGCGGGAGTAAGTTTTCAACACCGAGTGCTGGAACACCCAGTACATCCAGCGGACTGACCGCTTTAAAACTCAATGCAAAAGGTAAAACGAAGACTGCGAGCGATAATACTCAAGCCAAGATGAATACGAGTAAGAGTCTAAACGACAATTCAATTGTAAATACGAACAAAACTAAGGCGAAATCAAACGTGAGGACACCTACTGGTCCCGTCAAGGGTAGACCCATGCTACTGGGCAGAAAGTGTCTAACAAAGGTCGTGAACTCAAAGCCGTCTGCAGCTCCTACTAACGAAGACCCAGCACAACCAGATGGCGAAGCAGATTCAGCAACCACAGCAGCAGCTTGCACCACAAGCGGTAACAATAAAAAGGACAATGGTAAATTAGGATATAACAATTTAATAGCATCACTCTTGCGCACAACAACGCTATAAAGAACTGAAAACGAAACATTTGAATATATACTTATAATATGTATGTGTGCAAAATAACTAGTTGTTGTTCATTTGTTCATAATGTTCATCTCTCTCTAAGCTAAGCAAAACAAACAAAAAAAATTAAAAAGTTGACTCACTTGTGTGTCAGCAACACACAAATACCTTCGACGGTAAATTATTGTATTTGAAATGATGTAGGTAATAAAAACAATGTTTATGTTAACGTATACACTGTAGTAAGTATAAAATTGTAAACTCAATTATGTAAACGTAAACTTAAAGTTGAAACGAGAATATAATTATGAACAAAACGCTACACAATGTGAAACGCATACCATTTTTTTTTTTTTTTTGGAGAGCCACCTCAAAAGCAATAGAATATTGTAAATATAATCCTATGAGTTATTAAACTATCTAACAGGTCAAAGAAATGTGTTGGACAGCATTTAACTATTTTAGGTTTGTTTCCTCCTCATGCTAAAGAATGGATGTATCTATGTATGTAGTATATATTTTAATTGGATACAAGTGCAAGATCACTTTTAAAGTTCAATGGAAGCGAAAAGAGTGGATACTTTTGTAATCCATTTTAACAGTATTGGATGACTTTGAATTGTGTACTACACTAGATTCGACCAGCTGCTACACCTACTCCAAACAAGGGAATTTGCTATTCAAAAGGTAACGCCAAATGTGAAACAAAAACAAATTCTAAAAATATCAATCGACAATTACATTAGTATAGTCTCCAGATAGGATATCTGCTATCATTTTTCTCGAAAGTTGTAGCAAGAACATTTATGAATTATTGTAGGGTGTTTGGAGCAAATTAATATATTCACGCTTCTGACATTGGCCCTCTTAATTAGAGTCGAAGACTCTTCGTACGGGAGCGCTAGTGTCCATTCGCTCATACATATTTATATATTATACATTTACCCTTATTCCCGTTGGCATTTGTCGTATACGACTCATGTGTCGTGTCGTTGTAAAAACGATATTTAGATTTTTTTCGAACTTTTGTTAACGATTTTACTTCATTTTTAATGTGTTCACTGTAATTTGAAAAAGTTTTTCTTAAAAAATATACAAACACTGACTTAAAACCGATATGAAACGGGAATAGGGGTAATTATATTAGTCATCTTAGACTACTGATGCGCAATTTTTATACCAGCACAACCTTGTCCAAGCATAAAGCGATTCACTTCGTTCTGCGGAGGTAGGTTATTGACTGGAAGAAAGAAAGAGGAAAGAAACTTGTATTTTAAAAATCCGAAAAATAGTTACTGAAAGATCGTCACAGCTACAGCTTGCGCACCATTGTCATTTGCAAAACTTAATGGCTCACCTTGTACTACATGCGCTTGTTGCAACGAGGTCTTTTCAACTTAAAAACAGAATAAGTGTTTGTGACTGATCGAGTTATTTTTTTTAGTAGCTGGTCACAAAATCTTACGTTTTTCCTACCATAGTTAAATGCGAATTGCCCCTTCTCCCATTTCTTTAACGTAGCCCATAGCAAACACCAATTAAAGAGAAACAAGTCCGAATAACAGTCGCTTACCCGAAAAAAAAGAATCCTCCTACAAAAACTAAGTTGGTCTGATTTTGGAATGCATAATTGTGAACTTGTCGTATGCACTGGATGTAATTACCTATCTGTGCCGCCTTAAAAAACCATAGTAATTTTACCAACATACAACATAATGTTCGAATATTTTCTTTTCCCCAACAAAATCACACCGATTTGTTGCGGTCCGCATACCGACATATCCTCACATAATTTTTTTTCTTGGTTTGCATTTAAAATCGACATAATTTCCTGACTTTCAGCGCGGAATCGGCCTCTGTTTGAATCCCTCAGTAACTCTTCATAACGTAATAAAGAAAACGAAAGCGAAAAGAAAACCATAAAATCCCATTTATATAGAAAAAAAGTCTCCCATTTTTATTTTTTTTTATTTACAAACACGCTTAGTTAATTTATATTTTAAAACAACAACACATAGACACTTGATGCTTTTAGTTTTAAGATTAATAAATTTACATTTTGTTCTTTAATTTGTAAGTAACTGTTGTTTTTATTTTTTTAAATAGATTGCTCTTCTTCTATTTTAAAAAAGCATATATATTTTTTTGTGTAATTTAAAATAAATTAACAATTACATTATAAAATTATTATATTCGTAAACAAAAAACATTGAAAAAAAAATCTCAACAATTTTATTTATAAAATAATTATGAAATTTTGTAAAATACATACAAACAATGATACAGGACTTAAGAAAGCAAAATGATTTTAATTATTTGACTGTAGGAATTTAATTATATAAATATGTAATCCAAAAACACAAAAAGTTTACGCACTTTATATTGGTATAAAAAATATATATATTACTACTACATATATATTATTGATTATATTCTTATTAAAAATAAAACACACACACAATCTTATATGCATCTTAGACTTGTATTTAGTTCATTGTTTTTATTTTTTTCTTCCTAAGTTTATTACTTTATTTTTGAACTATAAACTATTTTATTTACTATTATGGATATTTGAAAAGAAAACTGAACTATGTGGATTTTAATTATATTATACTATGCATAAACTGATGATGTAAATGGGAATTGTATTTACTAAAGAAATTTAATATTATTGAGTTTGTTTTATTTCAAAAAAATTCTTATATTTTCAGTTGTTTATTTTACTACATAGCTACATGTAGGTACTGGCGAAAAATGTGTGTAAATAATACTTAGACTTAAAAGTGATTTAAATGGTATACATGCATTTGAATATGTTGGATAATTTACATGCGACTGTCATATTCCGCTCATTATTGTTCTAATTGCCAACTTCGGTTAGAAAAGTAGTAGTAATTAGTTTAGGCTAGGTTGAAGTGGTTGCCGGCACACTTAGACCATTATAAGGTCCCTTGTGATACCACATGAATCTAGGAAAAGTTTCGTCCTACTCGTTGAACCAGTTTGAGCTTCTGATGAAGCATTGAGGACTACGAATGTCTAGGTTTGTTAAATCGTTTAGATCATTGTAATAGAAGGCTACCAAATGTAGTTTCCGTTATGGGGAGAGTGCCGGACAAGTGCAGAAGAAGTGAAGAATGGTCTCCTCGTCCTATTCGTCTAAACAGCTTCTACAAAAATCGTTTGAGAATACGCCACGCTTTTTTACATGCCTGCCTATAATGCTCAAAACACACGTGCAGAATTCACTGTGCAGCAAGATTAGAATACACATGTTCTTATGTGGTGATGCAAATGTAAATTCTGCACCCACTGCAGCACTGCAACATGTCTCTCGGCCCTATCATGGTATCCGTTCGGAGAGTAATTTTCCAGTCGGATACTGAATTTAAGACACATTCATAGAATCCGTTTTCCGAACGTGCATCAACGCATTTTGTTCACTCAAAATCTTTCCGGGATGAACAGATGTCGGAGACCATCGGAGTGAAATTGACATGTTGCTGTCAAAAGGTGCAATAAACCGCAACCCATGGCAATGAAACGGAGACTGCTGGTGTGGTGCGTTACGTTTTGTCGGAGAAAAAATTATCGGACAGCTTATCGGACGATTCAAAATTCTACGACTCGTACAAAATCGGAGTATTTTTCTTTCGGGACGGATACCATGATAGGGCCGTCTATTTCTAAATCCACTGCATAACAACGCGAACGCAGTGAATTAAATTAAATAGACTTGGCAGTTATGTTTATTACGCATTTTTTGTAAAAAAAGCGATCAAAAATGAAGGTGGCAATTATCCATTTTGGAGAAATTTCCGTATTTTGCTGATACCCATTCCTCCGTTCAAGCTCCCCGAAAAAGTACTCCGGAACCGTAGGTACGTAACGTAGTCCGTAACTTCTGTTTTAACATTATTAACAATTAGAATGTTAGAATGCCTACCCTGTATCATAACACCTCCATTGCAATGAATCTCCCAGTCTCAGACGCAATAGCAATTTTGCCGCCATCTCCCTATCGTATAATCGGCCCTAGCGAGATATCCGTCGGAACGGAAAATTCTCCGATTTCATACGAATCGGAGGATTTTTGCTTCAAGGTATACTTCGAACAGCTTTTCAGAACTTTGTTCCGACAAATATGCAACGCACACCGGCGTTTTGCGATTCAGTGCGATCAAATGCGTTTTACTGATATTTTTGACAGCTTCATACGAATTTTCTTCCGATATGCTCCGACAGAAATTGGTTGCGGAGTTTGTTTACGATTTGCAGTGAAGTGTTGATAAATGAAAGCAATAATGAAAAAAACGTTTTAGCAAAGTAATTGGTTGTATTTGTTGCTTCAATTTGTGTTTCCAGGGTAAAAAAAACAAGCACTAAATAGGAAAACCCCGATGTACCACGAAACAACATCATGTCAAATTAATGCGTGCGTCGTCGCATTTTAATTATTCTTTCCAAAGGCGTATACCTCGAATGTAATTTGAGTCTCCGACGGAGTACCTATGCGTTGCGGAGAATTCTCCGTTCCGACGGATACCTCGCTGTCGCTAGGCCCGAATATATCCAAGGGCAAAATGTGAAGCGTTGTTTTCAGTTTACTACGGAATATTATATTGAGGTTCCCATCACTGTCAAAGGAAAGCGTTTGAGATGTATTTCTTTTATATGGGAGGTTCCACGCTCCGTTGCCCAATTTTGACCAAACTTCACAGAAACACCTTTGGCTCAATAGCAAACATTTTTGCCAAATTTTAGCTTAGTCAGTTCGGTGAGTTTCAAGATGTAAGATGTTTAAAGTTTTCGTTTTTGTATAGAAGCTGACACGCCCCTTTTTTCATTCAAAACTCCTTTGAGCGAATAACAACATAACATTTTCTTAAAATATGAGCTCAATCTGTTGCACATAATGCTCTGACGTCAACAGAAAGAGTACTCATAACAATTTCAACTTCAATGTGGACATTATGTGGTTTTCTAGTATACCTACACGATAAGCGGCATATATGCAACCATTCGTATTGTAGAGGATTTCAATCTTATTAGATCGTTTTCATCGGCAGTCCGTTTTATATTCGCAGTTTTGACAATAAATTGAATATTTAGAAATTTGCGAAGAAAATGACACAAACAATGACTTAAAACCGAAATTAAATGAATAGTGCAAATCCGAAGAACGTGGACGACGAATTGGTAGAAGAGGGCTGTAGGATATAAGGACGCGAGAAATAATGCTTCTAAACACAAAAATAAATATATCGCCAAATAATTGTATAGGTACAACAACTTTTTACAGCATAAATAATAATATTTTGTGCAATTCACAATCACAAATCGCATGTTGTAGGGTAGTGGGTACAGGGAATTTCAAAAAGCCACATAAGCGCATGTGTCGCGAGTACCACATACCGTAGACATACGTATGTGTGCCATATTTGAGTGTCCCAAAGAGTGCTGGGACCATATGCTGACGTAAAATCGACGTCAGAGCCGTGAATTCCATACAGAACTGCGAGAAGATTTTTCAACATAAGCAAATACCTTTTTCTTTTCAACGAAGACGAAAGTGTGAAACTAGACTATCCCATATCGGAAACAGTCACTATTCTTATCACACTGCACTGAGCAACTGCCCTTTCACTGTCATTGCGACGACAAACGATAATGGGTATACCTAGGTGTGAGCTTTAATTTTTTTTTTTTTTAAATACTTCTCCCGGGAAAGGCAAACCTATAACGCTTCATCAGCGCCCCGAGATGCTTGCAGATGTATGTTAGCTCTGCACTTAAATTGCTGCAAATTGTAGCCTTCTGGAAATATATCCCCAGGAAGCGAGTTCCAAAGTTTGCTTGTCCTGTAACATAAGGAGTTTTGGAAACATGATGTCCTCGCGGTTGTCAAGTGTACTGTATGGTCATGAGTAATGTAAAACACAACCTTCTTTCTTGCTAGGTGAACACTTTATTCTCTTAATAAAATGACATTTGTGATACTTAAAAGCTAGACTAGAGAGAGTGCGTTCAATGATATATAAAAGTGGATATGACAGTCACCCCTTTTTAATTTAGTATTTCAATTCTTACAACTACTTTTTTAAATCTAAAAATTAATATGATTATTTAACAAATCTGTTTGTGAATTCATTTTATAAACTTAAAAGTTGTTTCCTTTTAAACTTAAAGTAAACCATTTTTCTGTTTATAATTTAATATAATAATAATCTGTAGATAATATTATTTCTTTATTTAATTTGATAAAATTATACATGTTTTACGTATACATATTTCAAAATCCATTCCTTTGTAAAATTATTTTGTTTTTTATTATTTCATATCTAGGAGCTTTCCCCTTTACAAAAAAAAATTCAAGTATTTGTAATTCATTTAAAATTTTATTTAGTTTGATCAAATTTTGAATTATAGGTTAAACGGTCTGGTTGTTTTCTATCTCTTAAAGGTCTATTTGGTTTCGAAATTGGCACCGGTTTTGAAACGCTAGGCTCTAAATTGTCTTCTTTATTTGAAACTGGTTGTGGGTTTGGTTTAATATGTTGTGGTTTCTCAATGATGTCGCTTTGTTTCGGTTTTTCAATTTCGGTTAATTTTGGATTTTGACTCATATCATAATGGAATGGAATTTTATCTTCTTGGGGCGCCGCAATATCTGAGCCTATACGGTGTATTTGGTCTATGTGACGCTTCCATATACGTCCATCATCTAACTTTACAGTATAATGGAGCGCACCAAGAACTTCCATTACAGTTCCAAATTGATATTTTGAATTACAACTATAATCGCGAACTGAAACCCGATCGTTGACAAATAGTTTTCTAATATTCTTATGTATTTCTTTTGTACTTTGATAAGAAGGTTCTTTAGGAAGCATTAAATCGAGACGTGAACGTATTTGTCTATTAAACATTAGAAACGATGGTGATTCGCCTGTAGTAGCGTGAGGAGTGCGTCGATAATTTAATAAAATATTACATAATTCTTTTTTAATTTCTGAGGGGTTGCAGTTAATCGTTTTAAGTTTGTTTTTAAAAGTTTGGACGTTGCGCTCTGCTTGGCCGTTCGTGGCAGGGTGATAAGGAGCACTTCGTTTATGAATGATTCCATTCATTTTTAAAAAAATTTTGAATTTTTCGGAAGTAAACTGTACTCCGTTATCGCTAACAAGAACTTCAGGAATACCGAATCTTGAAAAAATTTCACGACATTTGTCGATTGTAACATCCGTGGTAATATTTGGTATTATATGTATTTCTGGCCATTTTGTGTATGCGTCGATAAGTATAAAAAAATATTTTCCCATAAAGGGACCCGCGAAATCGACGTGTACACGTTCAAATGGTCTTTTGGCTGCTTCCCAGATGTGGGTTGCAACCCTTTTTGGGTTTGGCCTTGTCGACTGGCATTTAACGCAGTTTTTTGACATGTTTTCGATGTCCAAATCGATTTTGGGCCACCAACAGAAACTTCGTGCTAACGATTTCATCCGAGAAATGCCAAAATGAGCTGTATGAAGCTCTTCAAGAACGGATTTTCTTAGCTGTTTTGGGACGTATACTCGCACGCCTCGAAGTAAACAATTTTGCTGTATGGTAAACTCTGTCTGGTCAATGCCAAAACGTTTATCTAGCTTTATACATTTACCGGACCTAAGGGCGTTTATTAAATCCCTAACCTCCTCATCGACTTCAGTTGCAGCTTGCAACTGTTCTACTGAGAGAGGTAAGGTTTCAATCGCGTTCATTTCAATTATCTCAATTTCATCCTTTTTAGGATGTACCTCGGAAAGTGGTAATCGAGATAAAGCATCAGCGTTTGAATTTTCGGCCGATTTTCTGTAGCGTATCTCATAATGAAATGATTGCAAAAAAATTGCATAGTGTTGCATCCTGGTTGCCGATAGTGTTGGCAATCCTTTTCCAGGTGCAAGGATTTGGGTAAGAGGCTTATTGTCCGTAATTAAAATAAATTTCCTAGCATACACATATTGGTAGAATTTTCTAATGCCAAAAATTATAGCATACGCTTCCCTATCAATTTGTGTATACCGCTGCTGTATTGGTGAAAGTGTTTGAGAAGCGAATTGTATAGGCCTCTCACTACCATCAGGAAATATATGGCTCAATACAGCCCCCACCCCAACCGGACTCGCATCGGTTGCCAGCACTAACGGCAACCTGGGGTCGTAATGTACTAAATATGTTTCCATTTGAATTGTATTTCGCACAGTTTGAAACGCTTTGTCACAATTTCTATCCCAAATAAATGGGACCCTGTTCTTAAGCAGGTTATTAAGTGGATACAAAATCGTACTGAGGTTTTCGAAAAATCTGCCGTAATAATTTACTAACCCAATGTATGCTCTAACTTCATCTTTATTTTTGGGTTTCGGCATTTTAGTTATTGCATCGATTTTCTTTTGTACTTTATGTATACCGTCACGGTCGATTTTGTATCCACAGTATTCAATTTCAGAAGCCATGAACTCACATTTTTCAAAATTTACTCGCATATTGTATTTGCTAAGCCGTGATAAAACTTTTTCAAGACGTTGGAGGTGAATTTCATCGTTGGGGGCAGTAATCTTAATATCATCTAAGAAAACCGAAATGCCATCGACATCTTTAAGAATCACCTCGATTTGATTTTGCCACTTTGCGGGCCCAGATGCAACTCCATACATGAATCTTGTTGGTCTATATAAACCACGGTGAGTACTCAACGTAAGAGGCTCACGATCATCGGGATGAACTTCTAATTGTAGGTATGCCTTACTGAGATCTATTTTTGTAAATTTGTCCCCACCTGCCATGGATGCAAACAGTTCTTCGACTGTCGGCAATGGATGTTCTTGAACTAAGATTTGCGGATTTAAAGAGATCTTATAATCTCCACACAATCTGACTTTACCTCCTTGATTCCGAACAGGAACAATGGGAGTAGCCCACCTAGATGTCTCGACTTTCTCGATAATACCATTTTTTTCTAGATCATCTAATTCTCTTTCGACTGCATCTCGCAATGCAAAAGGAATTTTTCGTGCCTTTATAAAAACAGGTTTGGCATCCTCACGCAAAGGAATACGAGCTTGAACATTTTTAATTTTACCCATTGAATTTTCAAAAACTGAAGAATATTTTTGTTTGAGTTTTTCGATTTGGACTGAGACTTTATCCTTAATAGATAAAACCACTTGAATCTTTTCACTCGGAGGAGAAAATATTTCGTTCCAGTCTAATTTAATGCTTCGTAACCATTCTCGGCCTAATAAAGGCTTTCGGTTTGATTCGACGACGTAAAGCTTCAGCTCACAACTATTTTTATCGGAATTTACATTTATTAACCCTGACATAGCTCTACCAGAACAAACGCGCACTAAGAAGAACCCCAACACTTTTATATTCGTACCACAATAACTTACCAGTTTCGTATCTGGTGCCTTTAATTCCTCAGCTGGAAAAAATTGTTGCTTGTCATTGTTGCTGATTATTGTAACCGGGGAACCACTATCAATTTCGAAACCTAGAATAGAATTATTAACATTTAGTTCAATAAAAAGTTTACTTCTTAAATTAAATGATTCTACACTAAAAATTTCTTCTACCGACTCTTCTCTAGTTAGATCATCTATATAATTTGTGCTGTTGTTTGGTGCTTTAAAACAAACTGTTCTTAGGTGCCCTTTGATTTTGCAAAAAGAGCACGTAGAGTTTCGATGACGACACTTGTTTGCTTTGTGGTCTTTGCTTCCACATCGATAGCAGTATGACTTCTTCTTATCAGCTGCTTTCACATCACACTTTGGTTTGCTACCGTCATTTTTTCCAAATTTGTTTGTAGAATGTTTTTTTGTTGAATGTAGCTTACAGGCTGTCCCTCTCTCTGTTGTTGGATCTCTGCTCCTCCTTGGGCTGACAGCTCCATAGTTTTTGCAGTAGTCAAGGCTGTTGCTAGCGTTAAATTTGGTGTCTCCAATAACCGGTTTTGTATTCGGGGACTCCGTATTCCAAAGACAAACTGATTTCGGAGCGCTGTCTCCAAATAGGTACGAAAATTGCAGTGTAATGCCAATTTGCGTAGTGCTATGCAAAACTCTTCCACAGTCTCTGCGTCGTTTTGCTTACGGAGATGAAAACGATAGTTTTCCATTATCTCTAATGGCACTGGGTCGAAGATTTCAGAAAGAACCTTGATGACCTCGGAGTAGGTTTTGTCTTTAGGTTTTGCGGGTGCTAGTTTGTCGGAGAGAACATCGAAAGTTTCTTGACCCATGTAATGTAGAAGTAGGTGTATCTTCTTGTCCTCTTTTGTTCCAACTATTACCATTGCACCTTCGAATCGTTCTACCCATCTGGACCATTGGGTTTTCGTTTTGTCAAATTTCTCGAACACAGAATAGTCAGACATAATTAAATTATTGTTCTGCAAGGCTGTATCTTCTTGGCTCATAGCAAGTGTGTAATTTTAATTATGTAATTTTTTTTTGTGTGTGCAATCACGTGTGTGGAATGCACATTGACAAGAAGGTTATGTTAACACTTTGTATGTAGTTTCGTGTGCAGATTGTATATTGTTTCGTACGTAGTTTAGATAAAAAATTTTTTGTAAGTAATTATTTTGCTATACGAAATTTAAGTTTTTTTTTTTTTTTTT
Organism: Cheilosia soror; assembly: GCA_949372485.1. NCBI lineage: Eukaryota > Metazoa > Arthropoda > Insecta > Diptera > Syrphidae > Cheilosia > Cheilosia soror. Next base: position 104,311,312 of record OX443561.1, read on the forward strand.
TTTTTTTTTTTTTAATGTAACACTTTAAAAATATTAAAGATTCTGATCATCCTCGTCGCCACTAATGTAAAACACAACCTTCTTTCTTGCTAGGTGAACACTTTATTCTCTTAATAAAATGACATTTGTGATACTTAAAAGCTAGACTAGAGAGAGTGCGTTCAATGATATATAAAAGTGGATATGACAATGAGCATTAGCAGCCTGTCTTGTGGGGCGCCCTCGAGGGATAATGTCCTTGAGTTCCTCGGAACACCTACCATGGAAGTACCTATATAACAAGCAAACGTCAGCGACTTCTCTTCTGTACACCAACGGTTGCTATTCGATGTGAGTGTAGGGTCTTCAATAAGTCGAACTGCTTGTCTCTGTATGCTGTCAAGTAGGTTAAGTGAATGTTTTGGGGCCGAGCTCCATATATGGGAGCAATATTCCAGGTCTGGTCTAACCTGTGCTTTGTAGAGAATGAGAAGTTGCTTGGGACTAAAGTACCTCTTTGCTCTAAATAGGTAGCTCAACTTAGCGGACGCCGATCTTGCGATATAGGATATGTGGTCCTGCCATGTGATTCCTGAATTGACTGTGACTCCTAGAAGGTGCATTGAGTCCTTGGGATGGATTGGATGGTCATCCATTTGGATCTGAGGAACTGTTGAAGCATTTTTCCTGGAAAATGTTGTGAGCTGTGTCTTGTTTGCATTAAATACAACCAAGTTGTCTTTTCCCCACTTCAAGATTTTGTCCAGATCACCATTTAGAGAACTAATTTGTTCACATCTCTGACTGTGAGATGTAGCCGCATTCACAGGCCCACTGTTCGAGATAGAGGATATAAGAGTGCTGTCATCAGCAAAGCTGTAGATATTATTATTTGTCGATCCAAGCAAATCGTTGATGTGGAGAAGAAATAGAGTTGGGGAAAGAATAGATCCTTGGGGCACTCCTGCATTTATAGCAAACGAATTAGATGATACACCATCTACCACAACTCGGATCGATCTTCCCAAAATAAAATTTTGCATCCATCCGCAGAGTTGTTGTGGTAATCCATAAGACGCCAACTTGCCTAATAGGGCTCTATGCCAGACTCGGTCAAATGCCTTTGATATGTCCAAGGCTACGGCTCTGGATTCGCCGTGTTGTTCAATTGCTTGCGTCCATCATAAGTGCGTTACGTAGCTTAACAGGTCTCCAGTGGAACGACGGCTCCGAAATCCGTATTGCCTGTCACTTATTAATCGGTGGCCTTCTAGATATTTGATTATTTCGACATTTATTGCCTTCTCCATTACTTTTGAGAGCATTGAAAGTAACCATTTCTTTGGAATAGGTTGAATGCGAGCGGTTTTCCAGCAAGAAGGAAACGTCTTCTGGGAGTACGACATGCTAAACAGCTTACATAGTACAGGTGCAAGTTCTGGAGCACAGCTCTTGAGTACTATAGCCGGAATTCCGTCAGGTCCGGTTGCCTTATTGCAATCTAGTTCCTTAGGGATGCGTTGAATTATTCGAGACCGAAATTTCACTTCTGCTATCGATGTTTGCACCCTCGGGATATTTGGTGGCTCTAGTTGTGCAGAATCTAGGGTGGAGTTCAGTGAAAACATGCTAGCGAAAAGGTCTGCCTTTTCTTTAGGAGTTGTTACTAGCGTGCCATCTTCTTTTACTAGAGGTGGAAAGGAAGAGCAACTAAAGTTAGAACTGATTGTCTTTGTCACCTAATGTAGATTAGGTGACCTTCATTGACAGATTTTCCTAATGAAGATAAATACAAGTGTTTAATTTAAACTTAAGGTTTGAAAATGTCAAATGTCCCAATTATGTGCGTAACATTTGTTCAAACTTAGAAAAAAAGAACAGCTACATAAGTGGACCTACAATGTAGTACTAAAAATGGGGTAAGTAAGTATTTTAAATTAACATTTTTACAGCAGTACCTAACCTATGCTTTGGCGTGGCTTTTAGCGGGCCTAGTGTATCACCTTTAAGTTTTGCATGATAAATTATTATCATTTTTAATTACTTTCGCATACAAATATTCCCTTTCTAAACATGTGCATATAGCCAAAGTAAAATATTGTAAAAATAATTTATTAGCGTTTTTGTCAATTATTATTATGACCTAAGAGAAAAATTTTACCCAAAACAGTCCTTGAATAGGACATTAAAATTGTAAATATGTATTGTATTTGTATACCTATTTAATTATATTTCCAGACCATATAAAAGAAATATTGAGTGCCCTTTGAATAAATAAATTATATACAAACCAAACTTCTTAAAATGTCGATGCAATTGGAGAAAGTGGAATGATGTACTTACGGTTTCGGAGGATTATAAAAAGAAATTGACTAAAATATTCGCATTACACGCAAAACTGTATATTATCCATTACTAGGCTTTCTATCTTAATCCACCATCTATAGGTTGGTCTTTGTATTTAATACTAAAAAAAATAAATAATTAAATTTAAAGAAAAAAACAAAAAAGAGATTATTTTATATTTTGTATTATTAAATAATATAAAATCGACTGATTTTAATACATCGTGAATAAAATAAAAACAAAAGTAAAGCAACAAATTAAATGCACTCTAATATGCTATAATGTATTTACGTTTCATAAGTAGAATGGTATATAACAAAATATAAAATATAAAAACACATTTTTTCTATTCTCATTCTAAAGCACTCATAAAAGAAAAGAAACCAAACAAAATCTCATTAAGCTATAATGTATAATGTTTAAATGTAAAATTGTGGCATTCATCTATCATGTATTTTACATAGAAACTAACAAAGCTATGCTGTATTAATTGTTGTCAGTTAATTAATTCTTTAAAGAATCCAACACAATATTATATACGAGACAAATATAACGCATAATATTAACATCAATGAATTTCGTGGAGTAGGTACATAATTATTTTTAATTTCATATGAAAGGTGAACAACAAATAAAAACAATTGTAAAATAAAATCAGTTAATATTTATTATATAATCGTATTGTAAAATAACAAAAACAAATTTGTATTCTTCACTTAAACATAAAAGATTAAAGCTCAATCAATTGCCTACAATATAATATATAACAGCTAAGAATATTTTATAATACCTAAGCAAAGGGGTAAAATGTTAAAAACCATGACCATGAGCGATGCATTTGCCTATACAAATATTTGCCGCGTTTCATTGATGTCAAAATATTGTCAAACTATAAAAGTGGCATCTACTTATTTGCGCTAGAGGCCTGACAGAGACCTAACCAATTGCGCTAGATGGCAATTAGTTTGTATCATGTTTATGACGTGTCGCTGGAACGCAGGTATGTATAAATGGGATCTCGCGAATATTTTATGTCAGCCTTGCACTCTGTGATTATTTGTTATGGTATTAAAGTTGAGTACGCTGCTCGAACGAAACTAAATTTTAGCTGCTCTCCAATTTTACTCTCCAAACATTAGTTAAAAACCAAGCTACATTTTGACAAAGAGAGCGCTGTGGATAGATTAATGTCGTTTTCGGTTGGTCGTCCAGAACTCTCCGCGATTCTGGGGTGGGATTCTGTAAAAAACGAAACGAAAAACGCTTTCGCTTTTCAAGAAACGATAAAAATCACGCGAAAGCGAAAGTTTGCTTCATGTAACTCCTTTCGTTTGTTTCTTTCTCTTCGCAAGCGTTTAAGAAGCAGTGTAGTTAAAATTGCATACATTTAGGGTCATTTTTACAGTTTGAGAAACTTTTATTTTTTACAGCAGCACCTAAATGTATGTTTTTGCGCCTTTTGCTTTTCTGAATCTATATTGATTATAATAATTTATTTTTTAAAATAGTTTCCTTCCATTTTTGGTTACAATTAGAAGGAAGGCAAATAAACGCGAGAGAACGGCAATAAACAAAAGCACTGAGATTTGTCTTCTCCTCTGTTCTAATCACCAGTTAGCGGACATATTGCTTAGTTGCCGAAAGAAGTTGTTATATGGTCAATCGACAAATCCAAATGCAAGGGTCCATTTTCTAACTGGGGAAAGCCAGAAATGTTTCCCCAAGTGGATTATGTACGGAGAGTTGACTGTTTAGAATTCAAACTGAGTCTGATGATGAATAGTATAGTTTGAAATATCTATCATTCCTACCAAAAGTTATTGCAGTTGCCTCAACAGTAATTCACAATTAGGATTGTTTTGGCTTAATTGAGCCAACTACTACTTTCCACACAAAGTAGTCATGAGCCGCATCGCCATATTGAAGACACACATCATTTATATAGAGTACAAACCATCACTGCTCCAGAAATGTTTATTTCTTTTGACACATTAATTGTTAGAAATAGCTGCAAATGCGCTTAAATTGTTAAAATAATCAAATAAATTGAAAAACGTCAATGAATAAGCTGTCGTTGATTTCCTTTCGCACGGAACGAAAATGGCATGCGTTTTTAGAGTTACATGAAGCAAAATAAACGAAAACGTAAACGAAATGGCTTTCGTTTTTTTGCTTTCGCGCAAACGAAAATTCTTTTCGTTTTTGTAGTTACATGAAGCAAACCGTTCGTGCAAACGAAAACGATTGAACGTTTTCATCTTACAGAATCCCACCCCTGAATTCAAATCCAGAAGCAAATTTCTCTTCTTTTCAGGAGAAGAACTGTCTTCTTTCAGAAGCGTTCGGATTGCTTCCGGACGGTTCTGGACGACCAATCGAAAATGACATAAGTGTCACAATAGTAGTGGTTAACAGCTGTTGGTTGAAAATAACTTCCTTCAAAAATTCATCGACGTGAAAATTGTTATATTTTCGTTGTACACACTTTTTTTTTCCTTGTCTGCTATTCCTTAATCTCAAATTTATCACTTTCAAAGGATTCCTCAGCTATTCATTGAAAAACCTTATCCTTGTATGGGAGCTAAAATTTAGCTCGGGCAGCGTATAGATGGGTATGATAAATTTGCTACTTACTACACCTACCTTGAACTAATAAAGCCACAATGTAGCCAACTCTATTTGCCACCAAATATTTCAAATCGATTTGTTTTTTATTAAACCTTTGGCTCGCTATAGCACGTCGACCTATATAAGATCCTTTGTGCTTGAAGAGTCAGAATTTAGTTCAGGTACCTAAGCAGCGTCTCTATATTATTAATGTAGCTGATGATGCATTCAGAGGACGTCTTTTATTCTTCGGTTCTTATCGTTTCCCTGAAAAATGACTTCCTTCTAATACCACAGATTCGCACGTTAAGTTGGTTAAGGTCCCCTTCCACCTGCATGCGCCACCTGAGTCGCATTCTCCCACGTCAATTTGACGTCAGAATATGTCACAAAAGGGTGCATGTCGTGTACTCGGCATATTATTGATGCTGACATATATGTTGGCATGCGTCTGCCACCCATATGTCTGACTCAGAATGGCATGTAAATTTCGGAGAATACAAAAAAATACCATTTGAGTTAATGATTTTTTGGACGTTATTTATCATTATTACTATTACATTGATATCCTAGCCATCCTTTGATGGAATTTGTAACTTTATGGCTCGATAGAAAGAAGACGAACCATATTTATCGTGACGTCAGAGTGGCATGCGTATGTCGTGTTTGGCATGTCGTGTACTCATAGCTTAAGCAAAAACTATCAGAGAGCGTAAAATTCAAAAGTATTCAAAAGTACTTCGAGTTACTCCGACTTGATTGGGGGAACGCGAGGAGCTGACCTTTGCTTGTTCTATAGGAACTTCCATGGTAGATGTTCCGAGGAACTTAAAGACATTATCCCCCGAAATGTAACTTTTGGGCGCCCCACAAGATTAGGCAGCTAAAGCTCATGACCATACAGTACACTTGACAACAGAGAGAACATCAATTTTCCAAAACTCTTTTTGTTACAGGACAAGCAAACTTGGAAGTATTTTCCTGGGGATATATTTCCAGAAGACTACAATTTGGAGCAATTTAAGTGCAGAACTAACATACATCTGCAAACATCTCGGGCGCTGATGAAGTGTTATAGGTTTGCCTTTTCCGGGAGAAGTATTTAAAAAAAAAAGCTACAATGGTCGAGCAGTTTCGCGCAAATTTTTATTGGGTGCCGAGTTTTCATTTAATGCATTGTTTTGATAGAACAAGCACTAATTCACAGACACCTTGGTTAGAACTAAAACACTATGTTCATCAAATGTCGTTAAGTGTGTTTTTTTTTTTAATGTTGACAGTCAATTCTTAGCATTATATTCCCCTTTTTCCCCGTCTCTGAAGTAAACTTCCATCAAGCCATCAAGTGCCTCCCTCGGCCATGAAAGTCGTGCCGGGCGAGACAGATCCAATTCAAGTCAGTAGAAAAGGGAAGGGACTTTCGGTGCAATCTACCCTGATTTTCTCAACTAACATAAAAATCCACCTGTCTCGTCCAACACGACTTTCATGGGAAGGCATTTGTGGCCCAGCACTATGACAGGATCGCTGGGTCATCCGAATGACAAGACACGTCATATCAACTGGAACTGACGTCGATCAGCTTTTGAGTTATGTCCCATATAACCCTCTAAAAGGTAATAGGTAGTTAAAGAGTCATTTTTAAAATGCTGAAGCAGCTTTTAAATAATACTTCTTGTCATAATTATTATGTATTATGAAAAGCCCTCTGAAACGGTAAGGCTGATAACTCCTAAGGGACAGAATTTTATAAAATGCTGAGTTACATCTTTCATCATTAGTATTGTGACGTACTACTCGTAAATTTGAAAGAAATCCGAAATATTTTTTTTTCCTTAGCAGAAACAGGTTTAAAACGGGGATAAAATTATAATCACTTGAAATACGTGTCCTTATTTTCTATAACGTCTAAAAATGCCTTCGATGGCCCATTCTGACATAAAATACTCACGATGCAATACGAAAGTGTTACTCAAATAAACTAGTACATTCATTTCGGCATAAGCATCTGCATACAACATGTTAGTTATTAGAGTTTAGTATGTATAAATAAAAATGTATTCGCATAAAATAAATCATCATCTTCCAAAAAAAAAATAAAACAAACCCTGTACACACAATTACCCTCATTTAATTTCACATATAATAACATTACAACCATAATTTTTATAAGGTAAACAAGAGCAGTTACCCAAATTTAAAATCTTTTGTAAGCAAATTACTTTTCACTGCATTTAAAAAAATAAACAAAATATACAACACTAAACATAAACAAAAAACTAATTTTTCTATTAACAGTCACCATAAACATTTACACGTAATGGAAAAACAAAAATTTATATTAAATAAAAACAAAAACTATTCTCATTTTATATTTTCATCAAATAATGGAAAATTAAATCTTGGTAGGTATGCGAGAAAGATTTGTGAGAAGTAAATTAGTTTCTAATCAGAAAAGTAAAAATATCAATGAATAATAATAAAAAAAATTGTTGCACTTAACACAAAAAAAAAAACAGGAAACATCATTAACATTATGAATAACAATAAAAACAAAAAATAAATGCATTTTAAATATTTTTAGTTTGTAAGTTTTAAGAAAACCCAAATGTATTGCTATAATAGATGTGTAGAAATACCTATAACGTATATAACAATGTTTTAGAAATGAAAAGGAAATAAATAAAAACATGTTTGAAGATAATGATAAATTCTCATTTCGGAGTTTTTAATCGGAAAAATTGCAACTTAAGTTCAATGGATGTGGTTCAAAATCGTTAGTTAAAACAAACAGAGATACAATAATATTGTATTTTAAACTATAGTCACCCGGTCTCGTTATTACATTATAACGATAAATTTCCTTTCCCACGTGACTATCTGAATGAAGGTTCCCCTACTTAACAATTTTTTTTAAATGAGGCAACACAATTTTGATTTTTTTAACCCACGTATACAATTTTAAATCCATAGGTACTCTTTGCGCTTTTTTTTTCAACATTCAGGCCTATTCGACAAAATCTTTTATCCATTTTTCCTGTTATTCTGTTATGAATTTCCATACAAAAGTTCGAACTGTCAAAAAATCTTTTACGATCTCCAAAATTGGTATTCTGCGTGCAAAAATCTTTTATGAAATCTGTTATAAACCATAACAGAATAAAAGACAAAATTTTGTGACTTTTATCATAAAAGATTTTTATTAATTAGAAAGTTTTGGATTGAAATAGATATCTATACAATTTTTCGTCAAGGAATTGTTTACAAAATAAGACAAATGTAATAAATGTGTATAAACAAGTGGGTATGTGATTGAAAATAATTTAGCAATTTATATTTTTGGTTTAGACGAAGACAACAACCACTTTTGCTGGAACTAAGATTAAATAGTGATCCATTTGATCTTCCTGATGTGCGTTTTATACAGCTCTTTAGATTGGATACGGTGAATGCTAGAGTTCTAATGAACAAATTGGAACAATTTACGCAAGACACGAATACAAACATTTTATTTCAAATTCAGGTCAAGTGCATTTCTAATAATGTAATAACGATGTAAAGTTGGATATTTATTTCAAGTTTCTAATGACATTTTTACGACTACGGTTCATATCAGGCATCAATAGGAAGCAAACAAAGAACCTACTAAACAGAACCCGCCCAGATATCGCTAAAATCATGGCAATAACCACGGGGCATTGGCCAATTGGAGACCATGCGGCCAAACTAAGTATCCCATACAAATACAACACTCAATGCCGCAGTTCCGTAAATACAAATGAGAAAGAAACTCTCTCATTTCATCTGCAAATGTCCAGCATCAGGATGCGCGCACTAAACCAACTATTCTTTGACGACTTTAGCGACGTTTGGGGTAATGGGATACTGCATCTTATTTATCCGCTTTCTTAAATCTACAGGCTGGCTATAGGTACCGACCGGATCACAAACCAGAGTTTGTGGACCGGATCACATCCTTAACAATCATCACAAAGTAGGCCATTTTTGGTTTATCGCATTTATCGCCCAGTACATCCAGATTCATTCAGTTGGTTACTGATTTAAACAGTGTTTTCTAATTGGCTTTAGCTCCATGTAAGACCGATCCTATTTGCTTTAGCTCGGTCGTAGTTTTTTTTTTTGTCTTTTACCTAAGAAGATATTCCAGTGTTTATTACACAATTATTTAGTTTGTAGTAATTCATAACTTATTCATTTCAGCCTGCATTTTAATATGTTTTTTGCACGAATTTGACGAGGTGCCTACCTATGAATAAAAAAAAAACTCTGTGTTTTTTTTGACAGCTTCGTAACAGATTTTCAATTTTCGAAGTTCCATAACAGAATTTCATAAAAGTTCGAAACCCATAATACGATTTATAAAAGATCTTTTATGGTCGAAATCTTTTATGATTCATAACAGAAAATTCATAACAGAATAAAAGATTTTGTCGAATAGGCCTAATTATTTATAAATACATATCGTAGTTTTGTTAAAAGTTCTGCCTTATTTTGATGATTTTGGAGATTTTCTTTACGGAAACCATTTGTACTAATTTCAAATTGGATTTTTCGGTAATTTGTGAAACATTGATTTGTTTATAGTTGAGTATTCAAGTTATTTGTTTTGATGCCTTTCAGTGTGGTAGCTTAATATTGCTAAGTCGCCCGCACAGTTTCCCAACCCAACGCACCACCAGGTGCGAATTTCTAGTAAATCTTCGTGTCGTTTAAACGATGATTTTTTTAAATTATTTCCTTTTGTATAAATGAAATAAAAATAAAATAAAATACAAACTACTACAACTGTGGTTATTCAATTGTGTTCACCATTAATTGTATCCATTTGTCTTAAAAAAGTTGCAAACACCGACTAAAAAACGAAGAGAAATAAGAGTCGTTTACGACAAACACCAACGGGAATAGGGGTGACTGTTTCATTCAATCAATAATTGAAATTCGAGTGGCGTCATCTGTTGTCGATTGTAAATGTTCGATCAAAGAAATAAATTTTGGGTGGAATCGTTCATGCTCGCAATTATTTCAGTTAACAAATCTATTTTGGGCGGCACAAAGCTCGCCGAGTCCGCTAGTTTAAAGTAAAGTTGAAAAATTATTGTTCTTTCGCTCATAAAAACCTAGGCTAAGGGTTACCCCTGTAAGCAAGCTAAAATAAAAATCTACTGAAATAGTTACGTGCCTAATTGTTTAGGTGCTCTCTATCAGACATAACATTTGCATAAGCGGTTAGGTAGGTATTTGCAGGCCTTAAGAAAAGGATCATTCCATATTCGAATATATTTTCTCGAAAGTGAAGCGAACAGGACCATAACAGAGCTTATGTGCCGGAAACGTTGTTTGGGTATTAGCGTAATTTTGTTTCAATATGACTGGACGATTCGAAACGTACCATACATCAAACAAAACACTGGAGATACTGTTAAATGCGAAATTTCTGGGTTGTGTAATCTTATGGAGAGTCGAAGTCAATTCGCCGCTAAGATCGTCCGTTTTGACGCCGTTTTGTCTTATTCTTTCGTTTAAGCTTACAAATTTTGAATTTTGCCAAAAACTAAAGTGGGAGGCGGGGTTTAAAAACATAGCGCCCGCGTGCCGGGTTTTTTATTTCGGTTGCTGCTGGGGAATAACTGCCCTCTACTTTTGCAAAAAGCATCAAATGTGCATTGTTCTAAGATATCCTAGAATCCTTCTTTGAAATTCGGATTGCGACAGAACACACACTCGATTATGATCGTTCCTTAAAAAACCAAACTCTCACACACGTTTCAAAATTACATTGTATATTGTTCCAACCAGACTACATTTATAAAAATAAGAAGCAAAAAAAAAAATCAGTAATCCAACTTAAGCAGTAGCCGCCTTCTTCTCGGCTTCGTATTGGTAGTGCAACTCCATGCAGTCAGTGTTGGAAATGTTAATCCATCCATTTTTAGTCATGTGGTAGACTCTTACGATACCTCCCGAGTAGGCATCTCTGAAAGTTGCATGATAAATTGCTCGTCGACCCAGTTCCTGTGCAGCTTCATCACTTAAATCCCACTTGTAGCCAGAGTCCAAGACACCGAATGCGTAAATAGAACCACTTCCTACAGAAAATACATTACCCGGAGTACGAGAGCCCTCAGAATCGACATAGTACAGTCCAGGACCACGCTTGTCGTAGCCGGCCATCATCATTCCCATACTTAGGCCCATACCCTTGTATTCGTGGGCAATGTTGGCCATAATTTTGCTCGCCGCAGCCACTGAGATTCGCTCCTTGTTGCGCAGCTCATGTAGGCGGCATTCTTTGGCCAATACTCGATCCCAGTACACACAATCGGCAGCACCACCAGCAAGAGTACCTAGTAGTATATATTAGTCAATTTCTCTCATATGAACCGTGTATTTGACTCACCCAAGAGATATTGATTGATTTCAACAATTTTCTTCATCGTTTGTGAACCAATGAACTGACCACCGGTGGCACGAGAATCTACAGCTAAAATCACACCACCTTGGTATTTGAAGCCCAATGTTGTCGTTCCATGATCAAAGTCGATTTTAATTCCAGAATTCTCACCGTGAGCTTGAATTTTTCGTAAATTTTCGCATGGCTAAATGGAAATCGTTTTAATCAACTAAACAAAGAGCTAAAACCGAATTTGTCAACTCACGTTTTCGAATGGTGGAGCAGCAAGAGTGTAAGCATTTTCTAAGTTACACGTATTGTGGTTCATTTCACGCTCCAGATCGGATGGAGAGAAACTGCTCATTTTCATAAAAGGAGCATCGGATAATCCACAAATTTCTGCTAATGCCATTTTTTGTTAAATAAATCTTTGTTAAACACAAGTTGTGAGAAAACTTTTTCTGAAGAATACCGACAAACGACGATGACAACTAATTTTTGCAATTCGATGAAGTTGGATGTAGTTTATAATTAGAGAGAAATCAGTACAGCGGCTCATTGTGGTGAATATAAATGTGGAGAAATTGGTCGCGTTCTATCAGTTTAAATTTTCATAGTTTATCAAAGAACAGTGAACTGGGAGCGTTTTATTATCGTTACTGATCCATATGGATCATACCCCGGAAATTAAAATGATCCAGATAATAACAAAAATATAATAATTCGTAAGTTTGGCACCCCTGATTAAATCTTGACATACCTATGAAGTAAATAATAAACATGACTTCAGCTGGTAAATGTAATGTAATTGATGTAGGTACGTTAAATATGAATCGAGGAAAGCGATTGTCGCCTCCCTCATTCAGATTCTTGGTTGTTTGAAAAGATTTTTTAAACCAAAAAAAAAATTTTGCATTTACGACTTATTTGTGGATATTTATATCCATTGCCTTAAGTTATATTTTTGATGACATCTTGCGCTTAGCTGTTTCTCCGTATTTACACTTTAATGGCGCTGCCATTTGTGGGTTTTATCTTGTTTTATTTAACTTTTAGAAATTTAGATCAACATCAAACTGCACTTATTTTCTATTTTTTGCTACTGAATTGCTAGAAATACGTAACACAATGATCTCGTAGATTTGTTATATTGCAAGTGAATGGTTTTTCATTGGTTGCAGTTACATTACATTTGAGGAGCCACCACCGCACGCACACACACTAGCCTCGCTTAAAATGAAAACGATCAAACGATATCGTTTTCACAAGTTGTCGCTATCATATCTGTGGCATAAGTCAGAGGCCGCTATTGTCGAAACGATGTCGCTCGATCTTGTTTAAGTCATGTAATCAGGGCGCAGTAGCGCAGTGGTTAGTGTGCTGGACTATTGTGCGAGGGATCCCAGGTTCGATCCCCTTAAAAACACAAATTACATCTTAAAGTTTTTTCTACTGCGCCACCTCTCGCGAACGTCTGACAAACATCCGAGAGTATGACTGTCATGAAAAAGCTCCTTAATCCAGCCGTTCGGACTCGGCATAATATTGTAGGTCCCTTCCATTCGTCCCAAAAATAGAAACACACACAAAACGAATGGTTTCGAGAAGCTAGGCTTTGGGTGTCACCCGCCTGTTGCGCCACCTATTTATTTATTTATTTTTAATCAGAGCCCAAATTTTTTTTTTTGTTGCGCTTAAGTGTTCGATTATCCGAACTTCTACTTCTGCTTGGAGTAGAATATAGTTCCCGGAAAGATACCAGCAATTTATAGAAAACGTTGGATCCTTGACTGACCACATACAAGAAGACTGACTCGTGATGAGGCAGCGTAGTGTACAAGTCTACTAAAATATTAAGTACAGACGTTTGTCAGATCTTACAGTGTTGTCAATAACACTGACAATGAGCTACCTTACAAGTGTAAAATGGTTCGCTTACACGTTTGCAAGATTTTGGCCCAAAGTCTAAGGCGTCCGGAAGAACTCTCTCCGATTCTGAATTCAAATCCAGAAGCAAATTTCTCTTCTTTTCAGTAGAAGAACTGTCAGTTGAGTGCGTCGAAACGGAAAATTCTCCGATTTCATACGAATCGGAGGACTTTTGCTTCGAGGTATACCTCGGAAGTCGGAACAGCTTTTCGGAACTTTGTTTCGACAAATATGCAACGCACACTGGCGTTTTGCTTTTCAGTGCGTTTTTACTGATATTTTTGATAGCTTCATATGAATTTTCTTCCGATATGCTCCGACAGGAATTGGTTGCGGAATTTGTTTACGATTTGCAGTGATAAATGTTGATAAATGAAAGCAATAATGAAAAAAAAAAAAACTTTTAGCAAAGTAATTGGTTGTGTTTGTGGCTTAAATTTCTGTTTCATTTGAACAGAACGGAATAAACGGAAAACAAGCCCTAAATAGGAAAAACCCCGATGTTCCACGAAAAAACATCATATCAAATCAATGCGTCGTCAATTTTAATTATTTCTTCCTAAGGCGGATACCTCGAACTCGAATGCAATATTTGAGTCTCCGACGGAGTATGCGGTGCGGAGAATTCTCCGTTCCGACGGATACCTAGCTAGGGCCGATTGCTTTTGCGACTATTTTAACTGCCTAGAAGGCAGCGACGATGATGAATTGCTACAAAATCGACGTAGTGTTTGGATGAAGGATTGGATGGCCTGTCGTAAGCAGGAGGTATACCGTATACTATTCCAAATTGCTCGTCGAATAGCGAGCTGAGAAGCCGAAACTGTATCGCGATTTCTTGGAAATGGACTCGGAAACAATTCGATGATCTTTTTGCTTTGGTGAGGTGTCCCCACCAATATGCGCGCGATCATATCAGCAAGATCGGCTTGCGTTGACTCTACGCTACGCTATCTAGCTACTGGTAATGCTCTTCGGATAAATTTTAGGCTAGCCGCACATTGGATACGATTTCGTACGAATTTCACTCGTGCGAACATGTATACGAACACGCACGAACAGTCTCGACCTTCCAAGTAGTATGGGAGCGCGCGTACGTATATTGTATAAATACGTGTAGTTCCGACGTCCGAATACAATATCCAAACTTATTGAAATTTTTCAACACGTTCCTGCGTTCAAACATTAAAAGTGGATGTATTAAATTGGTTTACGGTCACAAAAGGGGGTATGGGACACGGGGCACTGTCCGGGAAAGAGCGTATACAGTGTGCGCACTGTAGGTATTCGTACGACCGTATTCATACGTTTACGTACGATTCAAATTCGTAAGCTTCCATAAACAACGACATTTCTGACAATTTCTAATCAGTCTGACAATATCCTACATAATTGGCTGATGATAATAATACATATTGTATGTTCAGATGTGTTCAAATGATTTTCAGCAACTTGACAATTTAATTGTCCAATGAAGATAATGACTGTTCTGACAATATTGTTAGACAAAATTGTAAGTTAAGACGGTGGTAAGACATTTGGGACATATTTTTTTCTGACAGATCTGACAATATTGTAAGACTTGACAATCGTGTGTACTTAGCTCTAGCTTAACTTCTGTCAATATTTTACCTATCGCTACACAGTAAAGCTCCGGCCAACAGCTAAATGCGCCATTGCATTTTTCTTTACAGTTTACAATGTACCTAACCTACCTTTATAAACAACATTCTCACCTGGTCACCTATGTACCTACCGTGATCTGGTCTGCGATCTGTTTCCATTCCATTTCTGTACCATGTTCATGTAATACGCATACCAATACCATACATACACTCTTCCAGACAGGTGAGAGACACCTTAAGAGAGCCAACTTGTATTTACGCCGCGCGCCGAATACACCATGCTGGATTCATATAAGAAATTCTACGATCAGTTGAGTTTGAATTCTGTCTTCATGTTGGCGGTTCGAGTTTAAGCGGTTATTCGCGTTTTTTCCTTTTAATTCAAATTCATTGTTTTTTTTTTTTTGTGCTCAATTGTAATTGCAGTAATTGTTCTCTGGAGCCTGGGACTGGGCGATGAAGGTGAAACGTTTCGTTACGTTTCCAATGACACCGTGACGGTTGGTATACCTAGTTGGTAGCATTCCATACTTGGTCACCTGCACTAGAGATCCTTCTTTGATAAATCTTCATCCTGTTTGCGCCTTTGGAATACAAATAAAAAAATGAAATAAAACCAATATGTGCGAAAGACATCGCAATGATAAGGGAGTCAACTGCAAAATGGCTGCATCAAATCCCAAGGGATTACATTTACCACGGTACGATCGGTTAAATGGCAATTGTGCCTGTTCCCTGTTGTCGTCTAAATACTAGTTCTTGTGAATTGTGATGCTTGATATTGAAAAATAATTTCATTTTTATTCACATCGATCAAAGAGTGCTGAAAATCAAATAAGAAAAAAAAAAATAAATAAATAGCTAAAAGATCTATAAAAGAAAAATTATTCGACACATTATAGATACGCGTGTGTATTCAAAATAATTTGCATAAAAAGTTCTCAGAAATAGTATTGAAAAAAAGGAAATAAATAAAAATTGCGAATTCGTGTCTTGTTGTGAGCATTTTTATTGCTTTAACTCGCGGAATCCATTCGCTGATGTGCTGTGTGTTGGTGTATCTACCTGTGTTGATGTAATTGATAGTATCTGCACGTTCTTCGCATTTGGATTTAGCGTCGAGAATTTTATTCATTTCAACGCTTGGGATATGGACATTCTATATTTTTCATTTATGGATATTATTGATATGTAAAGATAAAAGGTGAGTAAGGAGCTCAGCATGTTCATAAAAAAATAACTTTAACTTTATACCTTAACTCATTGATTACTGTTTTTTTTTTTAATGATTTTGTTGTTTTTAATATTTTTGGAAATGCTAATTTGATAAATACCAGAAATGGTTTTTAGCGATCAATCGACTACATTTATCTGAATTTTTTTTTATCGGACTTTTAGGCTTTACAAATTTATGCAAGGTGATCGCATTTGGTTTCGTGGTGGTAGGTATTGTTAAAAATTAGTTAAAGACTAGACGGTTCAGGTTACTTATAAATATCACAGCTACCTACTAGCTGACCCGACAGAATCCTGTCCAAATTAAAAAAAATTGTGTTCTTTTTTGATTGTTTTGGGACTTTTAGAAATTTATAAGCAAAGTATAAATTTAGAAAAAACGTTGACCAAAAGATTTATTTTCTAAAATTTTTTTGTCTGGCGCGTATTTTTTTATAATATGGGAAACTAGCTGAACCTCGAGCTGAACCCCCGCCATCTTCGCCAGGCCTTTTTTTGTTTTTTTAATTATTTATACCTATATATATTTTTTTTCAATTTTGATGGCCTCTCAATTGATACTGACATTAAAAAGAAATCTACTCAATTGGTTGAAAATTACGGGCGACAATTTTTTATTTTTTTTTTTGTATGGGCTGTGCCACGCCCTTTGTCCAATTTTGACCAATCTTCACAGGAACATTTCATGGTCCATACCCATACGTAATATTACCTGTAAGTTTTAGCTCAATCGATTTTGTGGTTTTCGAGATATACGATTTTGAAGTTTTTTTTTTTGTATGGGCTGTGCCACCTTTGTCCGATTTTAACCAATCTTCACAGGAGCACTTTACGGCCAATACGCAAGATTAAGTGTAAGTTTGAGCTCAATCAATTTGGTGGTTTTCGAAATATACGATTTCGCCCGATCATCGTAATTACCGACATTTAAAAAAAATCAACTAAATTGGTTGAAAATTATGGGCGACAGAGGGAAACAGTTTTTCCCACTTGTCACGCCCCTTTGTAAAATATTGATCAATCTTCACAGGAATAGGTACTCACGGGCCAATGCCTATTTAAGGTCAATCGATTCGGTGGTTTTCGAGTTATAAGATTTTGAATGTTTTCTTTGTATGGGACGTGCCATTCCTCTTTGTCCAATTTTTACGAAATTTACTTTACGACCCCCATACCTACCAAATATACACAACAAATTTCGAGCCGTTTCGGGGGAGTGCGACATCGTGACACGAGATTTTTATATACAGTGGGCGTCAAAAGTGAGGGAACACCGCAATGCTCTTTAATCTTGAAACATGTTTAAAAACATATTCTTATGTTCGTTGAATCCTTGCATTTTTCTACTTTTTCTACACGCCCCCGTCGTGAATGGTTTTTGGCAATATGCCATGGCCTGACCTCACTCCTTCTTAGGTTGCAATTGCAAATTAAATTTAAATGTTAAAATAAACGGTTCGTATGTTTTTTTTTTATACCCTTCACAGGAAGGTGTATTCAATTTGCCTTTACTTACATTTATAACGACAAGAAGGACGAAGACTCCATAAAGTACGTACATAGTATATATTCTGAATCAGGATCGAATTCTGAATTGATTTAGCCATGTCTTTCTGTCTGTCTGTTTGTCTGTTGAAAACACGATAGCGTCCAAACGAATCGAGATTCTTTTTACCGTCGCGTCGTCAGGTTGGTATATTGAAAATGGACTATGTCTGTCAAGTAGGTAGTTCTGGTCTGGTACCTCCCATACAAAGCCAATATTAGGCCCATGTGTTGTGTACCTACAGACGTACTAACTCACACGCCTAACGTTTTGCATGACTTGTGTGCAGTTGAGGGTATCAAAGCATCGGCTAGGCCGATCATAACACTTTTACTTGTTTTGCCTATCTTTTGTCCATGATGCCCATTGCCATTGTTGTAAAGAAGGGACTTGGAGCTACCCCGCAGGTCAGTTGAGGTACCTAAACTAACTAGGGAATAGAGTAGCCCATTAAGGTCCGTTGCAATGGGCCTTTGTAAGCACAAATTTAAAATTCGACTTAATAATTAATTGTCATCACGGAACTGAAAACATTGTTGTCTGCCGATTAACATTCAGTTACCTGCTATAACTTATCTACTGTCTCACTACCTTCCACTCCAACATGTCCGGAATCTAAGCACAGCTACACTTCTCCTAGTCTGCTTTTGGCAAGCTTATAGGGACAAGATCTCTTATCATAGAGGCGATAAGTTTTATGTGAATCTAATGATATAGCAGTGGCTCAGTGCCAGTGGTTAGTATGCTGGACTACTGTGCTAGGAAGTTCCCAGGTTCGATACCAGGAAAACACGCAAATTCTACATCTTGATGTTTCTTCCACTGCGCCACCTCCCGCAAACGTCTGACAAACATCCGAAATTACGTAGCTGTCCTGTTCAGCCATTCGGATTCGGCATAAAAGTGTAGATCCTTTCCATTCGTCCCAAAACTATTAAAAACTCATACAAATGAATAGTTGTGAGAAGCTAGGCCTAGGATGTCTACACGCCTGTTGCGCCAAATTTTTTTAATTTTTTTTTATGCCATAGCCTAACGGAAGTGGTAGGAGAGGAGGTATGGTTCATTATGACTCAGAAGACTACCTGATAGCTTCATATTGACAACCACCCCGGTTCAGGATAGATCGTGTCTTCATCATGACTTCGATCGATCACAGCGACCACCATTCTGTCCTCTACAATGTCACTGAAACAGCGTTAAGATGTTACATGTTTGATGAGCTTTGAGAGAAGCTTTGAGCTTTGAGTTTCCTATAATGGTTAGCGGCGCTTTGCCGTAAAGAATTCGCTAGTCTTTTGTGGATCTGTCTTTAAATTTTGGTTACCCATTCAACTCTGTCCTTTACCTCCGTTGCCCTATATCAGTCACTGAAAGACGCGCTGGAAGGAATATTTCTTCTTGATCAAAGGATTTACGATTTTTCATTATGGGAGCATAAGTGGTAGGGACATGTGAACTCAAAATCCTATCGCTGCTAGGAAGTGCAGTTTTTCCATCTGCGACCATTAACAGCGACTGTACCATTAGTAGGAGTAGTCACAATCTATTCAATTGTCACTTTTGCAGGATCTATTCCTTAAAAGGAAAACTGTCGGTCTTAATATTTTCTTTTATTTGTCTAATTTTTGTTTGCGTAATTTGCTACCATGAGTATCTAGCCCCATCTGTACAGAAAAAAAAGGAAGGCTAGCTTATCCGGACGTCGATCGTCGGCAGGTATCCGGAGACTCCGCTAGGGACACATTTTTTTTGAATAGGAATATTTTTAGGAAATAGGCCCATTATGTTCTGCTGGAATTTGTTTTTTTTTCGCGGATAGTGTCCAGGAGATTTTTTATTGATTTTAGTGTTGCTTATAATTCCTAGAATTTTGTTTACAAAGTATACGTTCCACTGCACTTTTACTTACTGTAAAGTTTGTTGATATAAGGCATGTGTTTTTGAAACCTCGCCAGTTAGCCGTTCATTTGGACAATTGCCAGCAAGATGAAGCCAGCCGAATGAATTAAGGCAATGAGATAAGAACGCCATTATTACGCAGTTGTCATGAGATTATTTTTAAAGGCTTTTACTTAACTTCGTGAAAAATTTGTTGTGTCAAAATCTTGCAAGTCAAATTCGAACCACTTTCGCTAAACTTAGAACTTTGAAATTTTCCATGCTGGTTGGGTTGTGAAGACAATGCAATATTTAGAAAGAATTTTTGGATTTTGACTTCCCCTGCCCCTTTGAGGGAGGCTTTTTCATAACGCATGATCTATTAGCCGTATTAACTTGAAACTTTATATGTCAATAGATAAGTCATAACTATTACATACCTAATTGATACTTTGTACCGTTTCGTCCTATAAGGGCTGAAGAAAGGGGGTGCAAACATTTCTATTTTTACCTTACTACGCTCAACTTGCCATAATACTCATAAATATATGTAGGTCAACTCAAAGAATCTTTTTAATTGTTAGGCAATACTTCACCGAGTATTTTGAGCTAACATTCATCTTTCTAGTCCATCCAGAGGGCAAGATATAATAAATAGAAAATAGATCTTATTCGGCCAAATGCGAAAAAAATTGCTATCTTGATTGCAGTTGTGCTTAGGAAGGGTAGTTTTATTTGCGTTCTAAAAATAGAATTGTCACTGTGGCGGGCATTCAGAATATGCTCATATCATGTATGGCGTAGTTGAATTTGATGTATGGAATATGGATATGGATAAAACAAACTATGTACATATATGTACGTATATAGGAGTTTGTGATGCGTAAATATGTAGGTATGCACATGCACAATCGTACATACTTATATTTGAGATCTGCAGCTATGGAAAGTGTATGTAAGGTAGGTACGCGTAGTAATATCAATCAAACCATACCTGTCGCGAATTTTCATTTATGTGAAATACATACCTACCTATTTTGTCCATTGACTTAGGACTTTGAAATTTTGCATGCTGATGTTTCAGTTTTGATGATAATACAATAAACTTATAGTAAAAAAAAAGCTTTTGTGAGTATGTAGGTAGATATTAAACTGCACTAAAAAGCAAAAAATAAAATAATAGTTTAAAAAACTAAAAAAACGCTTTTATCAGTAGGTAGGTACTGCACTAAAAGCAAAAAAATAAAAATTAACCAATCTATTTTGAAGGTTTATCCTGGAAGGGGCTTAGTGTAAGCCATGTTTGTAGTTATGTATTGTATTATTTGAGTGTAAACTACACAAACATGGCTTACTCTAAGCCCCTTCCAGGATAAACCTTCAAAATAGATTGGTTAATTTTTATTTTTTTGCTTTTAGTGCAGTACCTACCTACTGATAAAAGCGTTTTTTTAGTAAGCGTGGCTTACTCTAAGCCCCTTCCAGGATAAACCTTCAAAATAGATTGGTTAATTTTTATTTTTTTGCTTTTAGTGCAGTACCTACCTACTGATAAAAGCGTTTTTTTAGTTTTTTAAACTATTATTTTATTTTACTGAAATTTGTTATTTAAATTTGGAAAACACTGATTTTTGTATACGATATTTGGTAATGAAATATGTAATAACATAATAATATAATTGTATGTCATGATTTGAGTCAATGAACAATTTAATTCTAAGCCACTTGTTGCTTTCAGCGCCACCTGTTTGTTCATTGTGAATTGAATTTAGCCAGCAGCTCTCCGGCTGGGGAGAAAATCAAGAGTTGTTGCCAGCAGTTTGCCAGCAGGTTGTTGTTTAAATTAGCATGTGAAATGTGCCTAAACTGGCAACTACTGGCAACCACTGGCTGCCGAGGTTTCATACGACATGAACAGTCATCAGACATTTTGCCACCGCTGCGTCATCTATATAATCATCTGATGGTGGTCGCTGATCGTCTATTATTCGCTGAACAGCGATATTTTTTTTTTAAAGCAGGACTAAGGTGTTATTTGTAGATAGAAAACTTATCTGCTTTGCGGAAGAAGTTCTTTGCGCCATTGTTCGCCACACCTATGATTCAAGGAGAGCTCGCTTTTTAATTTAAACCCCCGAATTCGTAGCCCTGCTGACACTGCTAAGTTCTTAGTTCACGCGTTGTAAACGCCAGTTCACTGGGTATTGTCTCCTCGTGTCAACCTACGAAAAAGCTGTGTGCATGCGATTTTTTCCAGCATTTATTAAGTAGTCCCTCGTACCAGCTACGGTCTTGTAATCATAGGACCGCAGCAGACCAGCTGCGCCGAATATTACTTATCTTTGCTTTCTTCACTTCCTGTAAACTGAATCAATCCTGTCTGTAAAAATGTGGCTTTCTCTGCCACAGAACTATGGAGCTGTCTGAAAGTTTCTACTTTAACATTTTCCAAATTTTATCAAAAAAGTCTTAATCCACAGAAGATCACGATTTTTACACCGAAATTTCGATGACATATGTTTCCTGATTTTTCGTATAGTCCGTTTCGACCTACCCCCTTCAAAAATTTGTATCGTTTGGTTAGCAGCAACTATAGAACTGTCATGTCGTCTTTTAGAAAATGTCGTCCCACTTTCCGTTTTCCTTAAAATCGGTTTTACATCTCAACTTTTCGAGCCAAAATGTGCGGGTTTGGTGTCCTCTACTGTAGCTTCTTGATTGGTATGTGCAATGTAACCCACGTACACTTGCCTGACGTGTATTCCGGTGTTCGTTCCATTTTATTTATTTTTTTTTTTTTATTTCATAGGTGATCGAAGCTGATATTTTCGTCGCCATTCCTCCCTCTTCTCCACGATCGTCCCGATCGTTCTTGTTTGTTGGTTTGGTGGAGCTCTTATGATGGCGTTCCATGCTGTGTTGTTGTGAGTCTTCAGATCACACTCTTTTTCTCGCAGCAATTTGGGGCCCCATGCCCCATCAATGAACGAACACATACAATTGGATTATGACTATGAGCGAAAAGGAAGAGAAAAAGGAAAAGTAATAAACGCTTGCAACCAGAGTATATCCATTATAATGAGTAGGGACACTCTCGACAATTTCCTTATCAGCAAGTATTACTGTGTCACACAGACATGAGAAATAGACGGATATATAAAGTGGGTAGTGAGAGAGAGAGAAAAGAGGAGGAATATTTTTTCGGAAAATGGCACAGGGTGCTCCGTTAAAAAAAGGGACATTTTTAACTTGTCATACATTTTTATTAAATACAAAATTATAATTACATGTGTGTTACGCTAAGATATTTATACTTGTTGTTGGTTTTTTTTTTGATTATTCTATTATATTTTTTGATAAAGTCATGCTCTCAAACACGTGCCTACATATCATTTTATAAGAAATTATTTGTTTTGATTTTTACAGCCAGTAATCAATCACATTAATTTTTTAATATGTAGGTAATACATTTTCATTTCAAGATTATTTTTTTTTATTTTGCTATAAACTTTCTAATGCATCTAAAAATTCTTTAGGCGAACGTGTTAAATGCGCACTTTCATCTTCCTTAAAAATCTGTAAATATGGAGGAAACACTATGTTGCTGACTTAGTTGCAACTCACAATTGCGTTTTTGACGTTTTTTTTAATATAGCATACAAAAAATGGCGTATTTTTTTGGGAAGTGAGTATAACAAAAACAAAAGTGAGTATAAAACTTTTGTATGTAAAAGTAAAAGTGAGCTAGCTATAGATTCTCAAAAAAATATGCCTATAATAAAACACATTTTCACTACCGAAATCAGCAGTTTTATAGTCAGATTCAGTTTTGAAAGCGTTTATTTCAACGCCGGAAAGCTCTAAATTTTCAGTTGGCTATTTTCTCCATGTAGCTACTTTGCTGAAAAAGATCTTTTAAATTCACAAATGAATTGAAATGAAGTCAGCAACTTATTATTTCTTCCTCGGTTGCTTTAAAATGGCAATTAAGTCAATTGAAATACCAATAAGACTATTTATATTCTGTTGCCATCCTTTTAGTTATATCAGGCGTATTTTTTTGAAAATCTATAGCAAGCTCACTTTTACTTTTACATGCAAAACTCACTTTTGGTTTTGTTATACTCACTTCCCAAAAAAATACGCCTATTGGAAGACTTATCGAAAAAGGCAATACTTAAAAATGCATTTCATAAGAAATTGATTTGCTCTTCATTTTCCAAAAATTGTCTTCTGAATTTGTTTGGGTCTTTAAATTTATATGAATTAAAGATTAATATAACTTAGGACACAATTTCGACCACAAGGAATACTATTCATTTTAAAACCAAAAGGCGTATATATGTATTTTACATGTGTACAAGCAAAACAAAAGCAAAATAAACAGCGCGTAAAAAGATTTTAATGAAAAATTACACCTCCAAAAAAGGAGTCAGAAAAGGGATAGTTTCAGGAGTTATCACTAAAAAACCAATAAAGTTAAACTTAATGCCCTCCATTATCCACATAAAAATATTTTACAGTTGCATTTTCTTTTTGTTCCCGACCGCGCAGGCTAAACACTTGAAAATATGTTTTCCCATTTTTTATTTAATCCAAAAACAATTGCACTGTAGTTTGTTCGCACCGAAAACTATCACGGGTCACCCTGTATTGTGTTTATTTCACTTCTTTCGCACAACTGATAAGCACTCGAGTTTACCGCCTTTAAAAACGCATTATGAAAAAACCTACCCCATTGTCTCAGCAGAACCAGTGTGACCAGTTATTATAAAAACTAGCAATTATGGAATGAAATCATTTGTATTGCTACTGCGCCCAATATCGAATTGCATTATTTTAAGCGAAGTCAGAACAGAGAAGAAACATTTATTTTCATATTTTAGATTGAAATATTAATGGTAAGAGTTCAGAATTAGTTGTAATTCCTGGAAAAAATAATCATAAAAACGAAGCGTGAAACCATTTTCCAAAAAGCAAAGCAGGTCACACTGCATAAAGTGAATAGGTACACACATCGAAATCCGAGTTTACCGCCTTTAAAAATGCATTATGAAAAAACCCACAATCGTTCGTCATACACAGCAAACCGTATGTAGTGGTACAGGTAAAATGTGTTGTTTACCCTTTTCTTCTCAGGCATTCGTCGTATTCAGGTAAAAAGTATTCTTTCGACCTGCTTCCACTTATTGCACGATTTTTTCTGCGTTTTGCTTTGTGGTAGTATGAAATGCATATGTAGAGAGAGTGTCCCTACTCATTAATGGATATACTCTGCTTGCAACATACAAAACCGATTATGTTGTTGTGGTTGTGGTTTGGATTTGGATTATTAGATGGCTTTGCCATTTTGTAGATTTTTCTTTTTCATCGTTTATACTTTGTCGCTTTCGAGACTATTTTCGATCTCCGATTATTATTATTCCATACCTAGATATTTCAA
This sequence comes from Cheilosia soror, assembly GCA_949372485.1. Lineage (NCBI taxonomy): Eukaryota > Metazoa > Arthropoda > Insecta > Diptera > Syrphidae > Cheilosia > Cheilosia soror. The sequence continues at coordinate 104,336,316 of OX443561.1, forward strand.
AGTATGTATCTTCATTTATGTGTATGCGCAGCATCAATGTAAGCACTTCTCAATTTCGCATTTATAGTTCAAAAGGAGCTTCCAAACTGATTTTGACATGCAGACGGCCTGACACGAATGGCGGATTGATGATTGCGTGCAAATAATAATGTAAATACATTAATTGTTTGCTGAAACATGAGAAGATGAATAATGCAGTAAACAGATTATAGCAATACAGATTGTGGTTTGGAAACATTGCCCAACATTCAATTTTACGTTTCACGAGTAGCGCGCCGAAGGGACAGCATTTAATTTAAGATAACACACCTACCAAGCTGTCAGCTGTCAACAGTAATTGATGCGTGGTTGGAAAGAAAATGCTCGTTTATTTTTTTTTATAACCACAACTGTTTGGTAGGTATCTTTGTAAAATCAAAAAGGAAAAAAAAAAAGCTTCACACAAGTGGTCTCGTCTTGGTGTCCATTAACTAATGACTTGGGTAAACTGCACATAGCTTAACACCCAGATTTAGCTATGGCTAAAGCGTTAATCGTTAAATATTTAGTTAATGATCCGACATGACGCGTTAATAACAAATATTAGTTTCAACGCCATTAAACAAGTTTCTTGCTCTAAGACGCACATAGCTCTGCAGAACTATGATAAATTGGATGCATTGCGCTCCAGCGACCATTAACAGTCAATCCAAAAGGCGTCAGTGTTAATGGTGGAGCTTACATTTAGTATCTTGTTGACCTAAATTTGATTTTCTTACTAAACGGTGTAATTTGCAGTTAAAATCGTTGTGATCGTTCGACGTTACTCGTTTTTGTATGATTGTTATTGGGCTATGAATATATTTTATGGAAAAAATTAAAATGAGATTGTTTTAGACATTAAATGCCAAGAGAGATTTGTTCTTTAGATGTCTATCGATTCTCGAACACAAGCGTTGTCTTCTAATCAGAAGTTCCAGCTAATCGAACTTTGGGCGGCAGATCGGATGGAATTAAATATGGAAGGAATATCGACATCTAGATCAGTAGTGATCCTGATAAGGCTGCACTCAAGAAACTGGAATCCAAAACCACAATCATTAATTCTGAAATAGTCAAAAGCTATTGTACAATGTTCAAGACATTAGGTATACATTCAGCAAACATTATCTCTTAACGAGATGGCGGAACAATTCAGATTGGGTCTCCCTTCCAACGACGAACAGTAGGAAATTATTTTTAACCTCCTATATGAACGTTCATCTCGTAGAAAACTCTCGGAGAATGCTTTCTTAACATTTTCAGCGAACTCGCTGATATAGCATCAGCTGCCTCCAAACGCTTTATTTTTAGCTCCTGTTGGTTCAACGAGTAGTTGCGGGAAATGGTGAAAGCAGTTAATGCTTGTATATGTAACCGCACCTTTGGCAAGAGGTGAGGACCAAACCCCAAAATAATCCTGTGGATGTTCACGGCAATCGTGCGGTCTATACTCAGACTACTATGGCAGCGTAGTCTGGTGGTAAGCCGCGGGCAAGCTGACCAATCTTAAGTCAATAAAAAAAAGTACAAAGGCTAGCATGTATAGGGACAACCAGTGCGATGAAAACCGCACTTACAGGTGGACTTGAGGCAATTCTCAATCTGACTCCTCTACACCCTGTACATGGGAGAATCTGCTACCAAAAGTGCCTTTTAGCCAAACTAATACTTGGAACCCGTTCAATTTTGGTCACGCACAGATTCTAGGAAAATACGTTTGGGACGTTGTCACTTCTGACTATATGACTTCCCATCTAAACTTTGATAGATCATTTTCCTGCTCGTTTCCGAGTACAGATGAATAGAACACAAATGAACCCACGAAAATGAAATCGATATCCATCTACACAGATGGATCGAACATGGACTGTGGAACCGGTGCTGGTATATTCTCGTAGGAATTAAATATACACTGCTCAATTAGGCTTTATTTTGTTCTGGCAATCGCGGAAGCGGCCTGTAAGGTGTCATTGTTGGCATAATACCAGAAAACGATATTACCATTTTCAGCTAATGAAATAAAATGCAAGTTAGTTTATTACTGCTCGCAGTGACACCAAGGTCCTCTGCTGGGTCCCTGAACACAGTGACAAAGTCGGCAATGAGAGGTCCAAAGAACTGGCGAGAAATTGGTCTGCAATGGGTTATGACCAAGCATTACAGTCGATCAAGCCATCGCTCTGTAATCTTAGAGAACGAGTTTAGAATACCAACAAAATATGACAGTGACCGGACCATCAAATTTCTACTGTTCGACAGGTCATCGCTGTCTAACTTGTTAGGAGTTCTAACGGGTTATAACTTCCTAAGAAACCATACAGAAACTAAATCTTAACGATAACAATATATGTAGAGGCTGCAAAGACGAAGAGGTCCATGAGGACAGACCTCACTTCTGTCACTGCCCGAGTCTCTGTCACTTTAGGAACAGAACATTTGAATAAGGTTGATTGGACGGCCGGCGTCGAGTAATCACTAGAAGAAGGGACATGAGGCTAACCATCCCTAACATCAGCGGTTAACCCCCATTTAAAAGGGCATCAAATTTGGTCCGCAAGGACCTAAGTGTGGTACCGACCAGGGTTTACCTTGCTCTGCCAACCCGTAAACCTAGCCTAACATTATATAGTTAAAACCAAAATGAGATGTATTTTAGAGGGACATCAGCTTTGAAGGTGGTACTATAGAGTATAGACAATGAGTCTGTGTACTCCGAGAACTTCAAAGTAAAATCCTGCAGCTTTTATACTGTATTCGCAGTTGATAATGCAGTTTGGCTTACTATTTGCTATAAATTCGTTCATGTAAAGTAAAGATCAAAAGGCACAGTTTCCCGTCTAAACTGAAAAGACTCATTAAAAACGCTAAAAAAGCTTACGAACAAATCGTCGAAAAAAACCCCTAAATATATGACCAAAAAAACATGTGTAGGTTATGTTTTGTGGTCATGTTACATCAGCAGTAAATATCGGAATCGAAACAAAATGATATGGTTATTGTCTATATGCACCTTGTGGGTTATCCCCCCTAAATCGAGCTATTGAGAAAAAATCTAAATCTCCTGAAATATGAATTATTTTGTACGCCGTATCTATCATTGTTAAAATTGCACTGGGCTGTGGTAAGCTTTTAAGAAGAAGAAGTTTTCCATTAAGAAAAGTACATAATACTACCCACTTTTAGAAGGTTACCCTTCAAAGAGGGATAGAAGGGTGATTTTAAAAAATTGTGAAAAACCTGTGGAAAAATTTGCAGTTCTTTACAAATGGATCCTACAGGGCTTTACTCTGTATTTCGTACCGAAAATGAAATTTTTCGAAGCCGAATATTTGCTACTCTCGATGTCGAAAGAGGAACGAAATCTTCAAATGTCAAAAGCATAGATAAACAGAAAATCGAAATTATTACAGAGTAAGAAGTGGAACGCAAAGCAATTTCTACTTTCGGAACAAAATGTAGAGAGTAGGGCCGAAGTTCAGAAAAAGGTTTTGGGAAGATTGAAGATATATTGGTATACTTTTTTGTGGGTGCCTAATCATTTGCTTCTTTCGGCGTATTAAGTTTCTTCCTGACTTACTTTAAAATAAGAACATTTTAAGTCAGAACGGCTATCATCCCAATATTTTCGTAACTTTTCCCTTTAGCAATGAGCAATACAATCAAGCAAGCCTCCATTTCAGTATTGAATCGATGTCCTTGGTGTTATAATGTATAGCGCGACTTGAAAAGTGACTGCATACATCAAGTTAAAAGCTGTAACAGTTTGATCAGAGAATAAAAAATGGTAAGATATCACAGTATCATTTAGAATATCAACAATTCTATACTAATTTATTCATGAAGCTTAAAGTATATTGCACGACAACGACAGCCCAACGGAAATAGCTTGTAAAATATACCAATGGTTAAAATATGCATCGTGTTTCGTGGGTTAAGATATATAATCTACAATATCATGACCTAGTTATACACTCGCCATTAAATGTTTTCCTTGAGATAAGACAATCTCAATCTCCTACTAGCCTACCCATTTATTCGGTTGAAAACTGATTTATACCTCACATCGAAGTCCAACGTCTCCGATTTCCCATCAATCAATCAAAGCCCTCTTCCGGAGGCGAGACTCGCCGATAGTCCCACACTTAACATATCCATTAGGTAATTGCCGAGAGAAGATCCATCTAAAGACCCAAACCCAAACCCAAACGAACGGTGTTTATTTTCTCTTTCAACGCAACATAACCTAAATGGTGTTGACTACATCCGAAAAGACACGTTGCTGTGGATATGGATCCCGAATCGCGACGCTCTTCTTCCCAAATAAATTACTTTACTTTGTATTTCGTCAGTGTATACAATATGTAAAGAGGTATCTAAAGAGTTTATAGGTGGATACAGAAGATTGGCAAACGGGTGCGGTAGGCGGTAGCACACCAAGCGCAAGATAAGTACTTAACGGTATACGGTAATATCGATTAATGTAAATCGTTATAGAGTTGCTCTGGCCTAATAACAAACACAACATGGAGGAATTTTTCTTCTACGAAACGTCCCGAACGGGCCTTCTCCTTAGTAGCTTTCGTTAAGTAATAATTTACGTCGCATTTAAGCGTGCCACATGCTGTGACCAGTGCACATCGTATATGCATGCCGCACTTTTACGAATCTATACGCGTTCATATAACATGCCTCGAGCGTTACTTCATAGTAGTGGTAGATATAACAATTTTTGCGGTCAATCCTGATTCTGATTGGAACTAAACCGTTGTGCGGTGATTTAAAGTGATAGTTTGTGGTAAGAGCCAAGATGCTTGTAATTACTTGATAACATTGAAGTACATATCTACGAACCGAATCAGATGGTGTAATTACATAGATATAGACACTTCTATACATACTATGATTGCATCGGGTGAAAGGAGCCGGTTAAACACAGTTTTGGTGGCATTGAAAGTCCGCAAAATGTGGCGCTTGCCGTGATTGTATTCAGACGTATTAAGAGAGCTGCATCTTTGAATGGCAGGTACCCCAGACTTGACGAATGTCATATAATTTTATTTCTTAAAATGGAACAAGTTGTTAAACCACTTATACAAATTGCAACTACTATATGGGCGACTCGACGGCCATTATTAGTTTCTTAATTCAATGCGGAGTGATTAACAGGTTCGTGGCCCCATTTTAATGAATATAACATGCAATCTTTTTGGAGTATTCTATTTCTAGTTCCAGCGCGCAGCTCAAACTCCCAATTTTAGGGAAGTTTATAACTTCTGCTTGACGAAGCTGTTGGTTCAGTATTTATGTGTGCTCTAGAAGTGGTAAATTGCCGCGAAAGTTACATTTTTGACAGTGGAAATGTTTTTTTTTGTTAGTTTAGACGCGTCCAAAGGTGTATCCAATCTTGAGATATCAGTATCAGTAGTTCGTATTGGCATGGCATAGGGAATCTGAAAAGAGATCCTTCTCATCCTTCTCATCCCTTGCATTGCGTTGCAATAAAAAGTACCCACCGTTTTCGAATGGGCGCTTTGGGTGCCATATTCGGGATGTGATCGGGTCCGGGTGCTTTGTTGTCGCATATCTTCCTGCTTGCTTCATATAGTTCCTTCGATGTGATTGAATCAGGTATGCATACCAACCTTATTTACGATTTACTTTGTGGTGATGCTGATGATGATCAAAGTAGATGGCCTATATGGGAATAGGTGCTCCACTACTGTTCTCAAGCATTGTCGAGCAGGATATTTATGGGAATAGCTTCTTCATCACTGCCTAGGTCTAGGTCTTTCAAAACTCTGCCCTTCTTTTGGATCGGTTGGATCTGCGCCGGACCTTGGAGACACTTTGCATTGAGCCCCCTGACTTCGTCGTTCCACCAGTAACAAGGTGCCTTTTTTGATCTGTTGTCTAGTTTAGTAAGTTTAAAGTGACTCTCGGTGAGAGAAACATTAAGGCCGTTAGTCGGCCCATTGTGCATACCTACCACTGGGATTTGGGGAGCTATTTTTACTGGCTGCTCAACTCATGTAAACCATTTGCCGCCGCTTATAAAGCTAAGAGTGCTAGCGCCGCTGGTATTACCTAGATCATTGAGCTCATTGTGAAAATGGTTTCCTAAGTGAGACATTTTTAAATTGGTTAGGGCAGGGCAACTGCAAAGAAAGTGAGTGATGGCCTCATCTTCCTCTTTATCTCTACAGCTTCTGCAAAAGTCATTGTATGGGAGACCGAGCCTTTGCGCGTGTCTACCTAATATGCAGTGTCCGGAGATGACATTAATGACTTTCGAGATGCTGGATTTTTTAAGTCGAAAAAGCTCCTTGGATCTTTTTGTATCCCAGAGCTGGCCAGGTGAGCCAAACAGTATTTGAACCTTGCTCTGCTTGCTGCATCCGCGTGTGAATTATTTATTTGTTTAGCACAGGAAAGTGGTGCATGCACGTTGTGCAGACTTATACTATCCACGCCAGTGGAGCGTAGCCATGCTAGTTCGTCTGCTACTGCTGCACAGTTCCCTGTGATGTCACAGTGACCAGGAACCCAGCAAAAGGTGAGGTGCTGTGCATGCAGCTTGGCTATCAATGTAAATTTATGACAATATCTCGTTGTAATAACGAATAAATCGACAGCCGTGCTGTAGCTTGACGAATGGCTGTAATTTCGGCTTGGAAGACGCTACAGTTTTTCGGAAGACAGAAGGAGAGGCCCAGATTCAGTTCTTCTAAAAATACCCCGGCGCCGACTCTTTCTAGTATCTTGGAACCATTATCTATCTACTTACAACAATTTGTAAGGCTCGCTAACGTATTTACATTTTGTTCTCTTGTAATTTGTGCCAGCAAGTCTTGTGTGGCCACACAGTGGCTGCGTTTATTTGGGTGACCTTCATCACACTTTACTGGTCACGGCCTTTTTATGATTACAGAGCATATGACCACTGCTCAAATTACATATTAAGGTTTTTTTCCACTGCGCCACCTCTGGCGAAAGTCTGACAAACATCCGAGACTGAACCATCGTAATTCTGCCCGACTTTAGCATTTTGTTTGCGCTGTCTTCTGACTACTCAATCGTTGTGACTTGCATGCCGCCGAGCCGTAGACCTTCCTTATGTTCAGGACGTTTGCTTCGCATAACCCTTTCGTCTGTAATAGCAAAATGAATGTCCTCACAGATGTCGCCCTTGGTGATCTCGTCGACGTTCTTGATTTCTGCTGTAGTTCAGTGTGCTGATGGTGTTAGCGTTCGGAACTCCGCGTTACTCCGTTAGAGTTTCACCGATTTTTCATTGAACTGTTCGGTCTTTTCACTTCAATTGCGGAACAGCAGGTCACTGCCGGACTCAAGTCTGAACCTTGTTACACTGCAGTGCAGCATCACACGCTGCGAATCTTACAAACTATGAAAACACCCTTAGGCCCCAACATTGAAATGCATCATTGAAAATTTTGCATTTTGAAATGACATATTATTCTATTAGAAACCCAGTGCAATATGAAGGACACCCAAGAATAGATTAACCTACGCTCTAGTTAAAAGGGTTCCCGCGTTCCCGCTTCTTTAACACTGAAGCCATGAGATATACCTATGAGACTGCCTTGGTTACTCGTTACATCATAGTCACAAATAGAGTAACAAAGCAATCCATTAGTACAGTTTTTTTTTGTTCACCAACATTATAAACCTCATTGCAACCTTTATACCTAAATGGTTAGTAAATCAGTATAACGAGCTCCGGTGGTCGGACAAATTACACATCTTTTCATGTTCTCCGCGCATTTTTTGTGGTGTGAATTAATTTGCACATGCTCTTCTTAACTCGGTCTGCCTTTGTGTTCGAATTCGTAAATCTAAGCAGACCATTAAGAAATGTATTCTAGGAAAACATTAGGAATAATTATGATGATTCTTAACCTTTTGTCAGACGGCCTGTAGCCTGTCCATGTTTGTCATTTAGGCTGTGTTTTATGAGTGTGTTGTCACTTTTCAGAAAAGTAGTTGACAGAACCATTGAAACCCTCGAAATATCCAACACATACACAATTCGGTTATTAAATGGCTACAGGGTAGAAACTAAAAACCAATTATGGTGTGGTATGGCCCTTAACATCAATTCAGTTCAATCAAGCCGTTATACATCAAGTGAAAGTAGTTTGCAAAAACAGAACTCGTTATCGGGTTAATTGCATGTGTAAAATGATAGCTGGCATTGATTTATTTTATAGCCATTTCTTATGCTGATACGATACTACCGCATCGCTGTAGGCAGACTTTGTATACGTGTTTTGATCGTGCAGCATTATTTATTAACTGATCTGACATAGAGTGCAGTTTTTCCACAAATTTGTTCAAAACATTATGTTAGCTTTTAGTAAAATCATATTTATAACATAAATTCGCTGTCCATTCATATTAGGTATGTACAATGTAAAAAAAATAATTCAAAATAAAAATTAATGCACAATTAAGGAGGTTATTCAGCCCCGATTTGTTCCATTTTTCAAGCAACGCCAAAATAAATTAACCACATGAACATCAAGGAGTATGCACACACGATTTTCTATCGCATATCTATTTAGCCAAGAAAAATAGAAAATATGGCTTTTAATTGAAATGCGCGCATTTTCGACTAAATAATCACAGAAATAGCATAAACCGTAGGTACTAGGCTTCTTTTTCCGGCAAGATGGATTATGGGTAGATATAGTTGTTCCAATTCTGGCGAGTTTATCGGCCTTAGAATTCCCTATGGAATGTCTTGTCCCGGCACCCAAAAAGATGTATGTTAAACTGTTCGGCCATCTCCGTAACAGATGATTGGCAGTCCAGGTCTACTAGAGATCGAATCCAAGAATTTGATAGCTGCCTGGCTGTCCGAAAATGTGCAGATATCATGTTTTTCTTGTGACAAGATAATACTTCTTTTATCCCCATAATTTCCCCCTGGAACACGTTACAATAGTTTGGTAGACGGAAGGAGAGCTTAAGATTTAGATTTTTGGAGAAAACACCCCCGCACCAACTCCTTCTTTGGCCGCTTACCAGGGCGAAGTAGACAACGACTTTAACCAGTCAGCTAAAGCGTATAGCTAGCTGCATCCCATTAGGTATGCCCGCCTTTAGGAACTATGTCGCCGGATTCGATATAAAGACCTAGTTTACACTATTTTGTTTCAATCCGGTAAAAAACGCGCCTTCTTTTCGGCATCTTCCTTTTGCTACCTATTTTTTTGCGAAGAAATAGAGTCTCACAACTGTTATTGTTGTCAGCGACCTTTGAGCCTTATTGATACAATGTTCTAAGGTTTACCCCAAACTTCAGTTAATCTATCTAGCTTCGTCCAGAAAATGCAGATGGAACATATGATTTATTTATGTAAATACCGTTTATTTTAGCGTCCTCAGGAATCTCTAGGCTACATAAATCTTTCGTTCAGGAACAGTTGTACGATGGCTTGGGCCGCTTCACAATGATTAAGATTGAGTTGTATGTATAATAATTTAATTATATTTTTCTATCGCTTTTTGTGTTTGGAACATCTTCTCTGCCCTGAACTAAATATATCCAGATTCACAAAAGGTTTCCAGGGCAAACAATTCCTTCTGTCACTCAATTTGCGAGGGTTATTTTCCTTATTCGCCAATAAAATCAATTTATCCGTATTTTTCCATATCTACTGTCTGCTTTACTTACTTACTTAGATGGCGCTACAGTCCGGGGTAGACCTGGGCCTCAACCAACACGCCTCTCCAGTTAGCACGATCTTTGGCTAACTGCCTCCAGTTGCGCACTCCAAATTGGTTGAGGTCCCCTTACACTCGTGCGCGCCACCTAAGGCGAGGTCTTCCTCTACTGCGTTGTCCCTCCGGGTTGGAATCGAAGACTCTTCGGGCCGGAGCGTTGGTGTCCATTCGCTCTACATGTCCTAGCCATCTTAGTCGACTGATACGTACTTTTCTGACCAAGTCGATGTCGCTGTACAGCTCGTAGAGTTCGCTGTTAAATCTCCTCCTCAAAGCCCGTCAACGCAAAGGGGACCGAAAATCACTCGAAGAATTTTGAGTTCGAAGCGCCCAAGGAGATCTTCATCCGCTTTTGACAACGTCCATGATTCTGCGCCATAAAGCAGGACTGGGATGATGAGGGTCTTATATAGAGTCTCCTTGGTGTTTCTCGACAAGGCCTTACTAATCAATTGCCTTCTTAGGCCAAAGTAACAGCGGTTGGCAAGTGTAATTCTTCGTTTGATTTCTGATGTGATGTCATTTTCAGAATTAATAGCGGAGCCGAGGTAGACAAAGTCCCGAACTACCTCAAAGTCTACTACTGTCTACTGTCTGCTAGGATACGGAAAACCCTACGCGACTATTGGCTTATGATCGCGGCCTTGAAGTCGAAATTCGTTTGATATGTTAGGGCGATACAGAGCTTATCCTTCGACATTACTTCGTCTCAATCCTTGCAATCTATCAAGATCTTCTACGTTAGGGTAGGGACCAAACGTTTCCGTTTTGTCCTACTGCCTTCCTTTTTTTTAGCAAATGTGTTTAGCCACAGTAAAAGGTTTCCGCTCCTCAGTTTTTGGATTCGGCTTAGCCGATCTTTGGGTAACCGACTCTAGTTACGCACTGCAAGTTCGTTGAGGTCCCCTTCTACTAATTATGCGTACCACCTACGGGGTGGTCTTGCTCTACTGAGTTGTCCCTCCGGGTGGGAATCGAAGACTCTTCGAGCCGGAGCGTTGCGTTGGTGTCCATTCGTTCTACATGTCCTAGCCATATTAGTCGACTGATACGTACGTACATTTCTGACCATTCGTACATTTATAACTCATAGAGTTCGCTGTTAAATCTTCTTCTCCAAGGCCCGTGAACGTAAACGAGACCTAAAAATCAGTAGAAAAATGTTGCGTTCAAAACGACCAAAGAGATTTGTTCTGCCTTTATTGTTTGTTTTTTTTAAATCACGGTTTATTTTTTGGCAATTTTAAAGTCGCCATTGCGCCGACTGCCGGTATATCTGTTAGAGGTCACTAGGGCAGATCTAAGTTGTTATGTGTAGAAATAAATAGACCGTAAGGGCGTAAGTTCTCATCCAAAGTTGTAGTATTTTGTCTTCTCGTTTTTGTCACATCACAGCTCTGTTCTGGGGGCTACCGCCGTAAGCGAACGCATATTTTCTCTCCATAGTTTAACCACCAAAGTAACTCTTTAAAAATAATTCTGTCCTAGTTTATCCGTTCTATATTGATACTTAAATGACATACTAGTACGAGCTTTATAAACATGCAAGTCTCATCGAAAATATTCCAGAAAATAACAACCTTTCATCGAAAATAAAAAAAAGTCTAATCTTGGTACCTACATAATTTAATTTCAGTCAATTAAATTCAGCGGTTAAAGTACGAATCAACAGCCAAGCCAAGTCGTACAATTCCTTTCAGTTTGTTGTGAAAATGACCGAAACCATTGTTTGGGACGGCATTGCCTGTAAGCTGATACTGATACCCATGAATTAAATGTAAACCTACATTATTGTCGGCGGAAGTCACTTGTTTTCCTTTTCTTGCACTGACAAGTGAAACTGAACAATTTAGGCTTCCTTGCCTTCCACTGAGGTTGCCCCCACAAAAAACGTAAACTATATGGGTTGACGTGACGCGATAGTGATGTGCTCATTATTGTAATAGAATAGTTAGTCCCATGATTGAAATACGGTGGACTGCGCTTTTAAGTACATATGTTGTTCATGTTCCCTATAGAATGCTTGCATCACTGCTTTCGCGTGTAATTTCACAAGTTTAATTCCCATTTAACAACCGTGCAACGTTATAATACGCAACGCTCAAGCCTACATATAGGTACAAGTACAACAGGCTTATTAAAAGAGTATACTTTCACATGTGAAGAACTTCCGCTCCAGATGTGTTCACTATGTGCACCCATGGGTACTTGTGCGTCTTTCAGGTAATCGTAATGAAGCAATTCATGCCACAGTACTTCTTCAGTTCAATGGTCACTCAGTCACTACTCCGTGTAGATTGCTTTATGTGTGTGTACTCTGAAAAGAGTCCCATCTCAACTGTAGTTTTCATATTAAAATGAGATCTGAAAAGGCGCACGTAAATTAGGAACGTATTTTAATGCTCGTGCGTGCACTTTTGAACGAAGGCCAAACTTTCTACAAGCCAAAGCGCTCACGAATCTGGAACAGAGGTTATGATTTCTTTTATTTTTATTTAGTTCACTCGTTTAAGTCATGGATAGTTATACCAACCGTCAATTATTACAGAAAGAAATGCAATTTTTATCTTCTATTACACTCTTTGGTGCTATTGCTAACTTGGCAGATAAGAACTAAACTTGAACTGTTAATCATACCAATTTGCAATTGGGGTTAAACGTTTGTCATATCATGATCTAGTACACTTTGGAGTGACAGAGATTTTGTAAGTCATTCAGCACTACCCTTCGAGTTCGAGTTCGAGTGTGACAGGCTGACAGGTATGCCAAAACTAGACATGGCTGTATGTCTATAACTCGCCTCTATGAAATGCTGTCATATACTTTCTTAGTTACTTAGATGGCGCTACAGTCCGGGGTGGACCTGGGAGTGAATCAACCAACATACCTCTCTCAGTCCCTTCTCTCAGTTAGACGGATCTTTGGCTACCTCCAGTTGCGCACTCCAACTCCAAGTTGGTTGAGGTTTCCTTCCTCACTTGTGCGCGCCACCTAAGGCGAAGTCTTCCTCTATTGCATTGTTCCTCCGGATTTGAATTGAAAAATCTTCGGGCCGGATCGTTGCAGTGTCCATTCGCTCTACATATCTTAGCCATCTTAGTCGACTGATACGCACTTTTCTGACCAAGTCGATGTCGCTGTACAGCTCGTAGAGATCGGTGTTAAATCTCCTCCTCCAAAGGCCGTCAACACAAACGGGACCGAAAACCATTCGAAGAATTTTGCGTTCAAAACGACGACGAAAGATCTTCACCCACCTTTGTTAACGTCCATGCTTCTGCGCCATAGAGCAGGACTGGGATGACGAGGGTCTTATATAGGATCTCCTTTTTGGGTCTTGACAAGGCCTTACTAGTCAGTTGCCTTCTTAGACTAAAGAAACAGCGGTTGGCAAGTGTAATTCTTCGTTTAATTTCTGCTGTGGTGTCATTGTCAGAGTTAATAGCGGAGCCAAGGTAGGCGAAGTCCCGAACTATCTCAAAGTTGTAGCTGTCTATCGTGACGTTCTGTTCGTTTCGTTGATGTTGTTTCTTGTGTGTCCCTTCTTGTTGACATTTTTGACACTTCTGTGCTTAAACTTGCAAACGCACCAGTGCGACAGGTCGCTACGTTCTGCCAATAATGTCAATGTCATCGTAAGCTGGTAGTTGCACAGTCTTTTGGAAAATTGTGCCCCTAGTGTTGGCTTGTGATTTTCGCACAAGTTGGTGATGGTGATGAGTTGGTGTATGATCTTCAAAAAGTCGTTTTCTACTGCCTTAAATATTTCGACCTTCAGGCCATCTGGTACAGCAGCCTTATTACATTTGAGTTTAGATATTGCTATCCTCACTTTTGGTCGCTCCCAGACGGAAATCCTTTGTCGTTTTCGGTTGGTCGTCCAGAACCGTCCGGAAGAAACTTGTCATTGCAGATGCTTTCGACTGCAATTTTACGACCATATAACCATTAGTTTGTAATCGTGTCCTGTGTAACTTCTTCTAGGTTTCTCATATAGTTCCGTCAGTTTCCAAAGCCTTTTTAAGAATTTATTTCTTAAACACAACTCGGCTATATGCTCCAAGTAAGATTATTCTTAGATTATCTGAGTCTTACCACAAATCTCCGATTTGTAATTTTTTAGAAGTCATACTGGATTTCTAAGAAAATCATAGATGGCTACATTATCTACTTAAAGTTACTGCTACAGTCTGTCGAGGACATGGACCTGTACTCTTCATATACATGCTTCGACCTATGAGTATGTTAATTATAACCAAAACAATCACAGTAGGATTGCTAATTTATCGCCATCGTGCGATCGAAATTAGCCACCTGCATAGATAAAACGTTAATTTTAATTTGAATAAATCTTAAGCAGCTTTAGCAAACTCAACTTAACACTTAACTTGCAATGCAGTTCAATTTTAAAATACATTTCACTATACTGGCAGCAAAACCAAGTGCACCAGCGCAGGTCTCCTTAATTCCGCTGAAACAATTTATTGCATCGAGACCACCTGCAGTGTTGGTGTACCCATTGTCTAACCAAAGTAACCACACTTTTAGCTATAGAGTTTCTACTGATGAGATGCAAAGAGCATATACATGTACTATACGTGTACAAATCTCAATCTTATAAGATACATGTTCCAAGCATTCCGCATCCACATGGAATGTGTTTATAGTGATGCCGCACGGGTCTTCTATAATTGCATATACGATCTTCACAGCTTTGTTCTGGAAATTGCTAAAACCGCAGAAGCGTTTCTTATAGCAAAAAGAAATGCCTAACCTATCTGTGCGCCATGTTTGATAGTAGATTATTTACACAACAATTGCTATGGTGAAAGTTTAAGGTTCATGAGAGAATTTCGACATATATCTACATTATTATGTATCTCATTGCAGTAACAAATGTATTCAAGAAAAATAGCCTGAAAACGAATGCATTGTTGTTTTAAATGTATGCAAATCACACTGATTAACTGTAGCGAAGAAAACAATTAAATCCGCTGTAAATGGTAAATACAAGTGGTACAACTAAGTTCCTAAAATGGAGGCCTCTTGTGTTTTAGCTGAGCCGAGGCTGGTTGTAAGTTTCTTCATATTTTGTATTTCTTATCACTTTTAACGGTCAAAAAAGCGCTGCGGCATTATAGGTTTGGCTTAGTCAATCTTTTTCCAAGTGAAGACAAGTAAAGTATACACTACACTCTAGGCAATCACTCACTCTTTACACGTCTTAGAACCCGAGTTGGGGACATGCGTTTAACATGACCAAACCAAGGAAGAAGTATAGCTGCTCAAAACTGAGGGCTTAACGTATTCTGGTGATCCTTTTACGATACCTGCGGGTCAGCATCGTAATGCTATAAAAATCTAATTTCTTATTTCGGCTGCGATCATTATTGAATAGAGGAAACCAACGTTTCTCGTTTGAATTGGGGAGCAGCCCCTGATGAACTTCTGTTATAGAAAATGTTGGCGAGTTAACAACCATACTTCAGTAGGAAGTACACAGCTCATTCATCGTCAGATTATGAATTCTGACAGTCGATTCTTCGGATTTTATTGTTTTCCCCTTTGTGGCTTCCTTTTTTTAGTAGGTTTGTTATAATTCCATCGGTTGTGGTAAGACCCTGAGATACTTACAAGTGTCCACCTGTTTCAATAGGATTCATTCACATTTACCTTTCTCCCATCATTTTGAACACAGGCGGCTACAAGTTTTTCAAGTGCGCTCTGTAAATGATGTCCCCAGATTGAAAAGGGGTTTCGCCAGAGCTGCGCTTTAAAATGCAGTCCATGTATGTATCTAACGAAAAGGAAAGGAGACTAAACGCACTCTTATACTCATCCAATTACCATGATGGTGAAAGGTATGATTTGACGCCGTTTGCCCCAACACAACTTGTATTGTCAAATTTGTGTAAAGAGATCGAATGGCTCTCAGAAGGAAGGGTCAATTCCATACACTTGGACGTTGGACTACATTCCAGATTTTGCTTCGAAGGACTTGGACGTATGCCTTTTTAAAATCTAATGAATATTACTATATTACAAGGGAGCGCACTAACAAGCCTTCTCAAGTACCAACCATTTTGAGAATCTAAGAATCTACAATCTTCCCGGATTTCGGCCACATATATATGGCCACTCACTATTCAATAGAGCTTCAATTTTCGACTATTTTTTATGACCACACAGTGGCTCAGTGGTTAGTGTGCTAGAGGAGGGTCCCATCAGGTTCGATTCCCGGAAAAACACAAATTACACAAACATCTTAAGGCTTTTTTCCACTGCGCCACCTCTCGCGAACGTCTGACAAACATCCGAGAGTACAACAGTCTTGAAAAAGCTTCTCAATTCTGCCGTTCGGACTCGGCATAAAATTGTAGGTCCCTTCTATTCGTCCCAAAAATAAAAACTCACACAAACGAATGGTTGTGAGAAGCTAGGCCTAGGCGCTAGTCCTGCGCCAGCTATTTTTTTTTATTTTATGAGCACTTGAGGCCGTATCTCACGAATGGTCCGCTCGCTGTTGAATTTCCAAGGCTAGAATTATGGCTTGTCCGCATTGACCTACGCTTTCAAATTGCAGAAAATTGTCTTTTTCCTAGCATGCGGAAGTACCCTATCAAAACCTGCAAGCACTACTTTTAGAAATAAAAAAATGCCTATGGCGGGCGGCACGCCCTTTTTCTTTATTTGTAAAGTAGTACGGGCGGATGATGCCTCCAGCCCATAAGTCGAACCAAACAGTGCATCGGTGGTTGATGGGCCACCTTTGGATCAGAAGTCGGAAGTGAGCTTCATTCAGCCCCATAGAGAAACACAAAACAGTCAATATTTGTGAACGCACTGATTCTTTGTCGAGCACTTGTCGAATATCGGCATTTTTGCTTGTCGCTGAGCTAAAAATGGACCTCGTCCGAGAAGACGATTTTTTTGACTAAAATCTGGATATCCGGCCAACATTTTGCATGTTTTAACTTTTTCGTAGTAAAAGAAAGATACATAGATACTCAGTTACATATTTATCCAAATCGAAAATAGGGTTTTCGAGATATGAGCAGCTTTTTTGGTGCCGTGAAATAAGGTAGATGGAAATAATGTCGATCGATTTTATTTCCATTTCAGATTGGAAATAAGGTCGAAATGGTCTTATTGAAGTGATCGACATTATTTCCATTTTTAAAAAAATTTTTTTGGATATACAGTCGAAGCACAAATTTTTGTAATTCGACATTATTTCCTTCGACTTTAATTCACGGCACCGCTTTTTTTTGTAGCTTAGCTGATGGTTTCGAAAAAATAAAACTTCTTTAACGTTTTTATATGGGAAGTGCGCCGTTAATATCAACCCCCCGTCTCACAGTACACTCTTAGTTTAAACTTCAGTTCAACAATTAATTCCGTTTCAAAGTTTCGAGTTCATTTTGTAGTTTAAGTTAAACGACAGTAGGTATGTATTCTGTTCTTTAAACTTCAGATCACTTGACTCAGTGACATTTCCATTTCTAAGCTGCCGATTGTCAAAAACACAAATATCTTTCGTTTTTCTGCGTGTTCTTTGAAAGAAAAGACAAGGAACGATTTTGGAAAAGTCGTAGGTATTAAACTTAGTTAAACTGAGTTCAATTGAACTGAAATTCAGATTACATTGTGAAACCGAACGAGATGAACTTCAAATTTAAGTTCAAGTTCAGGTTCAGTTCCACTGGTAAACTGGGGGTAAGTGTTTCGAACTGTAAGCCAAAAACTTCTAACACGAAGTTTGAAACAAATCCCTCCAGCCCTCTGCAGGCCTATGGGTCTAGACAGACAGGCGGACAAAATTGCGAGACTCACTTATTAAAATCGAAATTTTGGTACGAAAACAATATCTAGGGACCTAAATCTTGAGTATGATTTCAAAAGTAAAATTTGGAAATGACTCTGATATTCTGTGAGATTTGAGATTCACAATAAACGAGAAAGTTCCCTGTGATCCAGTCGTTCACTTTATTTTAGTACTAGTTAGAACAATATTTTGATCCTGTCAAAAGATACCGACCAGAATTGTTCGGTAATTTGAGATAAGCATAGTCTCTAAAATGACACACCTAAATTTGTGTTTCAACCAACAATGTGGGTATACATAACATTGAATTCACACTAAAATTAAATGCCATTATTGGTTTAAGATACAAATGACAGCCACAACAATGCACCTCAGTTTTCATGGGATACTCGACACTCGGACTCGACACCCACCCATCCATTCATCTCCGAATGGCTATCCCGCCATTCCAAGGATAAGCAATTGAGACTGTCATGTCGTGGCGGTTTTCATAGCAATCGACTTCGGCTCTTGAGATCATTTTTTAAAAGAATAATAGCCTAGGAGAGGAACTAAAAAAAAATCAATTAGAAACCGCTCGCACACCTTTTCTGTAAAGCAAAAACACCAGCTCCAAGATCGGTTTCACATTTCAGTTACTATTCTGCCCGTAATTACAAGTACACAACGGTCGGTGGTGTGCCTGTGCATTGAGAAACCCAGATGATAGATACTACTTTAAATATATACGAATCACGGATGTAACTTCAGCTTATACTCCAAGCCCAACCTTAGTCTCCGTCCTCCGACCGCATAGAGGTGAGTACTATTAGTGCAATTACCTGTGCGCTGATATTTTATCCATGCCCCCTAGGGCCGGGGCGGCACAAGGGGCTATAAGGAAAACGCATACAAAAGACCCACGTTCTGCGATTTCACTATGCGGTGGTTTTGAATGCGCGTAATTCGACTACGGAACGGAAATAATGTTTTTTTTTTTATTAATATTTTCTATAAGAAAAAAAGAACTTATGCTCATGTTGACGATTTAGCAGGCGTGCATAATCGCTTGCGCCAACGCATTAGGCCATTGTCGCCATTCCGCTGCTATTTGCTCTTTTTCACTGCGTTCGTCGTATTGTCTGTGATTTTATTTGCTGTCTGTTTTTTGCTTGCACTCGTATTCGTAATCGTATACATGTTTTTTTCTTGGAAACAATTGTTCGGCGGATGAGCTGATAGACGAAGTAAAAACTAGTGTAGTGTGGCGCTGAATTCACAATGGGCTATATAATAGGGAGTATCTTTTGTGAAGTTATTATAATTTTTTTTTTTACCTCTTTTCGTATCTGATCGTAGGATAGAAATGAATGCTGTCTGTAGCTGTAATTATCAAGTGACGGTTGAAATTGAAATATGATTGTTTTCATCAAAAGCGTTATCATGTGAAACTGTTTCTTGCAAGCTCTTAACTTTTCAGACTTTGACTTTTGTTATTTTTATACAATATTAGGAGTGTCCACTACTTGTACTTTTACCTATATCAGGACAATGTTACAAGTTTTACAACTTGAGCTCATAATGAGTTTTCGACAAAAAGTCGTCGATGCATTCACACCAAACACCAACTAAGTAGGTTTAAGTTTGACATTTCAATTATAGCTGTGTAGCTAGCATTGAAATGTTTGTGGCGATGGCGACTAGACTTTATTTTTAGTAACTTAACTCCGCTCGTATTTACATAATATACCCAAAATTAATTAAGCTACCTACTTGATAATCGTTAATTTATGATTAAATGCATAAAATAATTAACATAAGCGACAATAAAAATAAAAACATCTGAAAATACCATTTAGTTAAGGCAGGTAGTGCTGCCTTTCTAAAATTTTAGAAAAACTGAATAATTTGCTGTTTATGGTGCAAAGATAACAAGTGATTTCACTTTTTTTGTAAACAAAAACCTATTAGAAACGACAGCACTAACACTAAGTGAGAGCTAACCTGTCAGCAGTTTTGCTGAACTCCTTTGAACGTTGCAAAAGGTGTGCCTGTTTCAACAACCCAACGATTGGAAGTCGTTTTCGTGGTGTTTACATGGAGAACGACTTCAAACAACTCCTTTTCATAACTGCAATCTGTATGGAAAAACTTCTGTTTTCAATAAAGTTTTCGAGTGTTTTTGCGAAAACTGGGTTTTCGACTCTGTATGATTAGCATTAGGCTATAAAGCTACCAGCATGTCACAAATGTCAAGATAATGTGTAATTTTGAGATTGTAGTGCAATCTATCGGAAAGTGCCATCGATTATACAAATGGCGTCGAATGTCAAATCGATTTTTACATTTTTTAAAGCAAAAAGAATTAAAATTTTGAATGGAACCAACGCTATAGGTACCTACTCCTCTGAAGACCTCGAAATAATGAACCATTCACATGAGGGAGACCAATTCGTACGAACGAATATTCGCGAGTTTTGACATTCCGTTCATATGAACACTTTTCTTCTTTCTTGGTCGCGACAATTCGTGAATTTCAGCCATCGGTTTCTACCAGGAATTCCTAATTTGAGGTTAACTTCGAACCAATGGCCGCGTTCCTTTGACCGCTAGTCATCTAGCAAATAATATCCCTGATGGAGGAACGCTGGCGCTAGAGATCTAGCGGCAGCGGTAAAGTGACTTTAGATCCAATTTGAGTTCGTATTATTTCATTTTCATGGGAGTCAAAAATGTATTTTGTGCCATCATGTCGCATATTTATTAATACACTATAATTCAAATAAACAAATACAATGTATATTAATTACATAGAAGCTTGAATTCCCATTTTATA
This sequence comes from Cheilosia soror, assembly GCA_949372485.1. NCBI lineage: Eukaryota > Metazoa > Arthropoda > Insecta > Diptera > Syrphidae > Cheilosia > Cheilosia soror. The sequence goes on from OX443561.1 coordinate 104,356,724, forward strand.
CCAAATTGGAAATATTTGACTTCTGCACTTTCACTTTTGTTTTGACAGTTCGTTATTTTTTTTCAATCTAGCAGTTCATTTTATGCTAGATTGAAAAATTTCCCAGAAAAGGATATTTCACAAAATGTGCTAGAGCTCTAGCGCAAATGCTGAAATGTCAGTTTTTTTATATGGGTTTTGGCATGCCGCTAGTCATCTAGCGGTCAATGGAACGCGGCCAATGTGTATTTCGCTAGTTTATGGAACACGTTTAAATGATGTGGATAGCGAATAAACTTTGACAATTGCCGCCACCCATGGTGTTTTCGTTCGCGGCAAAAAGTTTCGTTACCTATTTAAACAGTTTTTAAACTTGTTCTACTTAATAGCTACAATTTGATGGAATAATTAATTATCCTACTCTTGGAATGCACAGTAAAATGTGCGAATTTCTGTTTATAAATGCATAAAAAGTGGTTTGTTCGCCAATTAATTATTAATTCCTACGTTCGCTCTCATGTCCTTTATTGTAATATCTTGAAAGGATTTTCAGCCGAAACTATCGCTTCCGACCACTATGAATGACTATGATGGTCTAGATTTTCGGGGTTCGTAGCAAAATTCCGAATACGACGGATTCTGTGATCACCCAGAATATTCTCACCAAGAAATAAGTTGCGCTCTATACTGTCCAATAAACACGGAAAACCATATCTTCTTCTACCACCTTGACAAGCTCAAGAAGGAACCTTGTATTTTCTTATTACCTAAGCGAAGTTAAGGGTCCAACCTATAGAATTCGTCGCGTCTGTTGCGCAACGTATTCGACTAACAGGTTGATAGAATACACAGCAGCTTTTGCAGGGTGACCCATATGATTCGGAGGTGCCGGATGCGACGGATGAAATAGGTTTACTTTATACTTTTGTGTCCGTCGAATCCGTTGACAGTAGTTGGCACACTGTGAGAGAAAGCAAGGAGCAAGATATTACCCCTCCACCGAGAATTTTACTAGTTTTTACTCAAGAAATTTCTTTGAGAAATAATTGTAACAACTGTCAGTCGCCTGAAAATTGACAGATGATTTGAAAATTTATCCTATTTTATTTGCCATGCGCGTTTAACAACTATTTGCTTTTTTGACTTTTGATTTCCTGCGATATGAGAAACTAATTGGTAAAATAATGTAGCTTTTGTTCTCTTCTCGAATACATGTAGCGATGTAGTAGTCAGTAAAAACTCTTCCACATACTTGGATTTATACTCACATGCAATTTATGAAAAAACAAAATGCATCTGTCATTTTTCATAGTTACTACCAAAGCGTTCCCTAACGTTTTCGTAAATTTTTCTCTTTGAGAGAGACTTTCTCCCCACCACTGCCATTTTGACAGTCTTTTCCAAAAGTAAAGCAACAGACCTATTGAGTTTATTAGAGAAACTGTCAAGTATTCCGTTCCGTCGAATACGTCAATAGGGTAACTTCGGGCATTATGGCGCACTTTTTTTCTTTCCCAAATAACTTTAACACGAACAGTTTTTTTATCAAAAAACAAAACGATTTATTAAATATAGGAAACATAGAACCAAAACAAATTAAATAAAACTACAAATTCAAGGAAATAGGAAGTAAAAAAATTAAGTTAAAAATGTTTTATAAAAAACCATAATGCCCTATGCATGTGGCAATATGGCGTACCCTTGTGGGCAATATGGCGTGATGACTTACTTGCGGTTGGATTTGCCACAACTATCACAAGTGTATTAAAATGAGTGCAAGAGTCGTGGGACCAAAAACTACATATAATGCACTGCATCCATTCATCTTTTTTTGTTGTTATATTGTAGTCTTCCCCACAACCTGCACAAATATTTTCTTCGAAATCTTCGGGCCCATCGGACTCGTCGGCTAACTGGATTTCAATGGTGTCATCATCAGAAGTCGAAAAGTTAAGGTCGCGCTTCTTTCTATCTTTCTTTGTTTTCGATCCGCCCTTCTCTAATACGCATTTTTTGGACTTTTTGACGTTCATTTTATTTTTAACCGAAGTCAAGACCCTTGTCTTTCGTTTTCTTGGGTTGAAGACTGGTTTTGAACAAGATAGAAGTGGGGAAATAATTTGCAGCATTTTCCCTGGGGTAATATCGCTTGCACCTTTCTGACTTCCGCTTGCATCCGTAGAATCTTGAAATGGAGGTGGAGTTGGTGGGGGTACTGTCGAAACGGCTGGTTCTTTCTCGCAATGCTGGTCAATGTACGCATATTCTGGTATTACTTGAGGGTTGAACGGAAAAATACCAGTCGAACTGAAACCGGAAATTGCATTTTTTGATGAAGCTGCTTTACACCAAGCACTTGACAATAGCTTGCCGAACTGTAATCTATTAATTTTTTTCGCCGGATTTGTTCTGATAAACAAATTGCAAGCTTCAAAAAATACGATTTAAACGGTTTGAAAAACGCTCTGTCCAAAGGTTGAAGAAATTGTGTTGTATGCGGTGGAAGACAGAAAAGGATAACGTCGTTTTGAGCTGCGTAGTCAAGCATTTCAATATTAGTCAGTGAAGAGTGGCCGTCGAGTACAAGAACAACCTTACCAATAGGCTTTCTTGTAATGAAATGGTCCTTTAGCCAAGTAAAAAAAATATTTTTATTTATATATGCAGATTTTTCACCCATATAAGCATTTCTATGGGAATAAGAGATAAAATATTGGTAGTTGACTGTAAAATATTGCTGTACTTAAATGATTTTCAATTGGGGCAATATGGCGGACACTATACATGTAAACTTCATAAGGGCATTATGGCGCATTCTTGCCATAATGCCCCTACAGCAAGTGCGCCATATAACAAAAAATACGCGTTTGCACAACACATAAAAAAAATGTCAGGTGTTCATTTCGCGTAACTTATTAATGCCACCAAACGAAAATAGATACATTTCTCTTCGCTTCACCATACACACGAAACACCTGCGATGTATACTTACCAAGCACCACACAATTGAAAAATAGGCAAAAATATAACGGCTAGCAAAATAAAAAAAATTTTTTTTTTTTTATTTTTTAACTTGCACAAAAAAAATCGCGTAAACCCAGCAACCTGACCCGGCGTGCGATTGACGAAGACTAAAGTTTTCTTATCGTTTAATTTATTATGAGCGAATCGGATGTTATGTATTTACAAGGTTCGCCATAATGCCCCCTGCGCCATAATGCCCCCTGCGCCATAATGCCCGAAGTTACCCTATTGACGGATCCATCTCCGCAACGGACGCGACGTATTCTATGGATTGGGTCCTTTAGTTTACATTCGGTGCATTCAAGAATGCAATTCAGGTGCAATAAGGAAAAATGAGTCACTAACGAATAGCCCGATAGATGGCGCTGCTAAATATGTTCCACATGTTCTATTCTAATTTTTTTACATTTTTAACACAAATAATTTCAAAATATATTTGCACTTTCTAATTTATTGTTCTTGGGCATATCATTGCTTCTCATTTCCTTTTCACCGAAAGTATGTTGATCAATCTATTTCAGCCTATTTAACTGTATTGTACCTATGAATAGGCTTTAAAGGAAAAGAAAAGAAGAGAAAAGATCAAGAAACAAGCTGCTGTTCGATATTATGCATAGACACACTTCTATAATTTAAATCAAAGACAGTTTGTTTATCTCAGGCACTTTCTAGTGAAAAATCAGTCTAAATCTGAAGTGGTCTTGATGAGCATGACATGAGCTCATTTAAACTTTTGTTGCTGTTTCTGTCGTTCACCATATTAATAAACTAAGGTCATGCTTATGCACGCACTTGAGTGTTTGAATAAAATAAATAGATACACTGGTCGGCATAAGTATTTTGACAAAACTAAAGTTAATTCTACTCATAATTTGAACTTACTTCAAGTAAATTTTGGTATCAATGGAAATGTCATTTAAATTCCGTTTGAATGATACAAAACTTTCCTTAACCCATTAAGTACCCATTGAAAATTTAGAACTTTTGTAAAAGTCTACTTTTTTGACTTTTTTCCTCAGTCCAAAAAAAAGTTTTGATGCAAATTTTCTTCGTACAATTCTAATAGTGACAGCAAAAAAAAAATTTTCGAAAATCTCTTCGCTAATACTTTTTATGATTTTTTGAATGGTATGATCTCAGAAAAATTTTGTATGAAAAGGAGGAAAAAGTGGCAAAAATAGTCATTTTTAGCAATTTTAAAAAAATCATAAAAAATATTTTTAGCAATTTTAAAAAAATCATAAAATATATTAGCGGAGAGATTTTTGAAAAAAAATTTTTGCAGTTACTATTAGAATAATTGGAAGAAACTTTTTGCATCAAAACATTTTTTTTTGATATCGAGGAAAAAAAGTCAAAAAAGGAGAACTTGAAAAAAATTCTAAATTCTAAAATTTTTGAATTGGTACTTAATGGATTTAGGAAAATTTTGTATCATTCAAACGGTATTTAAATGACCTTTCCATTGATACCAAAATTTACTTGAAATAAGTTCAAATTATGAGCAGAATTAACTTTAGTTTTGTCAAAATACTTATGCCGACCAGTGTAAGGTAAACCGATAGAAGAAAGTAATTGGCAACTTGTTTGCAACTTGTTCAAATTACAATAAAATTAGCAACTGGTTTACTTTTTGATAGATAGAAAATATCGGCCACCAGTTTATGTCACTGCACATGGGTCACCGTATTGAAATCAACAAAATTAAAAAAAAACTTCCATCACTCGTCTTAAATTTTTCGATGTCTTTTAGATTGTATAGACTTTAGAAAGGTTGCACCTCAAAAATTTGCTTGTGACGATGTTCAGATTCCATTCATCAAATTTTCGTTCATTTCACACCAAATTTTACAGATGTGTTGGTGCATGCTCCCTAAAAAATCACATTTTCCCTAAACACATCTCAAAAGCTCAATTCCTTTTGAATAAGTCAGCTTCCAATGACATCCAAATGGACGCTGTTTGTGAAGCAAAAACTAAGAATAAGAAGTACAGGAAAGAGTGTATATCACATATACAGTGTACGTGAGTGAGGCCGCAAGTATGAAAAAAAAACAGAGAAATTGAAACTCATCTGTCATTTTGCTGGGGAAATTTGCCGTGTTTGAAATTTCAAATTGTTAAAATAGTGAAATTACGTTTTTAACTTAATAAAACAGTGAAATAACAGTGATTACAGTGAATAAATACAATTCTTTACCGAAAGAAATGTAAAACAACATGCGGTGCTGCGTTAAATTCTGCAAAAACGAGCATAATAAGGAGAGAAACAATTTTTCATTTCACAGGTAAATTTTATCTCATATTCCACATAAAATAATGTTGTTAAGTGTTTTTTAGGTAGATATATTATTGTAGAACACTTTTAAATTAGTATTTCATGACATTTTGTTGCAAAAAAGGAAATTTGGTTGAAAACAAAAATATACTTTATTTATCTGATAGCATTTGATTTAACTGAAACTCATCTGTCAAATCGGAAACTCTCGTTCAGGGACGAACTATTTTTTTGTTGGTGAGGGCAAGGCGCTTAAATCGGTTGAGCGCCCTAGTGCAGTTTTCTTGTTATAAATAGAAAATATGTTTAAAGGTATTTCTTCTGTTGTCCTTATCGTGACGTTTGCTATCGTCGTCAAGATGTTGAAGACATATGTCTTATAACAGAGAAACAGCTTAGAATCCAATCAAAACTAATGGACAAAAAAAAACACAAACAAGAAACAGAGGTCTAATCGCGTAAGGCAGCGATCGAACGACGTCGTCGATGCTGCTACTTCGTGTAACAAACAAAAAAAGAAGATCGTCGAAGCGAGTAAACAATTTAACTGTCAAATGCTGTCGTCGAAACGATTCGATTGAACGATGGCTCTTTGGCAATCGTTTCATCGTTTTTGGTATCTATATTTTCTTTCCATAAAAGCAAAACAAATGTTAAAAGAATATTGTTTCTATCAAATCTTTTATAATTTCGATAAATAGTCTCTCCATTATGCATTGTGAAATGTAAAAATCTAGGAAAAATATCCATTTCCTTCATTTTAGTTAAACGAAATAGGTACACTAGAAAGTTCACATCACACTCTTGTTAGGTTCTCTTTGGAATAGGCAATGATACAATTGCATTTATTAAATTAGTTTTAAAGAATGTATTCACTAATTTTGTCTTATATTACGACCCCTTATCAATACAAATTTTCCTGCACCAAAAAATGTTTACCTTTTTACTTATTTCCACATAAAAGACAACAACACACACAAATTGCATAAATATACATTTTTTATTAGTTTTCAATTGTCACAGTTTCTTTACAGCCCTGCTCAGACTGTTCAAATCGAAAACAATGAACGGTTCGATTGAACGACACTATTGTGATGATACAAAACATCAAACTTAAAACGACGTCGTTTTGTTCAATCGTCGAGATCGAGGCGATGATCGTTTGAAAAGTTACGCGAAGACCCCAGATGTATGACCGAATTATTATCAGATGGATGTAGATAAAATGTACCTAACTAAAATTTATTTAACTAAGGAAAATATCTGTGATAGTGTTTTTGCATTAAAATTAAACCTAAAACTAAAAACTGAATTTTATTTATACCTACGTTTCCTGTAAAAGGTACGTTTTATTTATTAAGGATTAATAACAGCTGTGATTCTAAGTACTTCTGAGAAGATAAAAACCATAACCTAGTGCTACCTTAAAGCTCAGCTACATATTTTCCTACTTTATCACTTTTAAAGAAACGGGTAAGAGTTACATTGTGCGCCCCAGCATTTTGGCGTCCTAACTCTACGCTGGCCCCTTAGGTCGGCCCTGTGTCAATGCATTTGTGTTAGTGTAACTCACACTATTTTGAAAAAAGCCTCACTGTTTCCTCGATATGCCCCTTCCTGTACTTCTTATTCTTAGAGCAAAAAGCACCTCTCGGACCTCTTAGATAGCGGTGATGTCAGCTTTATAGGCCTTAAAAGGTTGCCGTCAGTTGGTCGGCATGGCTTGGTAAGGGTGCTACGTTCACGTCTATGCATATGTCGTTTGCATTGGTTGTCATTGTCAACAGTTTAATTGTTTTTATTGCCCGCACAAATTCGAGACATCAATACGTTGACAGAAAATAGTTAATGTAGAGTGGATCGCCTTTTATTTGCCTTAGAGAGCAACATTTTGACAGCTGAAAAATGCAAGCTCCTTGTTCGATCGTTATTCTATCAGTATTGGACAAAATTGGCAAGACGTGATTAACAACATTTCACAGTAAAAATTCCTAAAGATTGCATAGGTATCTGCGCTCATTCTGGTAACGGAATGCTGGCGTATACTGTGGACAAAGTGATTGATGACGACACAAGTATGATATATGAAGCTCAAGTAAACAAATGGGTTTAAAATTTAGAAAGTCGTTTCATGAGAAACACCCAATTACCCAAATAGCTTAAAGGTATGTATTGTATGTGCACCACCCCAAGTATCTATTTTAGTATCTACGGACTAAGCACATTAATCTCTTTTCTCCCAAGCCATGCCTTCATTCTAATTACAAACAATTTCAAATTTATTACATAAATTCTTGGAATTTACAATTTTAAAGAGAAACGTCTGCCTGCTGTCCACTCCTAGGCTGACTTAATATCAAAGGCAAAGCTCAAACAAAAAAGAACAGAGGACTCATCGACGTTTGGCGTTTACCAATTATCCAACGCGCACTCTGGTATCTGAAGAGTGTAACGAATTACTTACAGTTACCGCATATATGTACAGAAGGCCTTATGAATTATTGATAACACGAACGGGCGTTGTTTTAATGTGAAAACTTCACGCAGTCCAATGTGGGTGTAATCGACGACGGCTTGACGTTTGCAGATACACATTAAAACCGTGATCATGGATCGCACGAAGCAACTCTACGCTCTACTCCCGCCGCCGCTGTTCATTACCATTCTTAGCAACAAACACACAATGGCCTCGGCTTCGGCTCCCGGCATTGACGAATTCCCTTTGTGCAAGACTTCTAAAGGATGGACTGGGGTAATGTGAAATCGGTATACCTATTGTGTACGAGTACGAGTACTCTTGAAGTACGAATACGAATTACGAAGCCTTCAATGAACTTTGTAGAAACCAAATCGAACGACAGGTTTTCGATCGCATCGAAAGGTTAACATATTTATTTTATCAACCGGTTCTCTTGGTAAGAGTATCTGCCACTGCCACCAGTTCACCAGTATATGGTAGCCGTTGGATAGAATGTCCGTACAAATGGATTAAGGTGCATCTGAGAATAAAAAGGTTTCCGCCGGCGGCGAGGCAAGGTCTACGCTGTTTAATGGCGTCGCAGTTATACAAACGTTTTGCTTATCTTCCCATCATATTGGCCTGGTTTAAGCGGTGATTTGGTAGTATACTGTTTGTGGCTTATAGATTTTATTAGATGCGCATCTGGCTGAATACAACTACAATAAAATTTAAATGGTTATAAGATGTAAAGAAATTGAAAGTTATACCATATTGAAAAGCTTTTATCAGCACTTAATTGTTTGTTATGGTCCTAAATGTTCGTTATGGTCCCATAAAACCCCAACTTTCGGTTTTATTATGGCAACTCATTTGTAACCTTAGTCTTGGCTCATTTAAATGTTCTACTAGTATGAGAAAAGTATCTATTATTCGATTTCTTCCGCTATATGGAGAGACTTCCTGATACTATATCTACATCAGTTTTAGCTTCACTCTCCGCGCTGTGATTTATGGATAAAATGTTCAAATATGTAATCGTAGGGTCGATACTGCATTTGAGCAGTTAAAATTCAGACAAAATCCTATTCCCTATCTTGGATCGGATATCATTTAATTTGGAAGCATAGATGTCTTCAAATTTTATCTAAATTCTGAAGCTAATCTTTTAGGCGATCAAAGCTTTCCTGTTTCTCCTAGTAGGTCGTCGTCGCGGGCCTCTAAAATGACTATACGCAACATGCATTCATTAGATTGCGTGATTATAGCTATGGGAGTGCCACTTTTCGAAATGTTTGGTGAAGTCAATTGGCTCATGCACTACACGTTTGAAATGCGATTAGGTCAGGGAATTATTTCGCAGACACCGATTCATATACGAGTAGGTACATACGTGTGCAGATTTCTTGTGATAGAAGCTAATATTTTTCTAACGCTGCACCCACATAGAAGCATGGATTTAATATTGAAGTGGAGTAGCCTCAGCTTGGTAAAAAATAATCACATACTAAATCCTTCTCGGTTTCATCCTCGACCGATACTCCCAAAGTATTGGATACACTCTACTGACTGTCAGTTATGGCTGTTTCACAATGCAGCGTGAATTCGAGATCGAGTCTAGCGAGAGTTGTCAAAAATTTTCAAATCAAAGGAAATAGAATATGTATACAAAAGCAGTACACAACGTCACGAGGCTCGTTGCCTTGTATCGGGACCATTTCGAAAAATCGAAAAAAATCTCAACGTTGGTAGCAGTTGTTTGCAAAGCATATAAGCAAAACAAATTTTTAAACGAAAGACTTCAGAATGCTTCTTTTTCGTACTGCTCTATCGAGGGCTATGGAGGGTCCACTTGAGCAACCTACACCCGCGACCCACTTAAAGAACAAGCGGACCATTGCAAATGAATGAATGAATAAAAATTTCTTAAGTTATAAGCGAATACTTCATTTTTAAGCAAGATTAAAAAGAGGAATCGACTTTGTTTATACTTACTTACTTAGGTGGCGCTACAGTCCGGGTGGACATGGGGCTCAACCAACACGCCTCCCCAGTTAGCACAACCGCCTCCAGTTGCGCACTCCAAGTTGGTTGAGATCCCCTTCCAATTGTGCGCGCTACCTAAGACGAGGTCTTCCTCAACTGCGTTGTCTCTCCGGCTTGGAAACGAAGACTCTTCGGGCCAGAGCATTGGTGTTCATTCGCTCTACAAGTTCATTTCTGACCAAGTCGATTGCGCTCTTAAATCTCCTCCCCCGAAGCCCGTCAACGCAACCGGGACCGAAAATCACTCGAAGATATTTTGCGTTCGAAACAACGAAATCTTCATCCGCCTTTGTTAGTGTCCACGATTCTGCTCTATAGAGTAGGACTGGGATGATGAGGGTCTTATAGTCCCCTGAGTGTTTCTCGGCAAAGCCTTACTAAACAGTTGCCTCCTTAGGCCAAAGAAATAGCAGTTGGCAAGTGTAACTCTTCGCTTGATTTCTGCTCTGGTGTCATTGTCAGAGTTAATAGCGGAGCCGAGGTAGACAAAGTCCCTAATCACCTCAAAGTTATAGCTGCCTATCGTGACATTCTGTCCGATTCGTCGATGTTGTGTGTCCCTTCTTGTTGACAGCAAGTATTATGTTTTGCCCTCATTCACCACTAAACCCATTTTTGCCGCCTCTGTACTGATACTTGCAAACGCACCATAGTGACGTACAGCTCGCTGAGTTCTGCCAATGATCTCGATGTCGTCAGCGTAGGTATGCAAGTAGTTGAACAACCTTCGGTAAAATTGTGCCCCTGGTGTTGGCTTGCGCGTTTCCTAAGTTTATGGAGCAGCTAGCATTCTCCATCGTCATTCCGCACAATCTGATAAGTTTGGCAGGGATGCCAAAACTAGACGAGCTTGCTCTGTATAGCTCGCCTCTATAAATGCTGTCATAATGCGACCTTAAAATCGATAAAAATGTGGTGAGTACCGATTTGGACTTCTTGGGGTTTCTCCAGAATCTGCCACTTCCTACAAATCCATAATTTTGGCCACTTCTCATTGATTAAATTAAACAGCACGAAAAACCCCGACAAAGGTGTAGAACTTCTGAACCAAGTAGCATTGACTGTCACAATGGACCTAATCTAGTCTAGTATACCCTTCCTGGACAACCACTAGTCATTTAGAACCACTATGGTGCCTGGTACCTTGTATAGAAACAACAAAACCGACAAAAATGTTTCCAATTCGGAGACGTATGGATATCTCGTCGTATTGGTATTGATAAAATGTCAACTGAAACTCACTTTAATGGCAATACTTACTTAACACTTTAATAGACACAGAAATATACACTACACTACAGCCATCACCATTGGAATGGTCTCCTCACGTCCAGCAATTTAAAATTCAGCTCCATTCCGAATTCGTTGGCTCTTCTCGGATGTGTCAATCGTGATGGTGGAAATCTCACGAATAATTCATTTATTTCCACCGTTCTGCCATTATCGCCAACCGCTATTGGCACGTTTGGTAGTTTTTTTTTTGTTTCTGTAAACCCACACTTGATTTAATAGTTCCTTTCCGTTCGGCGCTCTTCAATGACGTGTCTCCATGCTTGATCATTATTACCCAAACGTTATCTAAACCTTTTCAAAAATCTGACAACTGTTTGTGTTTTGTTTTGTTGTTATTCTTCGTACTTCGTCGGAAATGTTTATTTTAAAGAAATGAGGGTACCCAAGCAATGATTTGGTAATAATTCTACAGTGAGTGTCACTGTGGATCCATGGCATCCAACGAATCTAATGAGAAAATCGTATCTGCGACTACTTTCAAAAAGACTCCAGACAATAACTATTTTAATTTAAAAAGCTCGTTTGTGGAAATGAAGCCATTACGGACTCGTCGATGGTGGGGTGTGTTGCATAGGTCCGATTATGCAAATAGACTCATTTGTGTTCATTTTGGGGCTTTGGCCGGACCGTAAATTATGCCACCCGTAATTATAAGTAGAATTACTATGATCACACACAATTCAGTTTGGACTGGAGTTAAAATATAAACCGCTATATCATTTGGCTACCATGTCATTGTTTATAGCGGCAGATCTTAAAAAATAAGACAAGCTGGGCACACTAACGCAATAAATTATTCATGAAGGTATTATTGCTAGACCTTTTATCTTTTGTTAAATCTTCTACTAAGAAGATGAATGTGCTAATTTTTACGAAACAATTGAAATTCGCAGTGATTGACTTGACACTCAATTTTGAACTTTCGTCAAGCTAATGTATCCGATTAATCATGTAGTCGTTTATAGGAATATTGCATAGCTGGGTTTGGACTTTGTTATTGATGAACTCACGGCTATTAGTAGTCGACGGTAATATAGCACAAAAGACCTTACAGGTCGAGGTGCGATCTCTATATTTCCATGGCTAGTCAGAATGTTTAAAAATAGCGTCTGTATTATGACAAAATGGCAAGTATGGAAGAGATTATTATATAAACATTTTTTTAGTAGCTATGGGACCCAAAGCAGTTAATACAACCCGAAAGATTATGGAGCAAAGAGTAGCTATTATAAAATTATGTACCTAACCAGGGAATGAGATGATCTTCGGTATCTTTTGGAGAGACTCTGACGGCTGCTTATTTTGATTGCATTGCAACTACTTAACGAGCATTGCAATTTTCCTATGATGGTATTGCTCAATATCGGAGCAACTGATGATTCACAAGCCGAATTCCAGACAGAAGAGCGAATGGGAGTAGAAAGCAGTTGCAGAAGAAGACGAGATGGCCCTATAGAACCGATGGTTCTACGATGGACATCGGTACAGGCGCGGGTATCTTTAGCGAAAAACTTAACCTGCGAGAATGATTCCGAATCAACAACGACTGTAGCGTCTATCAGGTGTAAGGACCTAAAGAGCCGAAATATTGCCGATAACGAAATCACTATAGGTATACTCTGACCTCAGATTTCGAGAAGAACTGTTTGGTGCAGTTCTGCCCAGGCATTTTAAGAAAGGGTTCATTAGATTCGATTTGAGCTAAGCTCCTAATGTATTCCCTGAAGCATCCCTTGCTGACACCGCAGAAGGCAGGGTTCTGGTTCGACGAATGGCGTTGTCGCGCCGACTTTGGTTAGTGAGTTAGCCGTTTCGTTCCCAGTAAAGCCCCTGTGGGCTGGAATCCAGTGTAGGATGATTAGGTTTTTCTTTGCTAGTTCGTAGATGACCATGCAAGTTTCTAGGACCAGCTTCGATTTTATAACAGATGAGTCCAGAGCTTTAAGAGCAGCTTGACTGTCTGAGAAGATAAATATGGTTTTACCACGTGTATTAGAACTTAAATTTATTCTAGCGCAGTGGTTGATGGCAAGGACTTCAACCTGGAATATGGACAAGTAAAGGGTCCGCCATCTAACGTTTTTTTTTTTAACTAGTGCTTATTTCGCGAATGGTAACACTTAGCTCATGTCTGATTTGACAGATAATTAGTTTTATCCTTCCGCTGAACGAATATGGTTGTGTATACGCCTGAACAACTGACCATCCAATGCGTTTTCGCTTCGCTAAGTGGGCCTGCGATCGACTTAGAGAAGATGCCGATTTTGCCAAAAAAATCATCTTTTCAGATGAAGCTCATTTTGATCTTGGTGGGTATGTAAACAAGCAAAATTGTCGCATTTGGGGCACATACATTGAAAAGCCGATATACCCAAAGCGAGTCACTGTTTGGTGCGGATTTTGGTCCAGAGGCATAATTGGGCCCTTTTTCTTCGAAAATGAGCAAGGAGTGGCCGTTACAGTCAATGGTGATCGTTATCGGGCCATGTTCACAAAAATTGAAGAGGAGGATATTGGCAACATTTGGTTTCAACAGGACGGCGCTACGTGCCACACAGCCGAAGCTACACTCGATGTTTTGCGCCCTGTTTTTGAAGATCGCATTATCAGTCGCAGAGCTGATGTCGTTTGGCCACCGCGGAGCTGCGATTTGACACCGTTGGACTATTATTTGTGGGGTGCCGTAAAAGATAAGTGTTACGCCGATATGCCAGAGACAATTGATGCTTTAAAGGACAATATTCGTGAAGCCATTGGTGAAATACAGCCGCACACAATCGATAATGTGCTTAAAAATTGGACCGATCGTGTAGGCTACTGCATGGCCAGCCGAGGCAGCCATTTGAATGAAATTATTTTCCATTATTAACCGGAAGGATTGTACTTTCAAATAAAAAAAGAAATTTGAGAAAATATTCAGTAGTTTTTTTTTATAGCATTTTCAAAAAAAAAAGTTATTTGGCTAGGCTGACTTAAAAGTTCGCTTTAGGCGATTCGCCAAAAATGCCAGATTCAGTCCTTGCATTCATCTTGGAACCCTCTGTGTACCAGACTAAGTCAAGTCGCAATAGATTGGGTTTATATTTCCTATTCTTCCCTTGGAGGGATGATGATAGAGAAGTTTTTATGAAAGCTATATTCCGGTAACATGTCGACTAGAAACATGCTGAATGCTCTTTCCGGCCCCATAGTGTCAATCAGAGACAGTAGACCGCCTCCATGGTAGGAAAAGGGGTCGATATTATTCGAATGGAATAGGCGATGATTACTTAGTCTTGCTTCCATTTCAATGTGTACTTGAATAGGTGATAATGATAAGCCTAGGATGACATTCAGTGCAGTGGTCGGGGTGGAGTGTTGACAGTCGTTGAATCCGTTCTAGCTTTTTGAATGTAGTGACTTCGTTAGTCTTTGTCCACCAAACCACGGCAGCGTAGGTGATCGCTGGTTTTACCGCACAAGCTAATATAGCCAGTACATCATCCGGGGTCTTATACCGCAATTGTTACCGCAGACTCGACGGCAGATCCAAAGAGATCTGGTGGCTCTGTTTGCGATGCGTTCTGTTTGTAGATTCCATAATAGTTTACTGTCAAGGATGATTTCCAGGTATTTGGCTTCCCGTGAAAATCCAATGGTTTCGCCATACATACTAGGGTGAGTTAGGAGATTTAGTTTCCTTCGTTTGGTAAAAGGGACGATAGTCGTCTTTTTAGGATTTACAGAAAGACCTTCTTTGTTGCCACATCTTTCAACTAAAGATAGTGCATATGCTGCAGAATTTCTGAGACCGTGCTTTCAAATTTGCCACTGACAACGATTGTTACGTCGTCGGCATATCCTATAGCATCAATCCCTAGATCAATCAGGGATTGGAATAGGTCGTCAATGACCAGGGGTCCTAAGAGTGGCGAAAGGACGCCTGTTCCTTTACTTTTTTTAGTCAAAATGGAAAATACTGTCAAAATGGCAGTGGTGGGAATAAAAATTACAGATGCATTTTGTTTTTCCATAAATTGCATGCGAGTATAAATCAATGCCCAATTGGACAACAAATTTTAAATCATCTGTCAATTTTCAGGGAACTGAACTGACAGTTTTTAGTGTTAGTTAGTGAAACAAATGGACAAAAAGTGAACGTTTCCAATTTATTCCACTCTGAATCACGAGAGCTAGGCGCTAATATTCGAACCAATGCGAAGTTTGCCGACTTTCAGTTCATATCAGGTTCATATACTATATTATGTTAACGAGGTCAATATGGTCAAATTCAGGATACCGTTAAAAATGATACAACTGCCAAAAGCATGGGCTCTATCTGCGGACAAGATAGACTCCTCCAAGCGAGATTTAATAGAGTTTATTTGTCACGGCGGCGATAGAAGAACTGGCGAAGCTGGTTGGTTTCAATACTAAATACTTCTAAATTCTTGCTACCAAACATCTGTGCCCCATTAGAGCATAAATTGACAGCAACGCCATAAAGTTAAGGTGCGCCATCTACCTCACAGATATAATTTCTTTTATTTTTTTTCAGTGGTTCAAACTGAAACACCAACGATACCATTTTAGGCTTCTAAATTTCCTAAAAAAAAATTGATTTTAATGGATCGCAAGTTTTGTGTTTTCGATATTCGTCAGCTAAATATCTATAGTAAAAAAAAATTGACCTGTCATTTACAACAGTCTTATATTGCATATATGTAATGTTCACGTAGAGATAGAACATTTATCAATTCGTGTATAAGACCTCAGTATAAGACTAGTCCATGATGGTTGGCAACACTGTCAATCAAAATATCCCTCTTTCGCTAAGTTATCGAATGATGGGAATTTCAAAAAAAAATATATTATGTAGGTTTTTTTTTTATTTTTCCCCTTCTATGGATAAAGAGATCGGATGGAAATAGTGCGTTGGTGTTGGTAGCGTGGGCGACGTATGAAATAGAGGCGCGAGCGTTTTCGAGGGGGCTTAGCGTGGCAGATACCGAGTGGCGTGGAAGTTGTTTTTCCCTAAAAAGTGCGTGGTGGCGCGATTTATACTGTAACAAAAGTACAGCCGCTAAAAGTTTTCGGCAAATTAACTAAAATAATATATTTCGTTAAATTTAATTGCGAATATAAGTGTATCTTTCAATAAAGCAAACATTATCGTGTGATAAAACTGCTGTCTCGTCTAATAAGACAAAAAGTAAAGTGAAGTTACTCAGCAAAAATAATCCGCCAAAATAACCACGTTGTCCAAAGACTTTCTGTATAAAAGAAATAAATCAATACACATTACATTGATTTCGCCAAGTGCGGTATTAATAAACAATTAACGCACATCCTCGAAAACGCTGCCCTCCAAAATTGTTGAGACCAAGGTCAAATTTTCAACGTCTGCAAGTCATCACCTGGATACTTCAAGCCTGGTCCGAAGGAAGAAGCACCGGTGTTAGGAAGCACCTGGAATTCCCTACGATCGCTATTAATAAATAGGAAATAATAAAAAAACTGAAATTTTACTAGTTTCTTTAAAACTTCTTTTATTTGATACATAAAATGTGTGTAGAATACTTACATTCATAAAGTGAATTTGTATTTGATACTTCATTGCGCTTAACAAAGCTATATTTAATCTTGAATTTGTAAAAATATATTAATACGAATTATACTTGCGATAAACAATAATTGTTAAACTTTAAACTTTCATTTATAATAGATAAGTAGAAGTAGAATTTTCATAACCATTTTCTGATCCCTCGGGTAAATATAGCGATCGCGTTAACCCATCCACCGTGCACGCTGGAGGAGCCGTTCAAGACATCGGAGCGCAAAAAGGCGCTAATCTAGGATTCGAAGAAGGGTATGAGTCACTTGTTGTGTTGTCCTATTGCAAAATTATTATAGAATGAAAGTTATAATAGTATCTCTTAAAGTATTCTTAAATAATTTTTTTTTGTTCTTATGCCAATAAATTTTAAAATGTTCAATCTGAATAATGAATTTAAAATGATTGTTTAAATCCATTCCTAAGAGAGTGGAGGGGGAAAATGGTGTGACGTGTAAGTAGTGATGGGAAGCCGGTAAGGTAGTGTGGGGTAGCATATTGGGGGTTATAAAATTTCAATGGCCGCAGATAACCACAGGAGTGGACGAGCTGGGTCCACAAGGGAGGGACAACATGGCCAAGGATTCGCAACACCAAAGAATCCCGATTTCTTTCTTTTCACCTACCTATCCTCTTTTATTATCTTGTCTTTTTGTCTCATTTTTTTTTATCATTTCTTAATTTTTTTTGATCATGGCACGTATAATTGTGCGGCGTGTTAAGGACAGGCAAACAAAAACCCACCCCGTCGGCGAGCTAAGCCGTGCTATACGCAAGACGTGCCAACCGCCTGCCACCTTACATGTCCCCCTCTCGCATACCGGACCAATGCCGACGAGCGGTATTGTGGGGAAGGTTAATTTTGAGGGGAACGTCTACCATAAAGGTAGAAGTTCGTATCATATATTAAAATTGTATTTGGACATTCGCAAAATTCCCTCGTTAGTCGAAAAATTATAAAATGAATGTTACAAGCTCAAAATTAAGAGTTAATTAATAGCTTAATTGTTTACACAATAAAAAATCACTTCGAACCCATTAATACAAGCGATAATTGCTTATAATAGTTCATTTCTGATAAAAATCATTGTTTTTTAAATCGACGACGATCGTCACTTCAAAATGTGTTCTCGTATATCTATAATTCTTTTGTTTACGTATTTAGGCCATGTTTCCTTCTCTCCAGAACATCATAATTTATACAGTTTTATATAATGTATCTACTATCTACATAAAAACCGGATCGTGCGTCTGATACCAAAAACCACCATAACAGCTCCCCATACATACCTAATGCTAATGCTGGATGATTAAAATATAAACAAAATCAAATGACAACGACACCGACTTTACCGCGCCAGGTAGCTTGTTACTCCGACAAACAAACAAAAAAATATTTATACGAACTATGACAAATCGATTCGATTTCGAACGCCAATGACAATTTTATGTAGAAATTTTCTACTGCATAACATACCTACCTACCTATTCAGATTTGTTTTCTTCCCCTTCCTCCAGACATCAGATCATAATATTAATTTCATTTTCAATTTCCTGAAGATTTAGATTTAAGCCATGCTGCGCTAATGCCGAATGTCAAGGTAAATTATAATGGTGAATGAGAGAAGACAATGGTACCGCGAGGACAAACTAAACCACAACACAGTGTTGTCATTTAAATCTATATTTTTATTGGGACACGAGTTAATAATTCAGATTTTGGTAAATGATAAGATAGCTTCTGTTTGCCATGTGTGTGACAGTGGGTTATTCTTTTAAACTTTCGCCGTGTATTGAGTTTTAGACCTCCTACATGATCCAAATTGAATTGGAAAGTTTCGCAGGTGTGTATGTGCATATAGTTTGTTGCCCCTTGGAAGCCCTTTGACTTTAACAAATGTCAAATTAATCTACTCTAGGTACGAGCTTGTCGAGTAGGTTATTACATTTCAAATTTCTCAAGGCTTTTGTGAATTTTTGGGTTAGACGAGTCCTTTTGCATGTCCTCACTAAAATAGTTCCAACGATTTATGTGGACAATTGACTGCGAGTATCTGATACAGATCCATTTCATTAAATGCAGTCATTGTATAGAACAGGGGTTCCCAAACTTGTTCATACTGCGACTCCCTATAGAGGTTGAAATATTTTTGCGACGCCCTTCTAAAAGCACAGATATGTGAAGCTGATCTTACTAAAGATTCACTAAAGGGTTTTTCAATAAAGACTGGTAGACGTTGAAAATATCGTCGTCCCATATTTGTGTCAATTCTGCTTATTCATTCACATACCCGCCTTCATCTAAAAATACGCCTCGGCGTTAAAGATAATTTTTCGGCCAAAATTGAGGTTCTCTTCCAAACGCTCCGAAGCCAAGTCAGAGAACAAACGGCTTTGTCTACGTTCATTAACTCTGAGCTCCTAGATTAGTTGGACTATGTACTGGCGTAGGCCCATCAAGTCCCGATGCAAAATTCGCCAAGTTGGAATCTGCGAAAGCCCGATTTCTTATGCACGTTGAATTGACTGCCTCGAGTTGTCCTGTAGTGTACACTCTTATGGACCACATCAATGCTCCCGATGAATCTGGCTGGCAACGACACATATCAATTAAAAAACCCTTATTTAATTTTGAGTGCAAGGCAAATTCGAGTGACAGCCACGAAGCAAGTCTGACCGGAAATGCGGAAAACATAAACGCGCTTAATCTTCGATGATTGGACTTCGCTTGGACCTAGCTCATAGTATTCGTAAAGAGAATCGTAATGCTTTGCATTTGTTCGAAATTTTACAGCAGTGAAAAAATAAAATTTGCGACGCCCTTAGAACAGCGCCACGACGCCCCAGGGCGCACAGTTAGGGAACTCCTGGTATAGAATGTGATCTTATCTTATTAAATTGCATGCCTTTCAAATCAAAATCTTCCCATTCAGACAACAAAAAGTCATTTATATAATTTGACTAAATATGTCATATACAGGGTGAGCCATCTAGTGATTTCTTTTTAAATCATAGGGTTTTTTGACACTGACAGCTGTTTCCCGCTCGAAATCTTGACAGAAAGTCAGAAGTCAGTATCATACCTCCGCGGAACGAAATAAGTTGCTTTACGCTTGAACAACGTTGGGAAATATTGAAAACTTATTTCCAAAGTGAGAGCTGTGTAGCCCAGACAGTGCTCAACATTTCAACGGTGGGCGGTTACAGAGCCATGTTAACTGACTTTTTTTTACTGAAATTGAAGACATGGATTTGGACGACCTCTGGTTTATGTAGGATGGCGCGCTATGCCACACAGCCCATGCCACAATCGACCTTTTGCGCACCAAATTACCAAATGGTGTTATCAGCCGTCTTGGCGGTGTCAATTGGCCGCCCAGAAGCTGCGATTTGACCCCTATGGACTTTTTTGTA
Organism: Cheilosia soror; assembly: GCA_949372485.1. Classification (NCBI taxonomy): domain Eukaryota; kingdom Metazoa; phylum Arthropoda; class Insecta; order Diptera; family Syrphidae; genus Cheilosia; species Cheilosia soror. Next base: position 104,376,809 of record OX443561.1, read on the forward strand.
GGGAACCGTGAAGGACGGAAACGATTCAAGCACTTAAGGCCAATATCATCTAAGCAATCCGTGAGCTACAGCCCGAAACCATCAACATGGTGACAGAATACGCTACTGCCAAGCCAGCCGAGGCAGCCACTTGAACGACGTTGTGTTCCATAGTTAATTGGATTGTTTGCTTTTACTAAAAAAAGCCATAATCCATGGAAAAAATTTAATTCTGTTCATTTTATTAAATTTTTAAAATGAAACTTGTATTTGGCCCACCCTTCATAAGGTGAAGCTAAAGTTGTCACCGATGTGAAGTCAAGTGGCCGCCGCCAAAAATCATAACCTTTTGTACCCGCTTTATGGCATATAGGTCATCCGGCGATATGTCCTCGAATTCCTGACAGATATTCTCTTTGCGGGCTTCAGATACCGAATTGCGTGGCTCATCATCTGGTTGATGCTCCTGGGGTCCTCTGCGTTATCTTCAGCCAAATCTGCGAAATTCTCAGCAGAACGTCTGCTCCTGGTCAGCCAGACCTGGCAGCATCTCTTGTTGTCCGGTAATCTAATAGGCTAGCTGTTTAACGGCGTAGTGTTTGCCCGGTTGGTGTTGGGGCCGGAATTCACGCTTCGTCAACACCACCGACGAATTATTCGAATTAGAAGTAAAGCGATTCATGTGTTATTGACGTACATAGATATATTTCGTATTTTTTTACTTGCCAGCATTTGCGAAAAATAAAGTATATTCCGATAGTGTGGTGATTTTTTATAATGGAAAATGTGTTTCGAATGACCTACCCATAACCTTCTCATATATATAATGTATCTTCTATCTTGAGCTTGTTAGCGAGTTAAAAAATTTTCAATTACAATTTAATTTCAAAATTTAATAAACGTTTGTGTTTTTTTTTTCTTCCAGAAAATGCAGAATGGTTCTTCACGAGGACCAAGGGAGGATACACTTCCTAATGCTGTGATACAGGTGCGTAGCTTTGCAATCGTAATAAGAATATAGTATAAGAAGGAGTATTTTAAATCTTCGCCTAGAAACGATTAGTTACTACACCCAAAAAAATGCAGAGCGCCCAAAAATAAACAGCAATACATATCCCCTGTCACACAGAGCGCTTTTTCAAAGTAGTGTTGAACTCACCGCGGCGTCCAAACGCGCTCTTGTGACAGATTTTTTCTCTGACGCGGAGCGGTGAGAGTCATTTTTGTAGCGTCAAATTGAAAAGTTAATCGAATGTGTAATAAATTACTCATGACTTTACGTTACGATATGGGTGATAATTTAGGGGAGGAATTAAATTACAACTATATTCTCTGACTTATTTTCTCCTTTTATTTATGTAGCACCCAAGTTATTTTTCTTTCACGAAAAATTCGTAGCAATAATTCGTCATCCGACATTCCGACCTGCTTGACATTTTGAGAGGAGAGATTTGGAGACAGCTCTCAGTTTGACGTCGTCTAACGCGGCGTTGACAACGTCGCGTCACAATAATCTTAACGCCGCGTAAAATAATCACACCGCGGCATTAATAACGCTTTTTGTTTTGACGAAACCTTAATACGTATGGGGGCCACCCCCCTTGCTTGAGGTACCTACTGTCAGATTTGGAATATGTGCGAAATTGGATATATTAAAAGTTTTTTTTTTCAGTACAAACTCCCACCTACTCCAAAATCCAACAGAAACCTTAAGCAGGGGGTTGCCGGGGGGCAGCAAGCCCCCCCCCCAATACTTATTTTACTGTTTATGCATTTCCACTTACTATTTTGGGCTTTACTGCTTATCAAAAAAAAGAGCTCTAGAAAGGAAATAACACCCAAAATGACGAACAATTTTGCAACAACGAATTGTAAGAGTTTTTTAGGGCGTTATTTCCTATTGCCTAACGTTTTTGACATGTTTGTAAAAGTAGCTTCAGAAGGAGCTATGGATTTGTGTGTCTCAAAGACAGATGAAGACTTTACAAAATTAATTTCTTCCAACCTTATTGTAAGAGACCTTGTGACTTCTGTTTTCCAGAACTCAATCAAAAAACTAAATTTCCCAAGATAAGTGAAAATGATTAGTGCTCAAAATTAGGGTGCAATTTCGCTAAAATGAAAGCTGACAATTGTTTACGTCCATATTAAAGTTTAGGGTTAAAGCAAGCTTCGTCGTTTTTGGTCTTCAAATTTATCTAACATACCAAGGTGGCGTTACACTTTGTAGTTATCTTTTATTTGTGCGTGAATTTCCAAAAAAAGTCAGGTTGGGTGTTACAATTTTTATCCATCTTCCCAGCTGATGCCTAATTGCCTACCCCTAGGCTCACACTTCTCACCGACTTGAATTTAATTTTCCCCAGCAACCCACGTGTTGCACAGCTACCTTGGCCTATACGACCGTTATTCGAAACGGTAGATAATTAAAAATTAAAATGCTAATAAATAACCACTTACGTCTTCTTATGCGTAAGCAGACAAACGCAGAAAAGCAGCTCTACTACAACTACATTTATAGTCGACTCAGTTCCATAACAGCTACATATTGTCTATCGAATTAAGAAAATTTATTACCAGTTGATCCAAAAAGAAAGTTTTCACTTTTCGAGCCTAATTAGTATTTGAAAACGGTGTATCTTAGCGATACCAAAGGAAATAAAAAAAAAAGAAAACTGATCAATCACCAATTGAGTGCGCACTTCTTTAGCAGATGAAAACCAGAAGAAAAGTTTTGCTCATAAATTTATGATATATATTTTCAGTTCATTACATTGATCATGGAAGACATTCAAGTTAAGAAGTTGAACACCAGCTGTGACTCTGACTACACATTACTGTGGAACGAAGTGTCATTTAAGGCATTTGACAAAACAAGATTTTCCCTCTTTATCTCTGCAATCAATGAGCCATTAAAGTTATCTTACCACCTAAATGGTATCTACCAGTCTCGAGATCGAGACCACTCCAGTGAACGTATATAACAAAACAAAAAAGGATTTCTTTAAATTGATTTACAGGCGAGATAATTCCTATTTAAGATGCAAGTGCCTGTCATCCTGTCAATGGCTGGAAAAACTAGTTGATTGAATAACATAAGAGTCACGTTGTGCGTCAATTGTTATAAAGAATATGTTTTGCTCGCAGAAGAATTTGAGGACGAATTTTATAGAATAGCTGGGTTCTCTTTCTAAATGATGTAAAATATGTATTTGCCAACATTTGTTGCTTTATAGAGTAAACATTCTGTTATGGTCATTCAAATGACCGCTTCGGCCGTTTTTGTAATAGGCCGCCATCCTGTGCACACAATTTTTCAATACTCGATGATATCTACTTCACGAATAGCTTGACCAATATTGTTCTTGAGTGCCTGAATCAGCTCTGGATTATTCGCATAGGATCGAACTTTAATGACACTCCACAAAAAAGTTCAGTAGCGTCAAACCAGTCTCAGGAACTTTATTCACAAACTTGTGTAGGTACACCAGCTGCAGTTGGTACTTTATCTCGACTGAAATTTATTTTCAAACTTCGCACTGTTTCGGCAACATAGCTGACAGAAACCTATAAGGAAATTTTGCTTCAGGTCGAAAACGATTGGTCGTCCAGAATCGCCCGCAAGCAATCCGAACGCTTCTAAAAGCGTTCGATTGGCACTCAACTGACAGTTCTTCTTCTGAAAATAAGAGAAATTTGCTTCTGGATATGAATTCAGAATCGCGGAGAGAGTTTCCGGACGGTTCTGGAAGACCAACCGAAAACGACATAACTCTGAGACCTGTCAGTTTAAAAATGTAGCAATATAGAAATTTAGCGCTTGCAATAACAATAAATTGAATTAATAAATGATTTCAATATTGCAAAACATATTGACAGCAAAATCCAAGAATGAACTCTAGCTCTAACTAAAGTCAGGTCAGTTCTTAACTAGGGCATCCCAATGCTCAACTCGAACACAGGTTTTCATTGTCAGTGCGAGCTGAAGCCTCAGTATACTATGCCGCACTCGTTAAACTAACCAGATTGTTCCAACCCAAGGTGGTTCAAGCGTTGATCGATCCATTTCAATCCAATAATAATACTGATGTCGATAATCTGAGATCTGAAAGCAAAACAGTAAAAGCCCAATGAAAATCGACATGAATTTCTGTCAATTTTTTAACGCATAAGAGCTGTCAGTATGTCAAAATAAAATATGATTCAAAAGGAAACCAACAATTATACCAAAAACAAGATTATCAAGCCTGCTGGCCTGCTTTCAATCGCACACTCCAAATTAGTTGAGGTCCCGTTCAACTTGTGCGTGCCACTTAAGGCAAGGTTTTCCTCTACTGCGGGTCGGAGCGTTGATGTATTTTCGCGACATACCCATCTCAAACGCTCAATTCGCAGTTTTTTTTTTACCAGATCGATGTTGATGTAGATACCAGTAGATACTGCTCGTACCTATAACTCTTCATAAATATGTCTGTTTCAAAATCGATCAACGAAAACGGGATCAAATATCTTACGTAGAATTTTTACCTTAAAACGGTCAAGTATATTTTTATTCAAGCTTAAGATCCATAAAGAAGAGCTGCGGTTATAAACCTCTTACACAGAGTCTTCTCAGTTGTTTTATGTTTTTGAGAGAACCGAAACAGCGATTCTTCGATTAATTTCTACTGAGAATGAGATGTCGCATTCGCTTTATCATTTTGACGTTCTGTCGAATTCCTCGATGTCATTTGACAGTATATGCTAACCAGCCGCTTCTATAGGTTCCTACATGAAGCTGTGTTTTCAATTATGTGTGAGGATCATTATCGTCGGAACAGACTTTTGAAAATAATATTTTACCCTTTATATTGGCCTGTGAATTTCACACATTTCTTTCAAGCATGATGTTAAAGAAGTCAGCGCTCATCGCCTTGTGTAAATCCAATTTTGAAATGACCATCGTTATGATACATAGGGTTGCCGTTTTGAAATCCGCCTTCCAGTCAAATTTGACTGGAAAAAAATCAGTCAAAAACCTAAAATCCAGTCAAAAAATCAGTCAAAGAAATTCAAACAAAAATCCAGCTAAAAATCCAGTCATGAAAATAAAAATGCAAGTAAAAGTGTTATCAATGGTCTGGCCGTTGCTTTTGATACCCTCCACTGCATACATATACAAGTCATGCAAAAATTTAGACATGTGAGGCATGGGCTGGGCAATAGGGCATTGGTCTAATGTTGGTTTGGTGTGTGGTGAGGGGTACCAGAACCAGAACTACTTGACCGATATAGCCTATATTTTCATTACCAACCTGAACGGTAGAAAGAAGTCCTCTGACAGAATTTCATTCGCCTAGGTCGATTCCTTTCCTTTTGACGCTATATTGTGTTTCATCAGAAAGACAGACAGACAGACGGACATGGACAGATTCAGAACTTGATCCTGGTCAAATCCGGTGACTCTTACTTGAAGTTACAAACGTAATGATAAAGGAAATATTCCTTCATGTGAAGGGGATACAAAATGTATTAACTTATAAATGAACTTTATATAGCAATCTCTCTGAGCGCTTCAATTGTCTCCTCATCATTTGCATCAACATACATAATGTCGAATATTTTATTGCTGCTTGTGTAAGTAATATTAGTACCAACCAATTATTTTGTTACTTCGGCCGGTATAGGAAAGTTGAACCTCACGCAACTGCTAAATTTTCAGTTTCAAATATTTGTTTGTAAGTTGGCAAAGCCAAGTACTTTTGCAAATGCAAACGCATAAATTGGTTCATTGTATGAGTGGGATATGCTTCCAAGCTCAGAGCAACAAAAATGGTGAAATTTAAGCAATATTTGTTCGTTTTTTATATTTTTTTCTATTTCCACTTTGAATTTAAAAATTTATATTGATAGAAAAGTGATATTACACGAAACATTTAAAAACAGTCAAACAAAATTTGTATCCAGCTAAAAAACCAGCCGGCTGGATTTTAAAAAATTTTCCAGCTAAATGCATATCAATCCAGTCAGATCTGACTGGAAAGCAGTCAAAATGGCAACGCTGATGATACATAGATGAAAGAGTTTTGCAGGGATCTCAAAACTAGGCACGGCTCTATATATAGCTCGTCTCTAAAGATGTTGCCATAGGCGGCTTTTTAAATCGATGAAAAGATGGCAAGTGTTGATGACTTGGACCTGTTGGATTTGTTTACATAATTTGTGAAAATTTGATAGACGCACGGTCGACTTTCCAGGTCTAAAAACCGCAAAGGGGACAATGACGATTTTAAAAGGTTCTAGGTGTTGGGTTGTGACCTCTAAAAAGTCATCTCCTTTTGCTTTTTAAAGTTTAATGGGTCATTTTCAGAAGACTTTTCCTCCCGACACGTGGAGAGTCTCTGCCTGAGGCACTGCAGCCTTCCATCCCGGACACGCTGCCCTTTGTACATACAGCCCGTCGGTACTACCGATTGAATTATCTAGTAAGGTCTCCGGACGTGATCACTGTGACGCTTCACGTGTTACGGTTGTTTTTTGCAAAAGTTGACCGAACTTGATTCCAGTTATCGAGACCAAGCGCTCTGGCATCCGCTTGGTCTTTGAAACGGAGGTTCGGTCTTGTCCAGCCTTGTCTTCTCGAACCTGGGGGCTGGGACCTGGGATTCGAAGATCCTCTTAGCTAGAGCATTATTGTCCATTCGCTCGATGTATGGCCGAACCAATGTAGTCGACGTGTTTTGGCTTTTTGGACTACATTCACATCTTGGTACAGCTCATAGAGTTCGCGGTTGTATCTTCACCTCCATTCGCCATCCTCGCACACAGGACCAAAAATCCGCCGAAGTGTTTTTCTTTCGAAGGAGTCCAGTATCAGCTCTCCCTCGTATCGTATTTTGTCTATCATCCAAATTATATGGTGCAATCTAAAATAAATCACTGTCAAGACTCTCGCAGTCGTATAGGTAATGCTAAAGTTGGCAGCTAATTATTTGCCGGACGATGTCGATCAGGAGAAGCAAGGTTTGAAGTACCACTGTTGAAGAGATTCTCGATGCCCCATGATTTAGATCGGTCTTACTACATTGAGCCCAATAAAATGCCTACCGCCTTCTTGCAGAAGTACAGGGAAATCATTGTTTTCTTAGCACATTCGGTAACGTTGTCTTTCCGGACCAATTTTAAACTTAAGGAGCTGGCGCTATTTGAGAGACTAAGATGAGAATCCCTAAGTGTGGGTGGTGAGAAGCGGAATTTTTTCTAATTTTCTTGTGAAAAGTACAAGTTCAGGCTTGGTCCGGTTGACGCTAAGACCTCATCTGTCTGCCCATTTGACTAATTTGTTTAACACAAATTATAGGACGTCGCGTCGGCAAGACTCTGTCGTTATTTACCTGAAATAGAAATAGCAACGTATGCAAAAACCCCGCTCCTGATAAGTCCTATCTCCTAGAGCCAGTTTGCTCTGAAAAAAAAATTCCAGAGTGGGTAAAGGAGTTCCCCATCGTTCGCTTGTCTTTTAATAGAGGTACTGGGGCAATACTCTCTATCTCGTTCCGAAAGTCAAACCTATTCGAAATTGCTTTTCGTTCAGCTTTGAAATTCGTACTCTGGTAATACTTTCGATTTTCCGATTTAAAATAGAGAGTACGAAATATTCGGTTTCGGAAAATTTCTCTTTCGGAAATACAGAGTAGGGCGAGGGCCCCTGCTCCGCAACCGAAGCATGGTTCTGAACAATACAACAGACGATTCGGCACATGTTAATCCAACGTAAAGGGCTATTACACCGCATGTAGCAAGCCACATACGCATGTAGCTCTGACGTCAACAGAGAGTGCACAAAGAGAGCTTGTACACGGCATGTAGCCATTGAGACCATTTACTGACGTAAAAATTACTTCAGTGCTACATACGTATGTGGCTTACTACATGCCGGCCGTGTACTACCACCTTAAGGCATTGAAAATCAAAATGTTTGTTCCTTCTATATATTAAGGAAGTCCAGGGTGAATTCCTTAGAGAATTCTCGGGTGTATCGTGTATGACTGATTGAAGAGCTGTATCAGCTGTTGTTGGATAGCAAAGGTACTATCCACCGAAATTTTTGTTGAAAAGATCTAAAATTCTCTCTAGAGATTTGATCGTAAAATATGCTAGACTGATCGGTCTTAGATATTTTGGAGTTAAGTGTTTGGTTTTACTACATTTACCTTAGACCAGTACCCAATGCTAAGGATATGGAAGAACTACTTCTGCAGACTGTTTAACGGCGATGACGAACTAAATCCCGCTCGACCAAATATTCACACTGCGGCAGATCTTGGAGAAAACCCAGGAAGTTCAAATCGATACCCACCACCTTTTCATCGATTTCTCAATGGGAGATCTCAGAAAACAAAAGTAAATGGTGTAGTGTCGAACAGTATACAAACATTAATTGGTGTTCCACAAGGATCAGTTTTGGGTGCATTGCTCTTCATCATATATATTAATGATATAAAGGATGTGATAAATCACTCCCAACTCGCCCTTTTCGCTGATGACGCACTCATTTATATATGCGGGAAAAACATCGTTGAGTGCGAACAAAAACTACAAGAGGACCTGATCACGATAAGTACCTGGTTAATGTCAAATAAGCTTAAGTTAAACGTTAATAAGTCTAAATGTATTGTCTTCAAAAATAATTCGGTAGTCAGTCTATGTGTAGATAACACAATAATTGAACAAGTTCAAGAAATTAAGTACTTAGGTGTATTAATTGATGCTAAACTTAAATTTAACACTCATTTGAGCTATATATTGAAGAAAATCTCTAAAAAGATATATTTTCTTAGGAGAATACGAAATAAAATTTCAATAATTTGTGCAATTAATATATATAATGTGATGATCAAACCTCATTTTGAGTACTGTTCTACGGTGTTATATTTATGTAGTGATTTTATGTTATCTAAGTTACAACGACTGCAAAACAAAGCTATAAGAACTATCCTAAAGTGCAATAGATTTATATCGATATCGCTAATGTTAAATATGTTAAAATGGATGAGTATTAAGCAAAGAATTCTGTTAAATGTTTTGTGTTTCATATTTAAAATTAAATACAACATGTTACCTAGCTATCTAAGAAAATACTTAAGATATGTAAGCGAAGCACAACCATACGAACTACGAAATAGAGATGATTTTAGATTACCAAACTATCTTGTAAACTTGAGTCAAAATAGTATTGTATATAAGGGCTGTCAGCTATTTAATACGTTACCACTTGAAATTAAAATGGAAAGTACCTAACTTTATTATATTTAAAAGAAAAGCCATACATTTTATTAAACAAAAATTTCCATATAATAATCAACCACTATAATTCCAAATTTTATAAATTTATTTTGTAATGAAGTATGAATAGCAGAATCTGCTAAATAAATAAATGAAATGAAATGAAATGAAATGATTTTAAGGCCGCCTATGACAGCATTTATAGAGACGAGCTATACAGAGCAATGTCTAGTTTTGGCATCCCTGCCAAACTCGTCCGTTTGTGTAGGATGACAATGGAGAATGCACGCTGCTCCATCAAGGTCGGTAAAGAACTCACCGAGACCTTCGATGTCAAAAAAGGATTTAGACAAGGCGATGCGCTGTCATGTGACTTCTTCAACATCGTTCTTGAAAGAATAGTGCAAAACTCAAACGCTAACACCAGAGGCACTATCTTTCAAAAGTCCGTCCATCTACTCGCCTACGCAGACGATATCGACATAATCGGGAGAACGCAGCGTGATGTCACTGGCGCGTTCGTGAGCATTGAGACGGAGGCGGCAAAGATGGGTTTGGCGGTCAATGAGGGCAAGACAAAGTATATGCTGTCATCGAGAAAGGACACCCAACACTGACGTCTTGGACAGAATGTCACTATAGACAGATATAACTTTGAGGTGGTAAAGGACTTTGTCTACCTAGGCTCCGCTATTAACTCAGACAATGACACCAGCGCTGAGATTAAGCGAAGAATAACTCTTGCCAATCGCTGTTTCTTTGGGCTAAGAAAGCAATTGAGTAGCAAAGCCCTCTCTCGAACAACTAAAGTGACCCTTTATAAGACCTTAATCATCCCAGTCCTAGTTTATGGTGCAGAGGCATGGACTCTATCAAAAGTGGATGAGCTTACTTTTGGATGCTTCGAGAGGAAAATTCTTCGAGTAATTTTCGGTCCCGTCTGCATAGACGGTGACGACGAACTGTACGGGCTGTACAGCGACATTGACCTAGCCAGAAGAGTGAAGGTCCAACGACTGCGGTGGCTGGGTCATGTAGAGCGAATGGACGTGAATGCTCCGGCCCGGAAGATCTTCGAATCCACACCCGAGGGACGGCGCAGTAGAGGAAGACCGCGACTCAGGTGGCGCACGCAAGTGGAAGGGGACCTTAACCAACTTAGCGTGCGAAACTGGAGGCAGCTGGCCAAAGATCGTGCTGGCTGGAGACGCTTGTTGGTTGAGGCCCAGGTCCACCCCGGACTGTAGCGCCACCTTAAGTAAGTAAGTAAGTACCCAATGCCAGGCAGGCCTTCATATACATAACATGTTCCACGTTGAAGGTAGACCATCTAGTTTCTCATTAGGTACTGATGAGGTTTTGAAAGGTCTGTACTAAAGTGACCGCTGTGGAAGGTTTTTAACCGGGAATAATCGTGCAGCCATAGGGAAATTAGTAGATTGCGCGATTCCTTCCGGATTCACTTCATGCGCCATCTGGATGCATTAGAACATTCGGTATGAAGGCATTTCTTGTAGCCTAGCAGCTGGAGATTGAGATGTGTTGTCAAGAGCTTAAGAAGATATAAATGCATGTAATTTCGAGAAAATAAATGAATCCACAAAAAATAGAACTCTTCTGTTTGTTAACTTAAACACAATCGCACAATTCGTCCATTATTTGTTTCGCCTTTTTAGACCCCATCGCACGATCTTTTATTTATAACCAAGGCTATGTCGTTATAATAATATCTGGGAAAAAAATCGTTAAAGTATTTTGCTCTACTATACATAGTTTTTGTGTATAGCCATTTCCAAAGCCGATATGCTGATTTGCTACCTCAAAACGGTATAGACAATTTTTCTTGTCCACCTTTTTCGGAACTGCCATCATTAATCATTCGGCATGAATGGACACCAAACTGGTTTCGAATTAGTAAGCAGCAATTACCCCGCATGGCTATCGGTGGGAGGCTTTCGTCGTGTTAAGACTCAATCTGATCTTTAACCGCTAACACTACGTCACTTTTGTCTAACCATATCCAGGAAGGTTACTGAAATGGAAAAGCTCACGTAATAAGACTGGAAATACTATAGCAAATGGAAAACTCATGTGCCACAGATCATAGCCGCATGAGGAAGTCGTGTGGATAATTAAACTGACAGATAGCAACGCTAAGTATACGTTATTTAGAAACTTGCTTATCTCTGCCAATTTCTGAGCGACGAGGTTGTAATTTATTTGAATACAATTTGAGGGATATTGGCTGATGCTGTCCCTGTTCAAATTGGGAAGGCAAAAGGAAAACCCTTTTGAAGAACGTTCACACCAAAGTCTCCTGACTTTCTTCTTCCTACCTGAACCATGTTCAGCTAAAGGGAAAATAAATTAAAAAATGTATCTTGCCCAGATGTTACATCGTAACTACGATACAACTCTGCCACACACCGGTTGGTGGTAATGGTAATATCAGCGAAGAGATCTCTTGTTGATTGTTGCGCCTGCTGCTGTCTGGTAGCGATAAAGCAGTTCGTTCAACTGGGAAGACGAAGCCAGTAACGAATGTGTGGTACGCGTGTAGGTCTAGGTATGCTACAAATGAACAAATTGAAGTATCTGTAAGTTCTTGTTTCTTATTCGTTAGGGTAGCACCGAAGATAAAAACATTGTAGGCAAGTTTGGAAGCGGCGGCATCGCATAGGACTGCTGCCGACTGCAGATTGCTGGATGAAATATGTGAGAGACATGAGAGGGGATTTTCTATACAGCTTGCCTGGATTGAAGTTATTCAGACATAGCAGACGAAATGTCAAGTTTTTCTTTATGAAATATCTAACTGCGCGCACTCCGGTGTGTCTTGAATTTGCAATGCCTTGCGAAACTTTGTATAGGACAACGCAGACCAGGTGTCATAGAGTTGTTCGAATTTCGCTATTGTAAGGTATTTCCGAGAAATTATTGTTTTTACCATTAAATGACTGAGCGCTGGCCCGCGGGGAATCAGCAAAAGAGTTGGAAAAGCGAAAGCATCTAGTTATTTGTTACGTATTGGATTTCCTCATACTCACAAGTCACAACTCATTCCTATGTAACAATGAGTGCATACATATACCTAATGTGGCGATGAATACCGTGAGGCGTGAACTAGTATACATTCTGCAAAGGAAGCGCGAAGTCCATCATCGACATTACTTATATTAATTAGTAGCTGCCTGCTGCAAAGAGCATTCTGGGTAAGCAATCATAAAGGATGTAAGTCCTGAGAAAACTAAGAGACGAAGGGGACCAGAACGGACTCTGCGAGTGACAAAAGCCATTGCAATTTAACGAGATCAAAAGAACTTTATAAATTACAAGGAGAAGAGCTGCAAACCACCGCTCATCAGGCTACTGTTGGAATACAAAAGATGTATGCAAAAGGCATGCTCCAGAGCAAGTGCAAAAGCAAATGATCTTAGACAACGCAATGAACTGAAGAGCCATCCAGGAAAGCAGGAGGAACTGCTTCGTAGATCTCTATTGCGATGCGTACAAAAATCCCTGGAGGACTGATGAAGAAGCTTAAAACGTGGTTAGTCTTCCCTTGCCCAGAATTTCTTCACAGCATAGTCACTGAACTGTACCCACACGAGCAGAAAGCTTTGCATATGAATTAAGAATCAATGTGACATAAACATGGTCACAAATGGTGCAGGGAAGTAAGTCCCCGGGAACTAAGTCCACTGAGGGATTTAGTTCCCACCTAGTGGACTTAGTTCCGTTGTAAGGTGGGAACTAAGTCCACTTTCTTATGGGAACTTTTTATACATTCAACAGTTTAATACGTACCTACCCTGCTTGGGTTTACTGTCAGATTTATTGTCAGATTGTGCGAAATTGGGTATTTTGAATGGGAAATAAAACTACTCTGAGTTTTCGGAATTTATTTCCCACCTTAGATGGGAATTAAGTCCACTTCACGCAATGGTCTAATTTCCCACTAGGTGAGAATTGTGTCCCTCAGTGGACTTACTTCCCGGGGACTTATTTCCCTGCACAGTCACAAATAATGAATCAATGGAGACTTGCAAAAAAAATTTGACAGGGTTCTTGCAACAGCAATTAAAATGCACCTGGGAATATTTTTGACAAAGGACAATACAAACGAACCTTTATCATATCGACCACAGTGCGTGCTGGTGTCTAGCACATCAGGTAGAAACATCTGGAGAATATTATCTGCAATAAACCGAAGATATCTAGCTATAAAAGAAGCAGAAGGACTAATCGAGTAACAATACATATATATGACTTTAGGAAGGCAGGCTGTACTATGGACGTAAAGGTACCTAGTTGTGTTACCAACTGGAAACTGTTAAACGGCGAAGACGACCCATATTCCGCTGTCAGTCAGAATGAACCATTCAACCTGGCGGCGATGAAAGTCAAGACTTCCGTCCACCTGACCAAAATGAAATGAGGATAGCAATATCCAAGCTTAAGTCCAACAAGGCTGCGGCCGAGCTTTTCAAGGCAGCGGGAGATGGGAGAGCATATACATCAACTCGTCTACAAGAAGTGGTCAGATGAAAGTATGCCTGCTGAATGGAGCTTCAGCATTGGTTGCCCGATCAACAAGAAAGGGGACCCTCTAAACTGCGCCAACTATAGAGGCATCAGTCTCCTTAACATCGCTTACAAGATCCTGCCATACTGGTGTGAACACCTGAAACCATTTGTCAACGAACTGATTAGACCTGGGGTCGAATCGCGTCCTCCGTGAACGAGTAACTCGTTTTCGTAAAATGTGTATTTGGCATTATCGCATACGTGAACGTATATCCGTAAACGTATTTTGGCATCACCACTTGTCTGAACGGATGCCTGAACGTATACGTTCAATCGAAATGTCATTCGATAGGTTTTTAGTGTTCGTAATTTGTGTTGTGCGAAAAATATTAAAGAAAAATGTAAAAAAATTTGTAAATTGAAGCAACTGGATTGGAAGCATCTGTAAAGGGACTTTCAAATGTTAAAACTTTTGGTAGTCCACAGTTACCCGACTCGGAACCTAATAATCGGCCCTAGCGAGGTATCCGTCGGAACGGAGAATTCTCCGCAACGCATATTCCGTCGGAGACTCAAATTACATTCGAGGTATCCGCCTTCGGAAAGAATAATTAAAATGCGGCGACGCATTGATTTGACTTGATGTTGTTCGTGGTACATTGGGGTTTTCCTATTTAGTGCTTGTCTTTTCGTTTGTTTTTGCTCTGGAAACACAAATTTAAGCAATAAATACAACCAATTACTTTGTTAAAAGTTTTTTTTTCTTTATTGCTTTCATTTATAAACACTTCACTGCAAATCGTAAACAAATTCCGCAACCAATTCCTGTCGGAGCATATCGGAAGAAAATTCGTATGAAGCTGGCAAAAATATCAGTTAAAACGCACTTGATCGCACTGAAACGCAAAACGCCAGTGTGCGTTGCATATTTGTCGGAAAAAAGTTCCGAAAAGGTCTTCCGAAGTATACCTTGAAGCAAAAATCCTCCGATTCGTATGAAATCGGAGAATTTTCCGTTCCGACGGATACCTCGCTAGGGCCGATTAATATTTTAACAACACCAAGAAGTACTGGTACCAAAGATCCTGTGGAGGATTCCCTTCGTTTGTTGCTTGAGGGCTATTCCACAGACAGTCGCAGCGAACAAAGCATTGATTGTCCATCAGCCAGTACATCGAAGGCAGCCACAAAATCGAGAATCACAGATGGTTTTCAATTGAACTCACGCTTTGCTTTGTAAGGATAATTAGCTGTTTGCGAACAATTTTTTCATTATTGTCATTTTAGTCCGAAGAACTTAAGTAAAATAACAACGTCGGCTCCATTGAAGCCTCTAAAATTATCTTTTTAAAATATGAAAACTTTGTTTTTGCGGATTTTTTTCTTTTAAATGACATTTATTTGACGTTGAAACTATTACTATTTTAAGTTTAATCTATTACAACTACTACGTCCAATCAAATAATTACGTTCCGTGAGTATTCGTGTGACACAATCTCAATACGTTCGTTCGTATGACGAGTCACGTAATTCTTGTTCGTACGATTGCCGACCCGTTCACGGAGGACGCGATTCGACCCCTGATTTTAACATCGTACTTAGGACATTGCTCATAAGTTTTGTCGAGGAGCTCGTTGAACCTTTCTTTGGTAGCGTTCACTAATGTGTCGAAAGCTCAAGACTTCTTGCGTAAGTCTGCCGCTTACAACAAATCCGCATCCGAATAGACGCTGCTTCTGTTCTCTGGTATACCTAGCAATCACCGTAGTAGATGTCACAGTTTTTCATCCATCTTTTGCCGGGCCCTCCGCTAATTGTTCGACTGCGGGCTCCTCAACAGTAAATCCATCCGTATCCGAGGCTTTTGGTTGCTTCGTAATGATTTTTTTTTTTCCGTGGTTGGGTATAGTTAACCCTACGCATAACCCCCAACTTTTAGTACCAGGCCTTAAATTGACCCTAGAACAGCGGGTAGAATACCGCCCCTTGCCAGTAACCCACTTCGGGGATATGAGTGCTGCCGTTGGCCGATAAAGGGTTCAGCCGGCACCATCTCTATTTCACCACTCTGACTATAGTACTGAAAAATCTTTACTTTGCTATAAATATGTTAGAGTAGCTTACGCAAAGTATCTGCCATCTCGACATTTGACAACACCGTTAAATCAATACTGTGGATTCATCCGCGTATATGTCTTCCTACTGAGGGCACATGCAAGACCTCTGAGACTCGTTCAGTCAGTCACTCCGACAGAGCTTTATAGTGTTGCCATTTTCTTCGTGTTTAACACTCGCGCTTATAAGGGATATTGGCTGATGCTGTCCCTGTTCAAATTGGGGAGGCAAAAGGAAAACCCTTTTGAAGAACGTTCACACCTAATTCTCCTGACTTTCTTCTTCCTACCTGAACCGTGTTCAGCTAAAGGGAAAATAAATTAAAAAATGTATCTTGCCCAGATGTTACATCGTAATTATTAGCAAGTTAAACCTAGCTGGGCGTGACCACTACCCGGTGGTTACAATGGGGAGGTAAAAGAAGCACAGTTGAAGTAGTTACAACAAGTTGGGCATCGCCAAGTTGATGCCAATCAGAGTCTACCCTCTTCACACAACATCTAACCAGCGGCTTAGACGGCTATAAGGTTCGGAGTGGAGCAATTAGCAATGTCTCCCAACTAAGTACTTACACTTGCGATTTCTAAATTGAGATCCTTTCTATTTGTGCGCCCAGTGTTTTGACTGGGTCGTGTTTTCAAAATCCCGTCAACGTAAATGGGCCCAAATCATTACGAGGACTTATTCTCTTGAAACGACCAAATGCTCACTTTGCTTGTTAGAAAAATCCTTACTTCAAAGTTGCCTTCTGAGCCCAAAGAAACAGCGATTGCTCTAAACCCTCCATGTCTTGAACCTAATCGCATAATATTCAAGGGTCCTGTAGGGTTGCAGTCTATACAAAACTTTTTCGAAAGCCACGTCCTTCAAAACGCCTACATTTTTATTTTTTTTCCGTTTGTTATTCACACTTGCCTTAATTATTTCTTTACAGGAAGACGACGTTCGGTGGACTCCGCTGCACGAGGCTGCGGCCATTGGTGATGAAAAAAGGTTGCAGACACTGCTAGCTGCTAACGCTGATCGCACTGCCAAAGAATCGAAACACGGCAACACACCACTTCACGAGGCTGCATGGCGCGGCTTCAGCCGATGCGTGAGAGTTCTATGCGCCCCACCAAATCCAAAGAAAGATCAAAAAGATAAAAAACTAAAAGGTGTCCTTCAAGAAACCAGAGGTGCCCTGCATAGCGCTCTTTTAGGTATAAGAAACGATGGTGGCTTCTCCGCGCTGCATTTAGCGGCTCAAAATGGTCACAATCAAAGTTGTCGAGAGATTCTTTTGGCCGGTGGAGATCCCGACATTCAAAATAATGTAAGTAAACAATCAGTTCTGATGGAGTATAATACAAGACAGTTTTCTTTTCAGTATGGAGACACAGCTCTCCACACGGCGTGTCGCTATGGACATGCTGGAGCGACGCGCATCCTTCTGTCGGCCACTTGCGATTCGAATAAGGCCAATCTTAATGGGGATTCACCACTGCACATCGCATGCGCAATGGGTCGCCGAAAGTTGACAAGAATTCTCCTTGAAGCTGGCAGCAACATGACAGTGCGAAATTCGCAAGATGAGACCCCGCGCGACATTGCCATTCGAAAGAACTACGTTGAAATCCTAAATATCCTCGACAATCCGAAGAAGCCTCGCAGAGACAAGGACAAATCCAGTGGTAGTGGTGGAGGTAGACATTCTGCAAACCGTAAGAGTCGCTCCAAAGGCGATCACGTGGATGGTGTGGCAAACCCAGTCAGTTGGTCACCCTATGGCTGTCACTACTTCCCAGATCCAAGTTCGTTCCCATCGCCAAAACTCGATACATTACCAAAGGAACCTCTGAAAAAGGGTGAACAATACTTCTTGGACCTGGCGGGCAATATATGTAAAGGCCCTGTTGGCGTGGGCAACACTTGTTACTGCGGACCGTTCTTCCGGCATATAGAGGACAAGATCAACAGAAATCGAAAGAGCCTACGAAAGTATGTGTTCAAGGCGACTGAGAGGTTGGATAGCAAAGTTCAAGCTCTGGCGATCCGAACAGATGATCAAATTGAACAACTGACACGATCAATGATCGCTGATCGCATTAGATGTGAAAGTAGGCGTTTGCATCTGGAACACTGGCTGAAGCGAGGTGAGCCGTTTCGCCTAACGACGACTGGTCACCAGTCTAGGTCACGGAAGAAGTCGCACACTTTGAGTCGATGTAAGAGCCTTGAATTGCTGGACGATGAGAGCATGCAAGGTAGCAAGCTACAGAACTCGAAGAGTTTTGATGCCTTGGATGAGGCAGTCGTAACGGTCCATCGGGAGGCAGAGAACAGTGATGATGACAGTTTGTCTGTAGCCAGCCTTAGGCAAGCGGACAAAGACGATAAGCGTTGGGACCGCCTGGAGACTGATTACTTTAATGTTTCGGAGCGGCTCGAAGAGCTACTGGCAAAAACCAATGAAATCCTAGAAATGGAAAAAGAAGCGAGTAAAAAACGAAAAGAGGAACTCCTTGCTTTCACGGAACCAACGTTCAAGAGGAGAGAGCGTCGCAGTCAGAATGTCTTGTCTATGGGCAAGGATGTGATTGAACAGCTGCACCAGGTAACGCTAGAAGAGAGGCCAGTGGAAGATCCAAATCAAATTACTGTGTTACCATTAGAAGACGATGCCACTAGTCAGGGTCAGGAGGCTGCCGAAGGATTCAATGACCCAACGAATGACTATGTAGCATACCTTTCTAGAATGCAATCTGGAAGGACGTCGCAGCACTCAAACAATCGCCCACTGCAGGAGAAGTATCAGTCGTTCTCCCAAATTCACAGCAATGAGCACATGCTGCAGGATGTTATAACCGCAATTCGAAAGGATCATCAAATGGTGAAGGATCTCATTGAATCAGAGACGCTCAACGAGATGGAAAATACTCACGAAGACAAACTTAGCTACAAGGACGAACAAACTCTTCTTAATGTGAATGGATTCTTCCAAAACACATGCTTTGACGACACTAATGGCGACTCGCCCAGTAACACTCTCAAGCCGGAAAACAAGGTGACCATGACTTCGGTGAAGAATATTTCAGAACTTTGTGAAAAGCCGTTTGAAATACCCACATACGCTGAGCTGAACAAACTAAAGCCCCGCTTGGAACCAACTGCAACTCAGTCCAAAGATTGGCGTCGCAAAGCGATCAAAAACTCGAACAAAGATCTGGAAGATCTCTCGGAGCGGGTCAATGGAACCATTAAAAAAGTGGAGATCAAGAACAGCGAGATCAAAACTCTTAAGAAGCCCTCCACCGGAGGCATCCTCAAGCGGAGTAAGGTTCAGGAGCTAGTGGCCCGTTTACAGGGAAAGCTAAGCAGTTCGGTCACAGTAAAGAGCACCGAGCACGATGAATCCTCTGAGAGCAGTGAGGATGAACACAACGAACACAATGAAGCTCAACAACTGGAGAACAATCAAATGCGTATGGGTGCCTATACCTCCTATAGACAGCCACAGATGAGCTCACCAAACAACGGTGTGGTGCCAGCCAATAACACTGTTCAAACAAATTCTTCAACAGGCTTATACTCAACGCCTATTCCTAACAACAGCTATCCCTATCGCTTGATTCCCAAAGACGCTTATTTCCATGAGCTACCAAACAAAAGTCGTCCCGCACTCCAGCCGTACAACTACCCGAATCAGTCGGATCATCAAGCGCAACAGCAACCGCTATCTCTGCCTAATAACTACTACCAGCATCACCAGCAGCAACATCACCAGAACATACAAAACCAACAACAGATGTGGGGTCGAATGCCCAGTGAAAGACGTATGCCCGTGAGCTTGCAGCAACACCCCGCCGGGCCCATGAGTCCCTCATACGCATTGCCTTACAATAACATGCCCCCACTGACTGTCCACACACCACCGCAACCTCTGCGCACTCCAGTAGCTGAGCGCCTCCTCACCAATCGAAAGTTCATGCCACCAAATAGCAACTCGCCGGACTACGAGCTAGCGGCTACACCCGTTACCCTTAAAAACTGCAATCAGATGCAGAATGCAAACCTACTCCTTCAACAGACCTCCACCGCTGGACTGATGGCCACCATGGATCACCAGCAACACATGGTGGAGCGTGATGTCAGCAATGATTCCGGTTTCAGCACTCGAATTTATGGAGGTGGTAGTGAGTCGCACAGGCCCAGTCCCAGCCTCTCAGGACACACAGATTATGGTGGTCTGCAGTCACCAACGAACGGGCTGATATACACAAGTGGTCATCTTCAAACCGAAGCGGGAGATGTTACATATTACATGGGTAATGTGTCCAGTTTAGTTTAATTATTATTATTGTTCTGTTTGTTTAGGAAGTAAGACTAATTTAATGAATAAAAAAAAACAACAATTGCATGTCCTTATTTAAAGCTAAAATATATACTCAACCTAATTTTAATATATAAGTTAATTAATCTTTATTTTTATTTTACAAACAAAGAGGAAGACAATAAAATTATTGAAAATAATTTGTCTGTCTTATTATTCAATTTTTAAGCAAAATTGTTTTAATTTTAAGAAAATATCCAAACAGTTCCATAATTTTTAGATGTTGGGAGCTAAATTAACTATACTTTAACTTTATTCCAAAAGTGTGAATGACAAACATTAAAAAAATGTGTAATAGGCTAATAGACAGTGGCTCAGTGGTTAGTGTGCTGGAATAATGAGCGCAAAAGTACAAATTACACCTTAACTGCCTCAACACAATGCAGCCTGAGCCGGAGCTACAAGATTCCAGCATACCACAGGGCGAATATGTTTTCCTAGCATCTTGATGAAGGCACATATTTTAATATTTTGTGTCAACCGTCTAACTTACCTCTTTAAGTTTTTTAAATGAATCCCGATAAGTGAAGGCCAACTCGCTCTAATAACAATGATTATCTGACAGAATCTTGCTTGGTCTCGGCAGTGCAGAAAGATAACGGCGATAAGTTGAGGATAATTTTATCATTTTGCGCCTACTAAAGCTAAGTACACACGATTGTCAGATCTTACAATAAGTCTGTTCCTTTACTTTTGTAGTAAAAATGGAAAAGACTGTCAAAATGGCAGTTGTGGGGATGAAGTCTCTCTCAAAGAGAGAAGCATACGAAAAAGTTATGGAACGCTTTTGTAGTAACTATGGAAAATGACAGATGCATTTTGTTTTTCAATAAATTGCATGTGAGTATGAATCCAAGTATGTGGAAGAGTTTTTATTGACTGAACTACCAAATTCGAGAAGAGAAAAAAAGCTACATTATTTTCCCGCCTTCTGATACCATTTTTATGCCAATTTCTTTCTCATATCGCAGGAAATCAGAGACAAAAGCAAATAGCCGTTACAAACAATTCAAATCTCTGTCAATTTTCAGGCGACTGACAGTTGTTTCAATTCTTACGCAAAGAAATTTGTGGAGTAAAAACTAGTAAGATTCTCAGTGGAGGGGTAATATCTTGCTCTCTCGAAGCCGCTCTCTTTTACGAATTTTTCAAGTTAGGAAACGACGAGTAAAAATGCGTAAAAAATTCGTAAGAATTCGTAAGATTTAAAAGTAAAGGAACAGACCTAATATTGTCAGATTTGTCAGTGAAAAATGTGTTCCAAATGTCTTTTTAACTAACTCTTCCATCGACATCCGTTCAAAACGATACATGTTCCGCATGGAATTCCTAGATGAACTCGCCGGCGGCGAATGAAGTATTGATCAAGGGAGCTTGCAGAGAAAGAAATGCGAATCGCGTGGTTTACTGAAATATTTCCTCATAATGCACGTGACTTAGCTCATTCACTCATTGGCCGCGTTCCATTGACCGCTAGATAACTAGCGGCATGCCAAACTCCATATAAAAAAAACTGACATTTCAGCATTTGCGCTAAGCGCTAGAGCTCTAGCACTTTTGTGAAATATCCGTTTCTGGGAAATTTTTCAATCTAGCACAAAATGAACTGCTAGATTGGAAAAAAATAACGAACTGTCAAAACAAAAGTGAAAGTGCAGAAGTCAAATATTTCGAATTTGGTTTAAAATGGGAATTCAAACTTGTATGTAATTAATATAGGTACATCGTATTTGTTTATTTAAATTTTAGTATATTAATAAATATGCGGCATGAATGCATGATGGCACAAAATACATTTTTGACTCTCATGAAGAGGAAATAATACGACTTCAAATTGGTTTTAATGTCCTCCATCAGGGATATTATGTGCTAGATGACTAGCGGTCAATGGAACGCGGCCATTAGCTCATTGATCTATTTTCCCGCTTTAATTTTTATAATGTACCTGCTGTTGACCGGCGGCTCCGCCTGCAAAAAATGTTACTTATACGTTCCTAATAGTCGTACTTAATACCTGTGTATCGGCATAGCTGTTCGAGTTGATAAAACATCGATGGAGCAACTTCGTTTGCGTCATGAAATATAAGTTGCTTACGGCCGATTTCTTCACGTGAGTATACATACTAAGCGGCCTTAGTACCCGGTCCAGCTCTGATACTCGGTACCAACGAGCGCATTGTATTTTGTTGCATATTTCGGGGCGTTTTTTTTTTGGGCGAAAGTTTTAGCCAAGGCCAAATAGAGAACTTAAAGCTAGTATTAAACGATATGCTGAATTATCATACGTATGCTGACTATCATTTGCTAACAATTCTAAGGCGGCTCTCAGATTGAGGCAACAAGCAATAAGCAACTACATGTGCTACATTCCGTGTACTAGCACCTTAAGCATAGATATGCATATTTTCATCTGGCGTATGGAGTTGAATTCGGTATGCTGAAAAATTTGAAGACTCGTATGATTTTATGCTAATAAATTAACAGGCGAGATTTTAGCAAACGGGCGCGTAGTATTTATCGACTTTCTGCGATTCTGGTGAAATGTACGTGTTCAACGTACAACGAAAGGAAAAGACAACAGACTCAGAGTAGGGCACTACTCCTATACGGTTTTGGGCATCTGAGCCTAGGCGTCGGTCGTGGGTGCTTGTTATACCCTCCACAGGAAGGTATATTTATGCATGCTGAAAAATGTGGTGTATGCTGATAGTGATAAGTAGGGAATGGTTGACCTTGCCTTTTTTGCCTTTTTTTATAAGATTGGATTTTTCTGCCTTTTTTGGTGAAAGTTGAAGTTCATGTCCACTTTCTTCTTAACTGTGCAATTTAAACAAATAATAATATCGCCGAAGCATTACACTTGCGCACGTTGTTTGCGAACTTGTGCTTGTTATACCCTCCACAGGAAGGTATATTTATGCATGCTGAAAAATGTGGTGTATGCTGATAGTGATAAGTAGGGAATGGTTGACCTTGCCTTTTTTGCCTTTTTTTATAAGATTGGATTTTTCTGCCTTTTTTGGTGAAAGTTGAAGTTCATGTCCACTTTCTTCTTAACTGTGCAATTTAAACAAATAATAATATCGCCGAAGCATTACACTTGCGCACGTTGTTTGCGAATGAGCCCAAACATCCGAAAAATTGTCTCAATTCAGCCGTTCGGATTCGGCATGAAAATTGTAGGTCCCTTCCATTCGTTTTAAAAATAAAAATTTACACAAACGAATTAATAGTTTTGAGCAGCTAGGCCTAGAGTTCCTAGACGGACCTGCTGCTATGTATTTATCTGTTTTTTTTGTGTCCTGTGTGCAATTGATCGAAGATATGTATGTAATTTCAATATTTTAAGGGGGATCGATGAGAAAATAATTGCAAACAGAAAAAAGGACCAGGTGCTGAAGTTAGTGGTGAAAGCGCGCGCCTTCTATTCTGCAAACAAAGACTCAAGACCATCAAAGAAATAAATAATGTAGTAAATGGCGCTGAAAAGTTCAAATTGCCTCCAAATATTGCAGTCGATGACAAGACGTCTTTTAAGTGGTCTCCACTTGTCTCTGCCCATGTCCTCCCTTCAGCTCTTTCAAAGCTTTCCTGGGGAACAATCGCAGGCATTTGTTGCCAGCAAATTCTAAAATGCTTATATGGTTGTGCACTTGTACAGTGTCATTATAAGGCTTAAAACCTTTTTGTTTTTAATGAAAGGCATTTATGCCTTTTTTGCAGTTTAGTTTTGCCTTTTTTTTTGATTTTTTAGGTCAAAAAAATCCGTTCCCTGGTGATGAACCTACTTTAGCTCGTCAGCATATAGGTAGATATCGCATAGATATATCATACGAGTTGTCATACACCGAAAATTTGTCCCATACGGGGTATTAATATTACACGAAATGTTTAGTTCGTCAGCATACATAATGCTGACTAGCCAACAAATTTGTCAATAAATTCCTTTCAGCATACTCATACATTTGATGACAGACATTTTGCTGATTCAACTATATCGTCTAATACTAGCTTAAGAAGTTAATAGAAGTTGAGTTGATGTCACTAAGAAATAACAAATAGAAGCTCTAATGAAGTTGGGGGCTGGAAAGCGATGATCCTCTTAGCTACATTCGCTCGATGTGGCCGTGCCAATGTAGTCGTTGTATTTTGGCTTTTTGAACTACATCCACATTCTGGTACAGCTCTGAGCTCATAGAGTTCGCGGTTGTACCTTCTCCGCCATTCGCCCTCCTCGCACACAGAACTAAAAATACGCCGAAGTATTTTTCTTTCGAATGAGCCCAAGTATCAGCTTCCCCTTCTTGCTTATCGTGTAACACTCGGCGCCATAAAAGGCGTTTTTCGTTTTTAGCTTAGAGCGAGCCTGAACTGAACTGTAAAAAAAAATCGTGTTTCTTTTTTCGCTCAGTTAATGTTCAGAACAGCTCAGCTCTGAACTAAAAAAGAAAAACGCCTAAAGCAGAACTGGGGTTTTGTAGAGCATACCCCAGCAGCTGAACGGACCTGTTGAAGATAGTGCCTTCCGTGTTGACACCTGCCCCGCGCACTATCTGCATTACATAAAACGAACTCCGGACTCTTTCCAGTTTCCACTTTAAAACGGTGTGCGTTATCGAGAATAGAATAGCTTTTAGTTTAATTTAAATAAAACATCTTATTGGAAACAAAACATCTATTTATTCTTTATGACACATTCTAACTTCGTTAGTGCAATATAACATTTATCAATTTATATTGCTTACAGCAACACTGGCAACTGAATATAAAACTTGTATACATATGTGATGCAATCAAAAACAAAATTACAACAACTTGCGGTAAAAAAAGCCATTTAACCCTCATAACTAACAATAAATTTAGACCATATTCTGGATCGCTTCGAACAATGGCAAATCCTGACGGTTACGTCTGCGTTCGCATTTTGGACAAGGTTCTAACTCGTTCAGACATCCAGCATGAAATACCGCCCCGCATGGTTCACACTGAGAAAGATTTTTAATTTAAAAACTAATTTTACTAAGTGAAGAATAGCAACTCACCCGATAAGTGGTGTCAATGTGAAATGGATACAGGACCTTGGGACTATTGCAAATTTCACATATAAAACCTTTAACGCTGCACAGCGCACAGTTGGTGACATGTTGTTCACCTGCGTTGACCGCCTTCTGCAACTGTTGTGCCAGTGTTCCTCTCTGGATCATATTCAAATCGGCTATCGAATACTGATGAATGTGTTCGAAGAGGTATTCCTTCATAAACACAAGACGTTGAAGTTCCTCTATGCTCGAGGGGCAGCATGTGTAAAGATAAGCTCGAACAAAGTTGAGACGTATGCGCAGCGACTGTAGCTCTGCCATTTGTTCAGATGCATGGTAGATATCTGGATTGAGCAGCTGAAAAGGGTTGTTTTGTTTTTTTGTTAGACAAAAGTAATAGATAAACTTCAGTCACCTTCAAATCAATAAAGGGTTGGTATTGAAACTCTGCTAAAAATGCAGCTGCTCTCTTCGACACAGGGTATCTACGAAAATCCCAATTGTATATAATCCTAGCTGGAATAGCTACTTGTTCAACATCCATGCAGGTTTCACAATAGTAGTAACCACTAAACGAGCAGACTCTATAAGAAATAAAACGAGGAATGAGTACAAAAAAGGAATTGCAAACAAAACTACAATAGAAACAGACGGTAGAAGAAAAATTAACATTTTGTGGAGGGTGTTTCACGAAACACTTATGGCGCAACATCCTTTGCAATATACTAGTTGTCTACAAGTTTGAATGTCGACAGTAGTCAAATTTTGGCTCATCTGACGAATGGTATCAAATTTTCATAGAAGTAAAGTCAAATTTGTAGGTTAGGTATATAAAACTTACTGTGCTGTTGAAAATCCAATTCCCAAAGGATGTGCACAAGATTTGCATAGAAATCCCTGCGCATCTAGGCCAGGCTCTCGCGCAATTTTACACAAAGTTTCGACCATTTCTTGTAGCTCATCGATGCCAAATTTCTCCGAAACTGAATGTGGTATGATTTCAAAGTCAAGATTGCTCTAGAAGAAAAGTAAGACAAATAAAACTCCTCGCTTAAACCCGATTGACCTTACATCAGAGGTCCTATCAGCACTGGTATCCTCCTCTGTGAGACTACCTCCACTACCTCCACTGGCGGCAGTATTATTCGCAACTCCGTGCAATCCAACGAATTTCTCCCAAACATCGGTCCAATCCGCTGGCCTGTTGTCTTCATGTTTCTTCAGCAGTGCATTATAGCTACATCGATCAACGGGCGATCGCATGGAACTCAACGAACTCGCATTACTAACCGAGCGTACAAAGTTAACCCTTTCCGAGGTCGGTGTATTGTTGTTTGTCAGATTCTCATCGGCCAGCTCAGATGACCAAGAGGTGTGCATGAGATTTGTCAATGAATTTCCATGAGATGGTCTTTCTCCAAGAGTCTGATCCGTGGAAATACCTTTATTACT
Source organism: Cheilosia soror (assembly GCA_949372485.1). NCBI lineage: Eukaryota > Metazoa > Arthropoda > Insecta > Diptera > Syrphidae > Cheilosia > Cheilosia soror. The sequence continues at coordinate 104,403,557 of OX443561.1, forward strand.
TTCGACTTGGGTTTCTTTGCTATTGGAGCGGGAGTCTTGTCTGTGGCTAGGTTTAATCGAACTCTGTTCATCAGGATCCGATTCCAAAGATTCTCCCTCTTCCACTATTTTTTCCATCTCATCGACTTTCTGCAGGAAAATCTCCAAATTCTCGCGATGAGTTAAATCTTCGCACGCAAAGTTTGATGTCCGACCAAAGGGCGAGTTTGAAATGGACTCAGAAAATAGTTCGTTAGTTTGTACCGGTCTAGGCGTGGGAATAGCGACGACTTCGGTAATGGAACTGGCAACATCAACACCACTGCTAATCTGGAGTATTGAATGTTGATTTAGTTTAAACAAACATTTTTATACCATTCTTACCGGGCAGGATTTAAGAGGTGGGGTCCAGACACCGGCCAGCTGCAATGAATAGTTTGGCCATTGATTGAGAAGGCTAGAGTTTACGGGTAGATTGATTTGAACACACGACTCGATGCCCTCCAAGATTTTAGACGCCATTTCTATTGTGTCAGCGTCTTTAAGAAATGCAAATTTTTTATAATACGGATTGAGAGCTGAGCCGTTCTTTCGAATGTTATTCAGATACGAGGAGAACAGGGATTCGTTGAGACTTAGGCGCACCCAAGACCGACAGTATCCAATCTCACAAGTAATTTGGCTATGTGTGTGAATCTGGAAAAAAAGATTTCCAAAATTAAAGCGCATACATTAAACAAAGTTCCTAGAACTGTTACTGTACGACTGAGGTTAGTTATTTGCATAGAGGATTGAGCTAGGTAGTGAAGTACATGCTTGGATAATGATCGATTATATGGCTTTCGATTACAGAAGAATTTATTTCTTTTATACAAATTTCAGCTTTGACATTTCGTCGCAGGTTGTTGGATTTTTCCTTACCATGTTTAGACTAAAACACGTTTGGGGTCCAAACTATGTAATAGTGTGTTATCGTGACCCCACCGTTATCAATTCAACCACAAAGGTGACTTTAACACTATCAGAATTTGCATTCAATTTTTCAAAACCAAGTAGCAAAAATAAGTTAACAGTATACACCTATACATGCGAGTATTATAAAGTTTAGGTGGGTAGGTCCGGCAAGAGATAATTGCACTTCCACGTTAAAAAAAATATTAATGGGTGACAACGGCCGCTACAATGTATTTAATATTGATTGGGACGCTGTCTATGCCTTCGCCATTTAAATTATGTATATATTTCGTAATGGTTCAGGCGAAATGATTTGAAGTGCAGTGACTGTTGTTCACTCCTTGCTTGTAAAATTGTGAACACTAATAGGAACTAATCGGATTTCGAGTCTGACTTGTACATCGTTTTAACATGAGACTCAGCAGTTTTACAATCTATTTGATATTGAGGATCGGTCGGTGATAGCTGAGATTAATTAATATGTCAAAGTGGTCATTTATTGTTTGTGTATATAACTTCCGTATTATAGTCGTTCACAGTGATTATACCTTTTGCATGATGTCTACCGATTTAAATGAACACATTCACAGTTTAATAAACAAAAATATATAATTTAAACTATCGACATTCATTCCATGTGGTGTATGATAATTAAGTCCTTCAGGAAATGCTAATTTGGCCTTAGGGTCAAACATCTACTGTACAGAAGATGCCGTATTTAGATCTACAAATTTGCTCAACCCTTAACTCACAATATACTCTTTTTATAGGCGAACCAACAATGACAATTGATGACACATTCAACGTCTCTACGATGCAGAAATAATTTGTCCTTATACCAAAAATATGTAAACATACCTGTTCAATAACTTGCTTATGCATAAAAACCATTATTGGTGACCAAAAGCTCGGTTCAGGTCGACGGTCCACATCGCCTGATATCACATTGATTGTTTGCCATAAAAATGAGTCCTTTAGACCATGTAAGAAGATGGCCTCCAAGGTTGTACACAAGGAATTTGTAGCGTCATTGAGTTCCAAATAATCTGCACATAAAAATGTTTCTAAAAACATAATACAATCTAAAAACCAATGATATATGTTTTACCCTTTCCATGCTCCTTAAATTCGAATTGAATTTCCCTTGCATTTTCACTGAGAGTATTGATTAATGTCTCCTTGACAATGTTTTCACGTTTCGCGAAAAAGCTTGACCGGAATAGAGAGCTCATTGCACTTGCAATTGCACCAACTACTCGAGAAGTATAGTAGCAAAATATAAGAACACTATCTACACGTATCAAAGTTGTAATAAGAATAAAAATATGAAAAATAAATTGCGATAGGAATTCTTGTGTAGAAAAATGTTGAAATGTCAACAGAGAACATCAACAAAGCTGGGAAATGTCAAATCAAAAACCAGCTGATAAATTTCACAACCCGCCACCTAGCGTATTTGATTCGAAAGTAGCAGTGTATCCACTGTGGCGTCGTGCGAATAATATTAGGTCTATTTGTGTACGCGGTTTTAATCGAACGCAACTGGTATGAATCGATCGCAATCGCACAAGTTCTGTTCCTTTACTTTTAAATCTTACGAATTTGTATGCATTTTTACTTAATGTCGTTCCTCAACTCGAAAAATTCGTAAAAGAGAGCGGCTTCGAGAGAGCAAGGTATTATCCCTCCACTGAGAAGCTTACTTACTAGTTTTTACTCAACAAATTTCTTTGAGTTAGAATTGGCAAAACTGTCAGTCGCCTAAAAATTGACAGATGACTTGAAATTTGATTTGAAACACGTGTAACGACTATTTGCATTTGTCTTTTGATTTCCTGCGATATGAGAAACAAATTGGTAAGAAAATGGTATCAGAAGGCGGGAAAATAATGTAGCTTTTGTTCTATTCTCAAATGCATGTAGTTCAGTCAGTAAAAACTCTTCTTCCACATACATACATTCATACTCAAATGCAATTTATGGAAAAACAAAATGCATCTGTAATTTTTTATATTTACTACAGTAGCGTTCCCTAACGTTTTTGTCTTTGAGAGAGCCTTCATCCCCACAACTGCCACTTTTTATTACAAAAGTAAAGGACCTAATGACAGTAGAACGTTCCACTTTTCTCAGCTTTACGCATTCGTACCTTTGCTGCAACAAGATAATGGTCCGAGTCTATGTTGGCACCTCGGAACATTCAGACATCTAGAGTAGGCACTGATGGAGTTGATCGCAATATGATCAATTTGACTGATGGTCTTTTGATCTGGTGACAACCATGTTTCTTTATGAAGGTGAGGAATCCGTATTTAAGCTACTGCATGACGCGTTGTCGTTGCCTGACTTTCCAGTGCCACTAACCCACTTATGGAATGTGAGAGTTGCCGTTACCCAAACAATTTTCATCGGCCACAATACCTTTTTCAGCACTGACCTATGGGATCCATACGTTATCCTCTTTTCCAAAATTCCTTGTTGGACATAATCTCACATTTTCTCCTTCTATTTTTCTAATTTGTCCCGGCCGAAATCCCCTATGCCAAAAACTCCCACTAGCAAAATAAACTTTTCAAAATACCCAACCTTGCACGTACTCCAAGTCCTACAGTGACAACAGGCGGGGGGGTTGCATGCCCTCCATACGTATCTCACTTTTTAGCACAATTTTTAGGTTAGGTTAGGTTAGGTTTACGGGTTGGCAGAGCAGGGTAGTCCTGCCGTGCCACACTCAGGTCCTTGTGGACCCATTGTGATACCCAGGGGGTTAGCCGTTGATGTTGTTATGGTCAGCTTTATGTCCCTTCTTATGGTGTTCACTCGACGCAGTCCAGCCATCCTGACGTCCTCAAAAACCTGTAAAGATCAGAAAGTGAGACATCAGAAAGTTCTTGTAGGTCATGGAAGTAGTGACTTCCAAGTGTTCTGTTCCTCAAGTGACAGAGACTCGGGCAGTGACAGAGGAAGTGAGGTGTATCCTCATGAACCTCTTCGTCACCGCAGCCTCTACATATATCGTCATCCTTGAGATTTAGTTTCATTGTATGGTTCCTTAGGAAGTTATGACCCGTTAGAGCCGCTACCAATTTAGACAGCGATGACCTGTCAAACTGTAAGAGTTTGATGGTCCGGCCGCTGTCATATTTTGGCCAAAGCTTCCGTGATACCTCGCAGGTAGTTAGTCCCTTCCACCTGTTATTTGTTTTCATGCGAATCTTGTTCTCCACTCGCTCTCTAAGGCTGCAGAGTGGTGGCTTGATCGACTGTAGTGCTTGATCATGATCCATTGCGGACCCTTTTCTCGCTAGTTCGTCGGCCCTTTCATTGCCGGCTTTGTCACTGTGCCCAGGGACCCAGCATAGGACCGTGGTGTGCTGCGAGCAAAGAACCTTAAGCTCTTCGCGACATCGGTGAACTAATCTGGATTTTATCTCAGTAGCAGAGACTGCTTTGATGGCCGCCTGGCTGTCAATGAAAATGGTAATATCATTTCTTGGTATTGCCATCAATGACACCTTACGGGCTGCCTCCGCGATTGCCAGGACTTCGGCTTGGAAGACACTGCTGCTATCAGGAAGCCTGATTGAGCATTGTATATTTAATTCCTCCGAGAATATACCTGCACCGGTTCCACAGTCCATCTTCGATCCATCTGTGTAGATGGATATCGATTTCCTTTTTGTGGGTTAATTTGTGTTCCATTCATCTCTACTCGGAAACGAGCAGGTGAATGGTCTATCAAAGTTTAGATGTGGGATTGTATAGTCAGAAGTGACATCATTCCCAATGTATTTCCCTAGAATCTGTGCGTGACCAAAGTTGCCCGGGTTCCAAGTGCCGGTTTGGCTAATTCTTAAGGCACTTTTGGTAGCAGATTCCTCCATGTACAGGTCTAGAGGAGTCAGATTTAGAATTGCCTCCAGTCCAGCCGTAGGTGTGGTTCTCATCGCACTAGTTGTCCCTATACATGCTAGTCTTTGTATTTTTGTCATTAACTTAAGATTGGTCGCCTTGCCCGCGGCTTGCCACCAGACTAAGCTGCCATATGTGAGTATAGGCCGCACGATTGCCGTGTACATCCACAGGATTGTTTTGGGCTTCGGCCCCCACCTCCTGCCAAAGATGCGGTTACATGCGTAGAAAGCATTAGCTGCTTTCTTCACTCTTTCATTGACATTCGGCTTCCAATTAAGTTTCCTATCTAAAATCATTCCTAAATATTTCGCCCTATCCGCCACCTTCAGAGGTATTCCCTCGAGAGTTGGTGGCTCGAATAGTGGTATTATTCTTTTGTTTGTAAACAGGACAAGCTCAGTTTTCTGGGGGTTAACCCCAAGGCCGCATTGCTTTGCCCACGTGTTGAGCACTCTCAGTGAGTTTCCTAATAGGTCGCTTATGGTCGGTAAGAATTTCCCTTTTGCAATCAGGACTACATCGTCTGCATATGCAGTTACCGTGACACCCATATTATTGAATTTCAGTAGTATCTCATTCATGACAAGTACCCAGAGTAGGGGGGAGATGACGCCTCCTTGCGGAGTGCCTCTCGAAGCTGTTACTCTAAGGACAGTGTCACCTAGTTTCGCGTTGATATTTCTTTCGCTAAGTAAGTTAACAATCACATTGGTGATAGACTGGTCAACGCTTAGATCCTGTAGTGCCCTTTTTACTGCGCACGTTTTGACATCATTGAAGGCTCCTTCAATGTCTAGGAACGCAGCTAGCGTATACTCTTTGACTGTTAATGACCTCTCTATAGTGCTAACGACCTCATGCAACGCGGTTTCCACCCCTCTGCCCTTGATGTAAGCGTGCTGAGATTTGGAAATCGAGCTGTCATTCAGTCGACTGCGTACAAAGACGTTCATTAGTTTTTCAAAGGTTTTCAACATAAAGGATGTTAGGCTTATAGGCCTGAAGTCTTTTGCGGTGGTGTGACTAGACCATTTTTAGGTGTCCCGGCGACAGAATTAATAACACCAAGTGTAAAAATGGGGGATTTTGTCCTTGGTGATTTTCTCTTAGGGTCTTTTGGAGTAAGGGATTTCAGCACAGGTCATTTTGGAAAACGCATTTTGGAAAAGGAGATTTCATCACCAACCTCTGACCAATGCTCCAAATATGTCAGAGTAGCTCACGTAAGGTACCTTGTATGGTGGACCCTTGCTGTCATATCTCTTACTGCTGCTAAAATTTAAACACAATTGTTTTTTAAACATATGTTAAATATATATTTATATGTATATATATTCGCTTTTATTTTCTTCATTCGTTTTTAATATACAACTTACAAATAAACTTATATTCGAAATATTATTAATACGTTCATAATTTGTAATTAACCAATATTTGTTGCTTAAATATTTTCTTTTTTTTTTCTTCTATTTTTTTCTTTATATATGTTTGTAATAATGTCTCTTTTATGCTTGAATTTTCTTTTAGTATAAAAATGAAGGGGATCTATTTGGTAATTTAATTTTTTAAAATATGTTATATTTTTCTTTTTTCATATTTTTATTTCTTTAAATTTATTTATGCACTTTGCTCATCTTTACATAAATATTCACACTTCGATTTGCACCGTTCGTAGTACCAGTTACTTACTAACAATCTCTTAATATCTCTCTCGTTTCTTTTTCACTATATTTTTTATTTTTTTATTTTTTGCTTTAACCTTATAATATGTAATTTATATAAATAAATAATTATATATCTGTTTATACGCTTGCATTGTTAAATACTCTTATTATACTACGCATTCTTTTATGTTAATTATAATATATTTTAGTTTTAAATATTCTGCGTTTATTCTTTTTTTTTATGAAAATGTTTACATTACCCCATAATATATAATAAATGTATGCACTTCATACCTGCGCTTTGTATTAAATGTATAGAAGAATTTATTATTTTCTTGTTAGAAGTCTCACTATTTTTTTTTACCGAAATATAATGAATGTATGAAAACTATTTTTTTTTATTATTATTTTGAACAAAGATTGAAGATTTTTCGAATATAATATTTTCTTGCGTATTATTATTTTGTTTAAATAAGAAAAGCAATAAAGTTTGCATTTAATGTGACGTTACATGTATTGTAAGAAATATTTTAATAAATAGAACCAAAGTATTTTGTACACCATAAAACACGTTGTGTATTCTTTTTGATAAATTTACGTACATATAATGCTAATTTTAATTGTAAACGAATTTTTATACGTATTTCTAATATAACGCTTTTACCTTCTAATAAAAGTAAAACAAAAAAATAGAACCGACATGGCAGTGTAGCTTTTGGAAACGAATAGTTCTATGTATATAACTGATACTGATTAATTAAGGTTTATCAAGAATAGACTGATAGAATAGAAAAATGTTTTAACTGATGAAATGTAAAGTGAAATGAAACGATTCAATTTAACTAGAAATGCATGATAATGAAAATAAAAATTTAATAATTTGGTACAATGTTCTCATCTACATTCTATTGTGTATAATGAGGAGGAAAGCTAAGAATCCTGTCCACCGAATAACGAAGTTTGGCGGCCTCCATAGAGCTAAAGCAAAATATGTATACACCAAACAAAACATTTTTTATGTTTTTGTCGTTGTGATCTTATAGACAAAAAGTACGGGAACGCATTGAACCACAAAATTTGCAAAAAGGAACATAATTTCTTAGGCACGCAAATTCAAGAATCATTCAATCAAAATGCAAATTCAATTGTAATAAATTATTGCTGATTGTTTCCTTTGAAGAACTTAAATAAAAAACACACGAGCTTTCAAAAGTCCGTCCAATTATTTGCATACACCGATGCTATTGACATAGCTAATTGGTAGAACACAGCAAGCGGTGTCTGGTACGTTTGCTAATATAGAAACGGAATCGACTAAAATAGGTCTACCGGCAAAACCAAGAATATTATGTCAACAAGAAGGGACGTACAAAACGTCGCAATCGATAGTTACAATTTTGAGGGGACTTTGTATACCTTAACTCTGCTATAAAGTCTGACAACAACATCTCAGAAGAAATTAAACGAAGAATAACTCTTGCCAACCGCTGTTTCTTTGGACTAAAGAAGGCAATTGAGTAGTAGAGCCCTATCCCAAACAACTAAGGAGAGTCTGTATTATTAGAGAGTCTACTTTAAGGCGCTGAAGCTTCAACTTTATGCAAAGCGGATGAAGATATCCTCAGTTGCTTCGAGATAAAGATTCTTCGTAACATTTTCGGTCCCGGTTGCGTTAACGGGCTTTGGAGAAGGTGGTTGAACGACGAACTTTAGATATAAGCTGTATAGCGACATCGACGTGGTCATAAAACTGCGAGTTAGATGGTTGGGACTTGTAGAGCGGATAGGAACAAATGCTGCGGCCTGTAAAGTCTTTGAGTCTAACCCGGAGAGACAACGCAGTAGCGGAAGACCTCGCCTTAAAATGCGACGTCAACCGACTAGGAGTGCTCAACTGTAGGCAGTTAGCTGACAACTGGGGAGGCTTGATAGTTGAGGCCTCTGCCTCTATTCACCCCGAACTATACAGCCGCCTAAGTAAGTAATCACTTCCCAATTGGGATTCCAGAGAATCGACCAGCCATCTCTTAAGCAAGACTCGTACTTTGGTAGTGAGCAAGTGACGTAGCAGTGGCGTGGTGACCAAGTGACAGGTGGAATAGCTAAAGCCTATGTAAACAAATGATGACAAACGCATCAGTGGGGGCGACGTGGTATTTCGCAGGTGGAGTGATGTCAGTCTGGTGGCACTTGGTGTCGAACAAGTTTACATTTTGAGTTGCAAGTGGTGACGACGTGGATTTTGGCATTGCAACTGCGTATTTTAGTTTATCCGGAAACTAAAAATATGCGAGACGACCAAGAATTCAAAGTAGGACAACATTTTAAGAACTGATGAATCGGTGGCACCATAGGTTGTTTCTGTTTGCCACTTCGCGGCTGCATCGCCATGACAAATGTTCATCACTCCAATGTCATCTGTCATTTTGTCACCATTTTGTGGCCTGCCCTAGTGCGCACTGAGAAGTGTCAGTGAATTTTCGTGACTGCCAAAAAAACCCAAGGCAACCCCACAAATTGAGTTTCATCCCTGTCGAACACGAAATACAGATTTAACACCAGCAATAACATTAAATTTGTTTAATTAAGGATTATAATGTTGAAAAACACATTTCTTTTAACATTGACCGGGTTCCATTGATTGCTAGATGACTATAGCGGCATGCCAAACTCCATATAAAAAAAACTGACATTTCAGCATTTGCGCTAGAGCTCTAGCACATTTTGTGAAATATCCTTTTCTGGAAAATTTTTTAATCTAGCACAAAATGAACTGCTAGATTGAAAAAAATAACGAACTGTCAAAACAAAAGTGAAAGTGCAGAAAACAAATATTTCCAATTTGGTGTAAAATGGGAATTCAAGCTTCTAATTAATATACATTGTATATTTATGGAACGCGGCCATTTACTAGTGCTGCACAAGTCAATAATAGCTCATAAAAATATGATTTCACTCAAATGACAGCTACGATTGACAGCCAAATCCAGCACTGAACTCTTGCCCTGACCTAGGGTCAGCTCAGTGATCAAATAGGTCGCCACAGTGCGCTCACCTCGAACACAGGTTTTCATTGTCAGTGCGAATTCAGTGCTATATCTAACGCGACAGGGATAACTCAGTGCGCACTAGTGCGCCATAGGGTCCACGTTAAACGAACCAATTGCAACTTTAATTTGTTACAGTTCTTAGATAGATATTCGCATTTTTTTCCAGGTGGATTTTGGCGGTTCTTTGTTCCAAATTTGCCACAAAGCTAGATTGGTCATGTAAACAGATTTTTTTTCAGTTGACGTTTATTTGACACTGATACTACATCAGACATCAAACGAAAAGTTACACTTGCCAAACGCTGTCTCTTTGGCCTAAGAAAGTAGTCGACTAGTAAGCAGGGTTGGCCGAATAAACTACACTACATTTTCTACATCATTAACTACGCGTAGTAAATTGAATAAACTACACGTCTTATTTACTACAATTTGTTACGTCTGCTACATAGACGTAGAAACTACAGAAAAATAATAGAATTTCAGTTAAAAAGGTTCAAAAGTATTGGGTTGCACTTGTTTTACTCGTAGTCGTAATGTGGGGTTCGATATTTTACATTCTCAATGGATGTTCGTATTGAACAATGAACATTCGAGAACCGATTTTGAATTCAAAAGCATGCGTCCCATTTCAAATTTGACAGTTGAAGCTACGTCTGCTACAATTTGTTTCATTAACTACATTAACTACATAAACTACGTAGCAGATGTAACAAATGTAGTTTTCTCGAAAAAGTGACAGTTCGGCCAACCCTGCTAGTAAGGCCTTGTCAAGAAACATTAAGAAGACTCCATATAAGACCCTCATCATCCCAGTCCTTATCTATGGCGCTGAAACATGGACGTTAACAAAAGCGAATGAAGGTCTTCTTGGCCGTTTCAAATGCAAAATTCTTCGAGTGATTTTCAGTCGTGTTGGTGTTGACGGCCTTTGGAGGAGATTTAACAACGAACTCTACGAGCTGTACAGTACAGCGACATCGACATGGGGCCCTTTTCGTTCCACCGAAGCCGAATATTTGGTTCTCTCTATTTCGAAAGCGGAATGAATTCTCCAAATGTCAAAAGTATTAATATACGGAAAGTCGAAATTATTACAGAGTACGAATTCAAAAGCGGAACGAAAAGCAGTTTCGAATAGGACTGACTTTCGGAACGAAATAGAGAGTAGGGCCGCTGGTCAGAAAAGTTCGTATCAGTTGACTTAAGGACCATTCACATGAGAGCGAACGGACGAATTGATGAAATGCCAAGAAACCAATTTTTTACGTATTTGTAAACAGAACATTACAATTATTCCAAGAGGAGGAATAAGCATGTTTATAAACAGTTTAAATAACGAAATTTCGAATTTCAGACTTTTTACCGCGAACGAAAACACCCCTGGCGCGAATCGTCAAAGTTTATTCGCAATCCACATAATTTAATTCGCGTTCCACAAACTAGCGAATAAAACATTCGTTTGAGCTCAACCTCATACTAGACATCGCGTGTAGAAAATGATGGCTGAAATTCGCGAACTGCCGCTACTTAGAAAAGTTGTCATGTGAACGGACTGTCAAAACTTGCGAATATTCGTTCGTTCGTAGGTAGTTTGGCTGGCAGAAGAATGAGGATCTTGGGGAAAAATTGGGTCGAGACCCATTGGATAAAACAGATACACAGATGCTAGCGTTAACACTAGGAATCGAACTTAGAGAAGAACTCTGGAGAAGTTCAGAGGGTCTCTCTGGGTAAGATTTATAGTGGTAGGAAGACGAAAAGAGACCCAACAATGGTGGTCTGATTCGAATATCTCTCGAAATTTATATATAGTAGGTAGTTGGTCGCTCTCATGTGAATGGTCCTTTAGATGGAAGACCTTGCCTTAGGTGGCGCGCACAAGTGGTAGGGGTTCTTAACCAACTTGGAGTGCGCAATTGGAGGCGGTTGGTTATTGGTTAAGGCCTGTAGCGCCATTTAAGTCTAAGTTTATTTGGAAGTAGCAGACAAATCAAGTAAAGAGAATCTCGACTGAGGTAGTTAGAGTGACGTTCCCGACTAGTATAATTTTTACGTTCAGGGCAAATCGAATCAAGACAATCAATTAAGGACAATAGTCGAACATTACAAGCAATCGTGCGTCGTGTTGTTTAATTTTTCCCATCCCGAACATCTTTGTCGTTTTATTAGCTTAGCAATTTTTTTTTTGCAAAAGTCTTCAGAATATACAAAGCTGTTTGACCTCAAATTTGACGGAGGAGAAGTGTTTGACCAACATTTACATGGTAACGGAGTTTGATTAAATGGTGAATTGGCCAATTTGAAATGAATTATGAATTATCGTAGGAAAACTGACCTATTATTTCCTGTTATGTTTTTATAACGAATCTAGATAAAGAATTTTATTAAGTTTACTTACTAATGCATTTTAATGAATATTAAACAAATATATAGGAAAAAACGCGTACAATTTTGTGTTTTTTAATTTTAAATGAAAAAAAATTTAAACAAAACAAAACCGGAGGTATTTCATGAAAGAGGTACATTATGTTTTCGTTTCGTTATACGTTATGTTATTTCCCAATGTATTAAAAATGTTTTCTCTGTTTGTTTGTTTTTTTTTTTAACTTGTCCTGCTTTTCTTATTTATTTTGTAAGTATATAATATATATAATATTTTATTTTTTGAATTTATGTATTACTTTTTTTTCTGAGAGTTGCATATTATTTTGTTGTTGTTTTGTTTTTGTTATTGCAGCAAAACAGGTACCCTTAAGGCATGATGGCATTTTTCAACGACAAAATTTTACAAATATACGTTTTTTGTTTTATTTGTATGGGGAAAATGTAAATGGGTTTGTTTGGAAATATGCTTTTTTTTTAAATTTACAAAAGCAGTTTTATTTTTTTAAATGTATGTTATATTTATTATTTAAATTTTACGTATTTGGAAAGTGATAGTTTTTTTTTTCTTTGGATTTGTAACTGAAAGGTGTTATGTACATTCTTTTGTTTAATTATTTTTCTTTTAATTTAAGAAACCAAAATGCAAACCATAAACATTTTTCTGTTATGTATTTTCATCTTTAGGTAGGTTGACTAAAATTAGGTACTTACTAGAAATAAACGATTTTTGAACAAGGTACTCAATAACTGATAAAACTTAAACAATTTCAATATCTAGGCGCCATTTGTTATTTATTTTAATTGAAAGGCTAAACAACTATATGTACATTTTATGCTTAAACAAAAATAAAATAATAATGAAATTTTTATATTTTCTTTTTTATGCTTGTAGATAACTAAATAATTTACTTACTTAATTCATTTTTTTTAAAAAGAAATAAATCAGTCATTTTCTTATTTAAATACTTGTTTTGTTTTTATTTTTGGTTTTTGAAATCTACAAAATTTAAAAAATACTAAGATTATTTATTTAGTACCTCATAGTAGTTCTATTCAATAACAAATTTAATTTTTTTCTTTTATATATATTTTTTTAAATTCAAAAGGCACCATGTTTTATAAAGAAAATGAGAGAAATTATGAAATGAGATAAATACTTTTAAATATAAAATAAAGTACCGCTTTGTAATGGATGACATTAATAGGGATTCACACTTTTTTCTGAATATATTAAAGAGCAGTAGTTAGGCTGACGTTATAGTTTTTCAAAAGGGATTGTGCTGGGCCACACAACTTTCCCATGAAAGACGTGTCGAGCAAGAAAGGTCAATTTTATCATGTGACTAGAAAAGAGAAGGGATTTTCAGTGTAATCTACCCTTCTTTTCTCAACTAAAGCTTAGCACCTACGCTGCTAGAGCGAAACTAAATTTTAGCTGCTCTCCATTTTTCTCCTCCAAACATTAGCGAAAATCCTAAATCTAATGTCGATTTCCATTGGTCTTTTACCGTTTTGCTCTCAGATCTCAGATTTTTCCTGCCCAATGGAACATGAAATGAGATCAATTTTTTTTGCATTTGTGTTGGTGTGTGATTTGACAGTCAGCTGTTTTTACATTCCAATTTGTGTTTATAAAATTGAATTGCTAATTGCTAGTTTTTTACTTGTACTTGTACAATAACTACTTACTTGTTTTGTTTTGAATTAGAACTTCGTCCTTCCCCATAAAAACAACCCCATACGACGATCCATTCGTCTACATTAATATCCATTTTCAATTTTTAAATTTATTCCACAATAGGTAGGGGAGACTGGGGCACATTTGAACACTGTTTGTTTTAAGGTCTCATAAAATCACATTTGCTTAAATTATTAGACTGTAAAGTATTCTCACTTTAAGAAATGCAAATAAACCTTGATTTGGACAAATAACTACATAAATTTAGTAGGGGCATATAATTTTATAATTTATTTTTATTTAAAAACGAAGTAGGTCCTTATGTTCAAAGGAACCCTTATGTGGGGCACTTTTGAACAGCAGTATTTGTAATTGTTTTCAGCAGCTAATAAGTTACTACAAGGTTTGTATTTTTTTTAATAAAATAAATGAACTTTATTATTTTAATAAAGAAAGCAAAAACGTAGCAAAAGCAAACTGAAATTTTGAAATTCCCGAGCTATTTTATAAATACTTAACTGAAGAAACTTTATAAGAACAAAAAAGAGTTATTTTATTAACCCAACAGAAATTTTGAAAAAATTAAGACAAAAATTATCACCGCAGCTGTCCTCGATGTTCCCGGAGCGTTTATTAGTGGTAGTAGCTTACAGCCGTATTAATAATAGATCTCAAACCATTCTCTAACTAACTTGTTACGTAACTGGTAGTTAAAAATTTAACTCACTGACTAAATTTTCTTATTTATAAAGAAATATAACCCATGCATTAACTAATTGACGTGTTTCATATTATCGTAGGTTTGTGATGGCAACGCTTCTCCAAATTGTATTGAAAACTGACAGGAATGCGTCCTTCTTTTCTGCTGCCATCTTCTTCTTCTAATGTAATTAGAATTTTCTTACTCTTACTAATGCAATTAATTTTTTTATATTTCGTTTTGAAAATCTATATTTATTTTTGAATGTTTTATATAAAAATTCTCATAGGATTTTTTCGTTTTTTTTTTCGTCTAGCATTTATTCAAATTATTCAAAAAGGGTGAACCATTTTGCTCCACAATTTTTGCAAATTTATTCAATTATTTATTACCCTTTTACCACATTCATATCAATCAAACGAAATTAAACGCGAAACACCATTTGTCATTTTGCGCGGGAAACATGTTTTGCAAAGCTAACAAATCGCTAACACACCTACCACCGTGAGTTAGTTATGCAAAAGTTACGAAAGCTTAGTTATCTTCTAAAAATGTTTATAAATAGGAATTTGGGTTTAACCAGTGGGTTAGTCATTAGTTAGGGATAACACGAAGTTCCGCAGCTATTATTAATACGGCTGTTAGCCTTTAGTTCAATGCCACGCAAAAAATGCGCGCAAATATTTATATTTTTCATATATGTCAAAAAACGTACCTTTATACTTTTTCAAATGAAGTTGTGCTTTAAAAATATATTTTACACAAAAAGAAAAGCTCACTATAAAATGTGTACACTCTTACAAATAGAACAATTAAAATATGCAATTTAAGCATAAAACCTCCTCATGCGGCTACTTCCAGGCGACACGACTGCAAAGACATCCGAAAGTCATTGACAACTAAAGAACACGGTATTACCGAGTTTAAATTTTGGTTTATATGTACTTTGAAATATTTTTAAAATGTCGTTTTATTAGCAATGTGCAAATGTGTCTCACGTTAAAATGTGCCCCAGTCTCCCCTAACAACAACTAACCTCAAAGTTTGACAAGAGTCACTTGTTTTGGTATTGGTGAAAGTATGTGCGAATCTCTCTCTCGAATCGAGATTCGCAAAAGTGATCTGAATCTTTAAAAAAGCGCTTTTTTTTGCCCAATGGAAATTGATTTTGACAGACAGCTGATTTCTAGAGAAGAAAAACTGCTCTGAATCTTAAAAAAAGTGCTTTTTTTTCCCCAATGGAAATCGACATAAATTTTGACATATAGTGCGCTGTGGATATAAGTGTCACAGAAAACAGCTGTTCGTTAAAAATAACTTCCTTCAAAAATTCATCGACGTGAAAAAGTGTTATATATTCGTTGCACTTTCTTTTTTCCTTGTCTGCTATTTCTTGATCTCAAATTTATCACTTTGAAGGGATTCCTCGTCGAGATATTCATTAAAAAAAACTCTTATTTACTTTTCCGCAAGACAAAAATACAACGGAAAAAAACAACACGATCTGTCAAAATTTAACATGAGAAAATCCCCCGAACCATTAATGGGAGCGCTAAATTCTGACAGATAGATGCAGTACAGTCTGAAATGAAAATTTGATTTTTTAGCTGAAGGAGCGTACCGCTCGGCTAAAGGACCATTCACATGGGAGCGAGCGAACGAATTGATGGAATGCGAACAAACCACTTTTTATGCATTTATAAATAGAAAATTGCACATTTTACAAAAAAACACCCTTGGCGCGAATTGTCAAAGTTTATTCGCAATCCACATAATTAAAACGCGTTCCACAAACTAGCGAATAAAACATTGGTTCGAAATTAACCTCAAACTAGACACTGCGGGCAGAAACTGATGGCTAAAATTCGGGAACTGTCGCTCTCATGTGAATGGTCCTTAATTAAATTCGCTTAAATTTAGCTTAGCTAAATTTTATAGAGAATTTTGTTTTGGGCTAAAATTTAGCTCGAGCTAAATCTAACCGTCTCGCCCGATACGACTTTCATGGGAAGGCACGTGTGGCCCAGCCCAGCACATAGTTTGTTTATTTTTCTTTTCATGAAAAATGTCAAAAGCAGATGTCTTTTGTACCGAATTCAATTTTCGGGCTCATTCAATCCACGACTTCTGAGCGTGAGGCTTCGGTTTAAACCCTGGAAAAACTTGAATTTAAAATTCACTATTGATTTCTAGTTCAAGATTTTTTACTTCTCGCGAACGAGACAGCTGACAAAAATATTCGAAAATATAGCTGTCCTGAGGAAGGGTCGCTCCAAATCATTATAGCAAATGCATACGTTGAACACTTATATAAATAACCCGGTTGACCGATCGAGTACGGCCTTAACGCCAAAAGCAGACTTAAACTTAAACTCTTCAGCTTTCATCACAGAACTGAGGAAAAGGTTCAAACTCAAAATGTCAGTTATGCAGACGCTACTTTAGCCTTAATTCTGCCAGCGCAGCGCCCATATAGACCTGAAAGAGAATGCCATTAAAAATTGACAGCACCTCTAATAGTCCTAAGCTTGGAAGAGCCATGAATTAAGCCGTCCTTCGAGAGTTAAACGACAAAATTGAAAGTTTATTATAAATAAAAACAGAAACTCTAAATTTTTGTTTCATTGACAGTCGTATATCCTGCGATTTTTGAGCGGCGACGAAAGCCATGACGTGTCAATTGCCGGCCCTAAAAAGATTGCAGTTGAATAAAATAGTTGAAACCGATGGCATAGTAGCTTAACTTTGACTAAGCATTTGGCATTGTCCTTTCGTTAGAACATCACCAAATTTGTGGCCAAATTATTAAGTACAGAATGGCCACGAACGCTGATTCCAAATTCTTGCATTTTCAAGGAAGGACCCACATGGTTTATCGCGATCACTGAATGCCTTTAAACTCTAGACATGTTGAAAATACATAATGTCCATAAATTTAACTTCTAAATCTGAGACTTTCTGCAGCGCGGTACTAAAAAAAAAAATTATATAAACCACATTAAACTATCGTCCATCAAATAGTGCAAATACAATATTATTAGTCTTTTACTTAATTTGGTAAAAATGTGTATTGTTTAATGAATTTTCAAATCTATCTTCGATTTTGTTGGGAGTTTAAAAATTTAATTTGTACATTGCGTTTGAGTATGTGAATATTTTCTTCTTTGATTTATTTTGTTTCTGGGATATTTGTTTTTTATATAAAATTTATTTTCTCATAACATTTTTATTGTGTTTTTATTTTTTTTATATTTGTAACTATTTTCTCAAGTTTATTTTTATATATATTTTTGTTTTTTAAATATTTAATTTGCTTATTTTTTTTTTGTTATTTCAATGAGGTAGTATCATTTGGACTATTTACATAAAAAGGTAATGAAACAGGTATTTCTTTTAGAAAATGTATGCGTGTTTTTTTGTATACATATAAATGAAATCCAAAATTAAGATGCTACTCGAAATTAATAGAATAGCCATTAATTTTGTTGTTTTTTTTTTTTTTTTGGAATGCGGGTCGAAAATTGAAGAGTATTTTTATTAAAACTATCTTTTAGTACATTGTGCTTCAATATCTTGCTGAATTTTCATACTTCATACATATTTCTTTTTTTATTTACAATTAAAAGTTTACATTTTATTACACTACTTTAGTTTAAGTTACAAAAACAAAAAAAACTTTTTAAATTGTGTGATCTTTATACTACATATTAATAAATTATTTTTCCAAGCAAAGCAATTGTTTTTATATTTATACTCGTATTTACTAATATTTTGAGAATGTAAAAAAGTTATTTTGTTTCATTAAATTTTGTTTTTTTTTATTATACAGTTCTTTTTAAATGCAAATTTGCTTTTTTATATACATATAATAAGAATTACACGTTATTTAGAGTTTGCAAAAAAATTAACGAAATGATATTAAAAAGTTTAAAGTCTTGTCATTTTATCCATTATAATAATGAACAAAACAAAATCGAATACATCTATAAAATTGTCAATTTTATTAAGGGAGGGTCTCATACTTGTTTATTTTAATCGTAAATCTTTGCATTGCCACTTAAGCAATTCACAGCCAAATCATCTATCTAGTCTGTCAGTCAAACACGGATAGCATAATACCATTGTATATGCGATGATTTCATTTACAATCATCATTCACTTTCATTCATTCTATTACAAATTTTCTATATTAAATTTAAAACAGTAAAGGAAAAACAAATAGAAAGATTTTATGAAACCAAAATGTAGGCTTAATAAATGGGTTAGAAAAAAACTTGTTCTTTTATTTAAAACAATTAAATTTTTATCTAGAATTTTAAGCATGTACAAAATAAAGCACATCACTATAACGTTATTAGTAGACACATACTTATATATTCGTAAAATATATTTTTGGACGTATTAATGCGATTTTATAAAAATAAAAAAAACAAAATCGTAAAAAAATTTCCAAAAAAAACAAATCCTTCCAATTTCTGGTAAATTTTAGTCAATAACTTAACTACACTACCCTGGAGCTGGGCTAGGCTAGGCGTGTAGAAAGAACTTTTAGTAACGCAAATTTTTCTTTGAGACACGAAAACAATTTTTGATAAGGAAAACTAAAAAAAATGGAAAGATTTATTGAAGCCATCGCTGTAACAAAATTTAAAAATTTGAAATAATTAAATACAGCACCTGTTGCCGACGTCTTAGGATAGGTTATACTTTTTTTTTGAAACTATGCAGGGAATGGACGGTTAAATATTTGTTCCTAGTATACCAATATTAGGTGTATGTTTTTGGCTATTCTATATAGGCTTAGAAATTTAATTTCATACAAATTCAATTCTATATAGATTTCGTTAGCCCGGATAATTATCGTGGCTTACTTCTTAGCCCCGATAAAAACTGTGCAACCAAACTATCATTGCTTTAAATGTTATCGAAAAATGCTATCGAGTCTGTCATAAATGACATCTGACATCAGAGAATTCATTTAAAATAAAATAAATCAAAGCATTTGACAAAAATATGGCTATTTTTAGTTTTCCGCACATTTTCATGTTTATAATTTTGTCTGAAAAGCGTATAAGTGTTTGTGGATTTTTCAGAATTTTTTTCTTTTTCTGATGTTTTTTTTTTGTGAATGACATAATTCAGCCCTATTGTCGTCGTCGTCTGTCGCAAACGACTGGCGACATTTGTCGTGTCGAGTCGTTTGGAATTTGGTATTGCGTAACTGAAACGACTTGACTCTCTGAACTCTCACATTCCACATACATTCCACAAACTATAACACATGCGGTTTGACATTTGAGTTCATAAATGTAGAAATTGTCTTTTATTTGTTATTTCCATTCTGCAAAATTTTGCAAAAATTGCCTTTAGTTAATAAAAATATTAAGTACACATACTTTTTTTAACACATTATCATTATCACATAGTCGTCCGCAAAATAGTCGACGACAGAAATGCATCATTTCCATTTCCACAATCAGCATTTTTTGACATTTCAGACGCCTTTTGTCGATCGTCGCCGCGACAAAAGTCGTTTATTTTTAGTCGCCAATACCAAACAGTCGTGTCGTTTTTTTTAGAGTCGTAAACGGCAAACGACAATAGGGGTGAATGTATTCTGGAAAGATATCCTGCAGCCGAACGGTATTCATTTTAAGTTATTCTTATTACTGTTTTTAATAAAGATAGCACAGAGTTACAAACCTGGACAATTCATAAAATCAGAATTTTATAAACTTAATAAATTGTATAAATCCATATTCTTAAAAATGTTAGGTACTAAATGCTTACAAAATTAATTAATATTTGGTTAATACAAAAACTTATGGTAAATCATACTGCAATTATGTTTCCAAAAGCAAATATTAAATAGAAAACTTATAGGAGATATTTTTATAGATTGTGGGAACTAAAGGAGATATCGCAAATGCTTGAGGGAAAAATTACCTTATGGACACATAGTAGAGCACTGGACAGATATTCTGTAATGGTGACAGATATTCTGTAAAAGAGCGATCTTGAAAATCGAAAGATCATCAGGATTTAAAACTGTATAGGAATCATAGACTTAAAGCCTTTTTATTTTTTGATAAATAACACTCATAATAAGCCGTATTTTATATAAATATAATATTTCGCTTATTTACGTAGCCGAAAGCTAGCTAGTGGTATTTATTACCTTTATTTATTATTTACTTAATAATAAAGACAATAATAGTAATAATAAGCCGTTGGTCGTGTCGTCGTGGATCGTGATCTGATCAGGTCTCAGCAGTCAGCACACAAAAGAGAAAGCAACCAATAATGGAGCGAAAAACGCTAGATCTCTGTCCTTTTCTGACAATTTTCAGATTGAACGTAAAAAATTATTTTAAAAAGTTTGCAAAAAAAAAATAGGTTTAAATTCCAATTTATTACTGTATTAATTTTAGACTTTTGATAGATTTGTTTTGACAGATCGTAATTTATTTTTAAATCAAGCAGTTCATTTTGGGCTAGATTTAAAATTTTAAAGCAAATTGACAGCCACACGTCAATTTTTCTCCGATTGTCTCCGACATTTGTTCATCGCGGAAATATTTTAGTGAACAAAATGCGTTGATGCATGATCGGAAAACGGATACTTTGAACGCAAATTTAGTATCCGACTGGATTTGCGTTGCGGAGAAAAGTACTCTCCGAACGGATACCATGATAGGGCCGATTATGTGGCTAGAGCTGTAACGCAAATGCTGAAATATCAGTTTTTTTATATGGAGTTTTACATGCCGCATGTCATCTAGCTGCCAGTGCAACGCGGCCACCGATGCTCTTTTCAGTTTCCTTTAGGGTCTGGAAACAAGTCTAAAAAACTAACAATCTCTAAAAATGTTAATAACGAAATAATTAAGCACATTTCAAGTCTAAAAAAATGTGTGTTCCAAACTCCAAAGACAAGTGAAAACCGCATTGGTGTCAATTCACTTTTGACGCTATCTGTAGGTAAGTTTACGCTTTTTCTCAAATTGAGAAAATTCACCTACGTGCCAAATTCAGGGGCTTATTCCCAAATGCGCGGCTTATTTCCAAAAGCGATTCGATTCATTCAAAAGCGATAGCTAGCTATTGTGAGGAATTCTGGCAATAAATCCCCCAGCAATCCGTCACCTGAATAGCTATCGCTTTTGACATAGAAATACAAAAATATCAATCCGCCATGAAAAACGATCCGCCGCGCATTTGGGAATAATCTCCCAGAATGTCGCATCGCATTTACGATACTTCATGTCAAAGGGCCAAATCGACAATTTTGCAAAACTATATATAGTTTCCACGCGTTTTAAATTAGAAATTAGGCCTACTTAGGCGATATTTGAATCTAACAGCTAGGTTCCAGAAATTGAGTGAAATCGAAATTGCAAATCGATTGAATTCGTTTTTAATGTTCTGCATTTCGAGCGATTCGGAAACTCTGAATTTTTTTCGAAATCTCTATATCACTTTGTCTCAATTTTTGAAAATTTTGAAATCGAAATCGAATACAGTGAAATGTAGAACAATGTAGAAAGTGAGATGTGGAACGTAGCAGTAAAGTCGATCCAAAGCCTGAAGCCGCATTTTGGCTTCCACCATAAAGCTCTGTTTCTACACAATCTGTCAACGTACGTCAACGTCACATTGTAAATTAGCCATTAATACCGTTGCTACGGCACTCCAAACGAAGCTATGATAGAGGTTACAAAATGAGTAATAGAGGACTCTTCCAGAACTGGAGAGTCATCGAGGATTATAAGGATCAATACATCGTTTTCGGCTTACAGACAAGGTGGAAATAAGACAGACGAATCAAAGAAAAGACGCAATCCTGGAGCTGACGGGCACAGCATAGCCTAGTAGAAGGCTGAACCTATAATACGGCATAATGAAATAGATTAAACGCAGAAAACCAGTGTCTTCGAGATGGTACTACAAACAAAAAAAAGAGAGAGATAGAAGCAAATTTGCCCCAATAAGACTGGTGTGAAGTAAGGTAAATTCTACGCCACAAGAATCTGAAATTGGTTCCAGGCAAAAACGTTTGGGCAACAGAAGACTCACAAGACGACGGGCGGCACCCTTACACGGACTTCAAAATGTCTGCAAATTGTGTTGATGTAACGCGCATTGAGCTGTTCCTGGGTGGTACCGTAAGTGGAAAGAGTTTAGTCCGTGGGAGATGGACACATCGAGGACGTATTGCTCTCCACGTAAGATGCTAGATGGATTAACGACATTTGGTCACGTTATCGTTTCTATCACTAAAAAAACATTACCCCTATTGGGAGTATCAAAATATAAACGATACATATCAACAAAATTACCACTACTGTGCGAGGGGTCCCAGGTCCGAACACCGGAAAAAAAACCTTACATCTTAAGGTTTTTTCAACTGCGCTACCTCTCGCAAACGTCTGACAAACATTTGACAGTATAACTGTCCTGAAAAAGCTTCTCAATCCAGCCGTTCAGACTTGGCATAAAATTGTATGTCACTTCAATTCGTTTCAAAAATAAAAACTCACACAAACGAAGCCTGTTGCGCCAACTATTAATTTTTTTTATCAACAAAATTGAGTAGTTGGCATTGCTATTGTCAATTATTATCAATGAATGCTTGACAATGGTCTATTCGTAGCAAATTTCTATTTTGAATGGAGCCAAAGTGGTATTGTGATTTAAATCTAAGACCCTTATTGTGATTGTCGATCAGCGATCGTCACGATAATTTTCGATTGCGTCGATTGATTTTAGCTATTCGTACCTACGCACAAAATTTGTTCACTTCCAAGAGAAAGCATCGATCAGACATTTGTAATCAGACAAGCGACTGTGAAATCGACAAATATCGATCGCATTCAACAATCACAGTTGTCGATCAACGATTAACAATCGACACTCACAGTAGTGGTCTAAATCTAAATAACCGCAATGCTGTGGCATTGAATTCACAATAGCCAGACATTTTAACAAACGAGTTTAACAAAACCGAAAATTGCTTTGAACGATATATTTGTCAATCGTCAATATGTAATTGGTTGATAATTGACAGATTGACACGCGGACGCGACGGACTCTGGGTTGGGCCCTTGACTTCAAACAAATGTTTTATTGGCTAGGTTGTGGAACACGGGCTAATGGTGTGGATTGCGAATAAACTTTAACAATTCGCGCCAAGGGTGTTTTCGTTCGGGGCAAAAAGTTCCGAATTCGAATTTTCATTGTTAAACCTTGTTTTCTTAATACATTTTAATGGGATTATTAATTTTCCTACTCTTGTTCTGTGTTCATAAATGCATCAAAAGTGGTTTGATCGCGTTTCATCAATTCGTTCGTTCTCCGTCATATAAATGGTCACATTTACCCACAATTAATTTTGCACTCTTAAAATTGTGAGAAAATGTGATTTTACGCTTATTTCACTGTATTTAACATTTTGTCGGCGAACATAATGTCCACTTATCCTTTTTTTTATTTGTCTGAATTTCTATCGAATTACAGTGCCAGCGTCTTTTTTTTACTTTACAAGACCGAACTTCCCAATTTGCTAAATTGTTTATCCCAGAGCTAAATTTTCACGATCCACAAATTCAAAACACTAAAACAAATTATGATAGACCGTGGGTAACTAAAATAAGTCTGAAAAATATTTACCAGCCTATTCCTATCCCAATCCCCACACCTACTTTTAGGTGCTAGGTCAGAGGATAGTCACGCAATAAAACCGTGAAACATAACATCACTCATCGAAAAAGCAACACAAATTGAATTCAACTGAAAGCTAAATCCGAATCGAAACGAAATCAAAGAAAAAGAAAAACACAAAAGTATTATAATTTTTTTTAATATTTATTTTTTTTTAAGAAAAAAATAATCTTTATTTACTAAATAAAATTCTCTTTAATACAAGAACAAATAATTCTTAACTAGTAGAAGTTTTTTCGTCTCTTTTTTTTTTCTTTTCACCTTAACTTATTATATATTTTATATATAACTGTTTTTATTTTTTTATAAAAAAATTAAATTTAAGAAAAACGATAATAAAAAAACGAGTTCTCGCAAAAAATGTTCTGTTTTTTAGTGTTTTCTTTTTTATTTTAAATACATACAAAAAAATAATTATAATGAAAATAAAAAAAAAATAATAATTTATTTTGATTGCACAGAACAAAAAAATCATTTCCTCGGAAACGAAATGATGTTTTTATTAAAACTAGTTTTTTTTTTTAAATATATATGTATAATGTATATATTTTTTTATGTTAAAAAAAAAGAGTTGTTTATGTTTTTTTTATGTAATTTATTTTTCCTACGAATTATCTAACATTTACATGCTTCTTTTTCTTTTGCTGTGTATATATACTAAAAAAAGTTAAATAATAAGGCCCATTTTGTGTTCGTAAATATTTAAATGGTATTAATTTCTATACAATAAAAAAGGAGTACAACTTAAACAAAAATAATTGCATGAGAGTTCTTTTTTTTATCTTATACAAAGAAGATGTACAACAAATATGTAAAGTCTTTAGAATAAGGTGTGTGTGTTTAAAAGAAAACAAAATGAAAAAAAAAATAAAATAAAATTTATGCAATATTCTTTGAGCTGAAAAGTTTAATAATAAATAAAATAAAAAAAAGGTAAATAAAACAGAAAATTACACCTAAAGGGGGGTAGGGGAAAAAATTTCACTAAAAAGAAGGTACACAATATTACCGCTTAAGAAATACTTCAGACTAAGGAAAATTTAAACTATTCGTTTTAAAAACAAAAAAAAAAATATAAATCAATAGATATTCACATGTAAATTTTTTTTATCATACTACGTCCAAAAAGGGAAATTAATATTTCATTTTGAAATGAAGTAAACATCAACGGAAATAAAAAAAAAAACTAAAAAACAATATAAAATAAATTTCGCTTGCACACAACCCAATAAAATTTTGAATTCATTCCTTCATAACAGTGGTTACAATAATAAAACCAAAAAAGAAATAACACATTTAAATGTCCTAAAACATTACTCTCATTTACAGGAAAAAAAAAATAGTAACAATTTTAGTGGGGTATCTTGTAAATTTCGTTTTCAAATCAGTCAGATAGTCTTTAAAAAGGAAAAAAATGAAAATGCAAAAGCGAAAGTGCAGCTGTTTCTCCCTCTATCTCCTGTGATAGGATGTGGGGAAAATATGAGGTAATATAACTTATAGATGCGACAGAGGGAGATTTAGACTACAATTTCCACTTTTTGAAGAAAATAAGATGTTTACGAGGAAGGAAGCGTCGACGACACACTTTTTCGGCCTCGCTCAAAACAGATGCAATAAGTTAATGTTTTCGATTTTTACATTTTGTAACGTTCATCTCTCCGAAACTTGACTAGTCGGGAGCTGCCTTACAATGCTCGAAGTATTATGCTAGCAAAACAACCATGGCAGATTGTGTTGGGTACTTGGGAACTGTACTGTTAAGGGGAACGAAAGGGCCGACGCACATCCTGGCCAAAAACAGAGCAGAGCTTCGGTATAAAGACACAATAGGCAATAGCAGTGGCCAAGTGAATTGTTCTCAGATAAGGCAGAATAGAAATAGGGCAGACCATTGGAAAAAAATTTGTAAAATTGTTAAAACTCAGTAGATCAGAGAAGTTACGAATACTCTCTGGGCATTGCCTTTCTGAGGAAGCGAGTTAGCAAATTAGGTTTAAGAAATGCGGTCGCGTGCAGCTATTGTGCGGACCTACATGTCGCAGAGGATTTTACTCATCTTCTCTGTTAATGTCAAGCAATTGTTCGGAACCGAAGAAGGCACCTTGGAAGGTACTTCTTCGACAACTTAGAGAAGGTTGGCTTCTTAACTTAAATTTAAAGAATTTTGATGTTCAGTAGGGAAATTAAATGTTTAGGTGAATCGGTTTAGGTTTTGACCGTGAATGTTCCACAGAGATGGCGATGGGTGCCTAGTCTATTGTGACGAACTCGAGATTAAGGTTAGGGTCCATGTCCGCCATTTAGCGCTAACTATGAGTAACTAAGTCAACACGCCCATCACCAAAATGTCGGTCAATATCTATTAGTTATACGAATAGTTGGTAAATTGTGACCGACCGGCGGTGAATTCTCACTTCGGATGTTTTTCTCTCCTCCAATTTGTCATTACATTTGTAACGCCAAGAAGGAGTCACCAGAGACCCCATAAAATATATAAAGGGTGTCCCATAATTCACGCAAAATTTGAATTTTGCGCCATTTAGTAGTAGGTACAGTGGTGCCAATTCAGTTAGTAAAAATGGATCGCTATCCAAAAGAACAACGCTTTTTTTTGTTGAGCAATATTTTAAAAATAATGAAGGTACAGCTACAGTCCGCAATTTTCGAACAAAATATGATTTAAAACCATTAACTGTGAGGAGAATAATTGAAAAATTCAGGGAGACTGGATCAATTAGTGATCTCAAACACTCTGGGTGTCCTGTAACAAGTCGTTCAATAGAAAACATCGAAGCAGTTCGTAAGAGTATTGCTGACAGTCCAGGAATATCAATTCGGCACCGTAGTCAAGAATTGGGCATTTCAAAATGTTCTCTACAGCGAATTCTCACGAAAGACTCGAAACCTGCAGCGCGAAGAGAGTTCGTTGAATGGATTTTTGAAAAACAACAAGTGGATGCTGATTTTTCGAACAAAATCATCTTCAGTGATGAAGCTCATTTTCATCTTGATGGCTTTGTTAATCGTCAAAATTGTCGCCAGAATTCAGAAAACCCACAAGTAATTGTTGAGAAACAAATACATCAACAACACATGACTGTTTGGTGCGGATTTTGGGCTGGAGACATTACCGGTCATTCTTCTTCGAAAATGCGGCTGGTCAGGCAATAACACTTAGTGCCTAAATTACAAGATATGGATGCGACCAACATGTGGTTTTAACAAGACGGTGCCACGTGCCATATCTACAGCCAGAGAAACAATTCAATTAATGCTAATGCATGAATTATTTCCTAATCGTATAATCGGCCGTTTTTGCGATCAGAATTGGCCATCCAGATCTTGCGATTTAATGCCATTGGACTTTTTTCTTTGGGGTTTTTTGAAGTCAAATTTGTGACTAAAATGTTCAAATGCGTTAGCGGTACTTGCGCAGACTTATTTTTAAAAAGACTACTGTATGTACATGATTTTCCATTTCGCGTGGTTCTCTTCTGTTCTATATTTAGCGTTTAGACACCCTAGGCCTATTTTCTCACAATAATTCGTTTGTGAGTTTTATTTTTTGGAACGAATGAAAGAGAGTTACAATTTTATGATGATTCCGAGCGGCTACGCTCTGATGGTTGTCAAACGTTCATAAGGAGCACAAGAAACTTACTCAGATTGCGCTAACTGAAGCAATCAGCCAACCTACTTCTACTCTAATAAAAAAAGGCGATCGTGAGAGATGGGGCAGTGGAAATAACGAGGTAATAGCGTCATTATCTCTCCTTTTGTTAATATATTTTTAAAGTAGAGTCTTGCAGAACTGCAAAAGAACATCGAGTGACTTGCATACAAAATATATACCTCTCCACTACTGATTGCTCGTACCAAAACCAGGTGCGTCGTACCGTCGAGCACCCGCACATCATCATCATCATCATCATCATTTTCAATGGTCCGCTTGTCCATTAAGTGGGTCGCGGGTGTAGGTTGCTCAAGTGGACCCTCCATAGCTCTCGATTCTCCGCCATCGACTCTAAATCATCAAGGGCAATCCCCATACGGCTATAGGAGAGATTATAGACTTGATTTAACCATCCTTGGTCTACCTAGAGGACGCCTACCTGATGGTACGGATTCCATAGCTCGTCGTGGACATGCGTTTAACATGACCAAACCACCGAAGCATGGATCGCTCCGTCCGGAGAAGTAGCTGCTCGACATTGAGTTTCTCAATGTTATGTGCACCCGCACATAACAAGCAAATCAGAAGACTCTTTGAAATACATAACGTGGTCGGTATCATAAAATATGTACCCAACAAAACGGCGGCAACGCTATAAAACCGACAAAGCAGAGAGCGCTTTTTAACCTGGGATCACTCGATCCGTAGTCCATCATTCTAACCACTAAGCCACTGCCTATGGGGGTTTTTATTGATTTCAGAGATTTTTTTTTGTTCCCTGATTTACATAGATATGTTGGTTCACAACACTTTGCAAATTTAAACGAGCAATCTATGAAGCAATATCTCTGCAAAAACAAACAAATTTAACGACCGAAATATTGCGTCGAATGATGGGACAATTCCCTGGAAATGACCTCCACTTCTATGAAAATGAAAATACGTCAGCGGGGAGTTGTTGTTTTTTTAAGACAAACCAAAAAGGATAGGAAATTGATTTCCGGTGGAGATCCGGGCGCGAACTAAAGCAACATTACTGTATAAAAGCAGAAAAACTTCAAGTTTAGCTTAAAGGAACTGAAACATTTACGACATACAGGATACGGGTTATTCTATGTGTGGAAAATGTACAGGAATGCATAGAATTAAAAGAAAATTTCGCTTGAGTGAGACGAATCGGACAATTAACTTATATTGCACACCCCACTAGTAGGTATAGTTAAAAGGCTTTAAAGTGTGTCTCATGCGTTACTAAAAATGTCGACTTTTGTTTTTTAAAACAAAAATATTCTTTGCGCTAAATCTATTAAATCAATTTTACCCATTCTTAGCCTTCTTTCAATATTGTTTTCGTTGACAAAACTAACAAAAATTCCTAAATCGATATACAAAAGTTAACAAGATTTAACAACAAATCCCTTCCGTCTTACTCCCTCCGCTTTTGTTTTTTAGCTTTTTGTTTTTAGACTATAATAATTAATTGTGTTTTTTTTTTTTGTTTATTGAATATAGTATCAATTACGTTTTGCTTACGACATAATCATATCATTTCTCTTTCTATATATCATGTGTTATTCTTCTTTTTTTTTTCATGCTTTTTTACAAACCTATTTTAATTCTATATATATATATAATCATTTTTTTTTTTGTTTAATAAACATTGTATAACGTAGGTAATAATGCAGTTTTTAATATATAATTTTTAATTTTATTTATAAAAAAACAATCTTTTCTCTCATTCTCTTAAAAATTATTGAATATATATAATTCTTTCTTTCTTTCACACGATCTCACTCACTTTTCTATATTTTCTTTTATCTTACAAGGTTATAATAATTATTATACAAAAACGATCCATGCTCACTATTTAACGCCCTCTCAAACTATCTCTAGTTCTCCTCGCATAATGCTCATACTTTTGTCGAAATTAGAATTTTGAAATTTGCTTTTTTTGTTTTAAATAATTTTTGCGATGCCATTCTCTTATGGTTTATTATTTACATTAAAAAAAAAATATATAGGAAATGAAATGTAGACATTTATGTAGGTATATCTTTCACTTTTGTTCTGTTTTGTCACTGTCCCTACGTATAGTTATACATTATTTAAAATTGTTCTTGTAATGGTATGTGTCAGTATAAATTGTGTGAATCAAATAGAAAACTTAACAAACAAAATGTAAATCAACATAATATTCAAACTGTGTGTGTGTGTGTTTATGTGGTATGTGTGTTGGTTAACTTCTAAAGCTAGAGTTACAAAATGTAAATCATAAAAATTTAAAATTAATTAATTAGTAACTAAATTATTTTATATACAAACATATTGCTATGCCTATATATAAAGCCCTGCACAACTAAACGAACGAATTATTGTATTTGATTGGTGTATTCATGTGTGTGTATGTGTGTCGTGTTTCAATAAAATGTATGTTGTCCGAGGGAAGATGGAGTAGGAGATGACGAGATGGAGATGGACGACGATAACGACAATGACTTGAACTAATCCTGCTATGCTACAGTACTGTGTTCACCAATACCTCCAATTCCTCCTCCACCTCCCACTAATCCGCTACCACTTAGACTGCTGCCACTTAGACTGCTAGCACTTAGTCCGCTACCAGTTAGTCCGCTTGGTAGGCCAGTAACACCAATCATTAAATCATCTGTACTGGTACTACTGTTACCACCACCATTTTCTAGTGTAGTACCAGCAGCTGCCGCCGCTGCGGCTGCTTGTGCCGCTTGTGTTGCCTGTATATGCGATTGCACCGATGGTGGTATCGCATGCACGTCCCAGATCTCTTCGAGGAATTTCGGTAACTTGCGATTCTTTAGCTTTAGCGAGAAACACATTTCGGCATTTTGATTGCCCAGCGTTCGCAGTTCAGTGAGAATGGAGAGAAGTTTTGCGAAAAATACCAAACACTTGGGATCGCCTCTATGCCGATTGAGGATGTAGATTCGTAACGTATCGATGTAGTAACTTTGTATCTGTTCGACTAGTTCGGCTTCTTCGAGACCGGGACGATCCGAAAAGATCACAATGGCAGTGAGCAGGGCATACTCGACATTATCGACTGTCATCGAGTACATTTGTCGACAGAAATGCAATAAATCTTCGATATTATCAGCCATGCCGGCCATTTTATATGAATCACGGGTATATGAACGATTGTTGGCGAAGAAAATTGAATCGGATTGCGCATCGTAGCGTCGTGCCATACGCAACATCATAACCTCACTTGAACATGCCTGAAAAGAGAAAAATCAAATCAAATTAGAAAATAATTGCAAGAATAACATTTGGTTATCAAAAATGGTTTTATTAATAAAAATGAATCTTCCTTATGATCTAGGAAGCGTATATGTAGATAGATGCACTTCCGTTGATGGCAAATCAATGATTGTTGTGATACTGTAACTATAGCACCTGTAAGGATACTATTTTTGTTTTTTTTTTATACTTAACTGGTTGCTTATAAAGAAAATAATGCCTGGGTCACCACTGACATGAACATAAGTCCAGCAGCATAACAATAAAGTTTAGGATCAAGTGGCTGTGGCTGATTTTGATTTACCGATGACACGATCAACCGAGTTACGCAATAAAAATGTACATTACTGTCTATGTCTACAGTAGACAAGAGTGCCTGCGACCAAAAAGGCATCATTGTGGTTATTTCTGCAGTAGAATCTAGAAGACCGAACCTCCGTTTCAAAGACCAAGCCATCGCGGATGCCAGAGCGCTTGGTCTGGACAATTGGAAGCAGCGTGCCCGGGATCGTAGAGGATGGAAGGCTGCAGTGTCTCAGGCAAAGACTCTTCACGGGTCGGGAGCCCGATAATTAAGTAAGTAAGAATCTAGTAGAATCTTGACGTGCGACTAAAATGGAGCGCCGAAAAAGCAGCCCTATAAGTATAAGCCGGCTGTCACACAGAAGCGACAAGTAAAAACAAACAAACAACAAAAAAACTGGCAATAGAATGCAGTATTAATTAGGTTAACTCACTCATAAGAAAAAAAAAACGACCTACCAGCATTTCTAAGGTTGTTTGCAGGGAATGGCATGACTTTTAACTCGTCACAATGAGGGGTAACGTTTGTATATGCCGAAGAGGATAAAGACAAGCTGCGCAACGTATAGTGACGTAAGCAAGATTGCATCAAAAAGATACAGAAGCAAAAGGGATCTCAGAACAGCTTACATAGTGGCAAGATTCTGGTCCATTTTGGTAACTCCTAGAGATTTAGTAACCTTACCAGTTTGCACCACGACGGGCAGATGAACTAAACAAGCAGCTAAGCAAAAAAAGAAAGACAAACCGGTTGTACTTTATAGCATTCGTGGACAACGTTCTTCACATTCGAATGTGGGTATAGGTAACTGAAAAGTGCAATCCTACCTCCATGGAAGAATAGAATTGGCACAACCATCCGGAAATGCGGTCAATCTTTTATATATTTAGCTCCACAACGCGAAGCGATCGAATTTCATAAGTCAATCCAGAGAAAGACAAGCATAGTGCAGTATCGCGGCTGGCAGGCAGTTGATAAAAGTCAAAGGTGACTGAAAACGTTTGGTGCTCTAGAGGAGGTATGAAGGCCAAATCTGTGGCTATTGTCCAAACGATCGTTTTCAATTTACGCGATTTGGGTTAAATCTGCTAGTTTGCCGACTGGTCCACAAAAGAACTGTGAATAGCCGGATTTACTGCCAACTAATTTGAGAAAAAAATCCGTGTACACCTATCGCTCTGATGCGTTATAACCATCATAAAAATGCAACCGAAAAAATTTTGTTTTGCTTTTTTGGACCACATCGTTCAACTCAATCTTGGTCTTAAAATGTTTCTTTTGAATTAGAAAGTTAGACCATCAAAACTAGGAAACGAATTTATTAACGAAAAACTTTTCCTGTTCGACTTCTTAGTCAATTCAATGAAGTATTCCACTGAATTTCTATGATATGCTATCGTTAAATGTTTCATTTTTGTTCTGTTTCGTGTTTTTACGGATGCATTTTACGGATAGCTATAAACACAGTCCTCTCCTCACTGCATTTTTGACAAATGTTTCATCGAATTTAAAACTATACTCACCTTCAACAGTGTTATTTGGTCCTCTTGTGGAATTTTGGTAAAAGCCGGCAGTCCCTTGGCGAATTCGACTATTAATTGTACTGTTAGGATTGTAATTTCGGTGATGTGCCTAAAGCTAACATCATGTTGGCTCTCGTTCTCATCGGGTGAACTCTGTTCAAAGACAAACAAATTTATGTTAAATTTCGCCAATAATTATAAAATTAAGACTACTTACGATCATTATCCGTTTGAGATCTTCTTCAGATGGTTGCTCATAACCGTCCTGATACCAAATTAATTTGTATATGACTGCTAATTGATTAAATGTTAATGGAGGTATATTTTTTGCTTGATTTTCAGCCAATAAGCTTTCAGGCAGTAGCTATATAAATATAGAAAAACGAAATTAATTACAGTCTAAGAATTAAAGTGTATATTTGAAGGAAACTTACTGGACATGTCGCATGCGAAGGCGCCTCACACTTCATCAGCTCGAGTACTTCTTTCTTAATAAAATCTGTCGTACTCACTGCCGGTGATATCTGTTGTTTGTCCTTTTCTTTTTGTGCTTTCTTTTCTCGTCGCTTTAAAGCACACTGATTC
The DNA here is from genome assembly GCA_949372485.1 of Cheilosia soror. Lineage (NCBI taxonomy): Eukaryota > Metazoa > Arthropoda > Insecta > Diptera > Syrphidae > Cheilosia > Cheilosia soror. The sequence continues at coordinate 104,436,966 of OX443561.1, forward strand.
TCGGGTACAACACATTCGGGTCGCATGCCAACCGCAAGGCATTTTTTCAGTCTACACTCTTGACATTTACGTCGCATATACATATCCATTTCGCAGGCATGACCAAATTTACAACAATAGACGGCGTTTTTGGTAACACTGCGCCGAAAGAAACCCTTACAGCCCTCGCAGGTGAGTGCATTGTAATGATAGCCGGACGCTCGATCGCCGCACACCAGACAAAGTTCTTCTTGTAGTCGTGGCGCGGGTCCTTTTTTGCCCTTTTTCGCATCGCAGCCATCGTTTGTGGAGTAACCGTTGAGACTACTCGATGGTGATAGATCATCGCGACCTGAATGAGAAAGAAAAAAATACAAAAACAGTTAGTAATTGAATGGTATCCTTGAAAATAATTAAAATGTCACGATGAAGGTTTATAGGATTCACGTTAATTTATTTTAATTGTAAGCCCACGCCCGGCAAGGAATCGGATACCCATGTCAAAGTTCGAAGATGCCTCGGTCACGATTTTATTCAAGGTTCGCATACATACACCAAAAGTGTGTCTTTCATCTTTTATACGCACAGAGATGCGCACTCTCTGACCAACATCATTATGTATTCATTCATCTCGAAGCAATATAGCATAAATCTCCTCAATTAATGTTTATGTCCTTGGCTACACGTGCGCTCACACCCAAACTTAATGGGGTGACAAACAACTTTTTTCCAATAGGCAACATTAAGGTTTTACTGCAGAAGATTTAACAGGGTGTTATCCTTTATTTGCCTATTTACACGTTTAGAGTGAGCTGAAGGTAGATGATACGCCACTAAAAGCCATTGACCTAGTTTAGAGGGATGGTGGTGCAGGTGGCCTTGACCCCTGCGGACCTACTTTTCGAAGAGTAAATCCTTCAGTTGACTCGTATTCCAGGTCATTTGAGCAACATTGCTCTTGGGGCTTATGTAACCTCAAGTTCGATTTAGGACATCGACTGGTGGAATACATATTCGCCTGTGCGCCTTTTAGGTTATCTCTGGTGTTATGAATGGTTGCCAAGTTTTTGTAATTTCTATTCAACAAAATTGATTTTATATGCGTAGGTATTCCAAGTGCATTTGAAAATTGAATGTTTTGAATGCAGAAAATGTTACGACGTCATTCGCAAGGCTGTTTTTAGTCTCCATTGTACCCCATACCCTTAATTATCTATAAAAAAGGCCTGGAAAATGGCCATAGCACTTAAAAAGACTTGAGTGATGGCTGTAGTAAATTAGTTCTAAAATCTTTTTTTTTACGTCATCAATAATCAAGAGCTGAATACTGTGGAGTGTCAAACGTAAAATTATATTGGTAATTTAAGAGGCATTTACTCCAAATGCGTAAATTGGTTTCGCTCTATAGACCATCAGTCAAGAAAACAAGAAAACAAAAGCCTTTTAGTTTTTGCGTCGAAGAGAATAGGTCTTCGAATGAGTTTCAACAGGTTCTATGGGAAGACGAACAAATGACATCTATAGGGTTATTGAAATCAACGTTTAGTCTACAAGTTTTGAAGTCTGTCCCGGTGAAGCTGAACAAAATGTAAAAGACAGTTGCAATAATTGTAAAATGGATTTGCCCTCAACTGATAAAAGCTGGTGAATACTTTTTTAGTATCTTTGATAGAAAACTTTATTGAAAAGAAAGTTTATGTGCACAGTGCTTGGGGCTGCGTTCCCTCTGTCAGCAACATTTCTCCCCTCCCGGTGAGGCGGCTGCTTCTCTTGCTGTCTCACCTTCTTCCGACTTGCTGACGTCAAGCACTGCTAGCTTTACCACTGGTCGATCGTATATATGCCGTCTGCAATTCTAACTGTAGCTCTTCTTACTTGGCCATCGTCTACGATGATTACCACATCACCAACCGTAACGTTCCTCACTTTTTTAAACCACTTGTTCTTCGCATGAGCCTATAGGTAGGTACTCTCGAATCCAACGCCTCCAAAAGATGTCGGATAGTTGCTAAGTGATTCTCCAGTTCTTGCGAAGAAGAAGGTCCTTGGTGTCAAACTTTCCTGGTGGTTTACTACCACACGATGAGCCCAGTAGGAAGTGGCTAGACTTATGGGTTATTGCTTCCGCCTCCACTGATATACGTGTGTTAGAGGGCGCGACCTCCTAAGAAAGGATAGCAGCGACCCTTCTTGCCATCATTGGTTTCGGGTAACTTTCTTAAGACCCAATCAGCCTCTCCCAGCGGCAGGCGGATTAAAATACCATTCTATTTTAGCACTGGTGAATTTTCTTTGGATAACGTCTTTGTTCATGTGATGATAAGCTTCCCTTAGTTTTTTTTCTGCGCCTTTAAAGTTGGTACTATTATCGGAGTTAATCTCCCTGGGAGTTCTCCGCCTCGACATGAAGTTGCGAACACACATAATACAAGACTGTGGCTACTTCTATATGTTTTGCCCGTAGCCTGCCAATCTGGACTCTGGCAATGGAGCCATCTCGGTGAAATCCCAGTGTTTCCATGTTGAAATCCCATTTTTGCCGATTTTTTAAGACGAAAGGGAAAGGGATAAAAAACGGATAGCGCTTTCGATACAAATCTTTACTTGGTATTTGCGTTGGTAGAGTGAGGACGTAAAAAGCGGGCGTCCGCTTCGACTTTATCATAAAATTTTTGTATTTTCAATTTCATTATTCCTGTACAGTGTACATGCACAGTGCACACATTTCATTTTATTGCAATGAGGTCTTGTTATTGTGTGTAGCCAAGTCGTTCATGTGAATGAAAGTCATGCTCGTGTAGTGCAGGCCACACACCATCCCATGAAAGTCATTTCGGGCGAGACAGGTCGATTTTAAGTGAGTAGAAAAGAGAAGGGATTTTTTACGCTTCTTTTCTCAACTAACCTAAAAATCTACACGTCTCATCCGACACGACTTTCATGGGAAGGCATGTGTGGCCCAGCACATAGTGCATTATGTCTGCATTATGTCTAAATTCAAAATACTACGCGAATTTTTTCGGAAAAAAGGTTTTTTTTTTGTTTTTTAAAGGATGAAAAATATCATTTTGGTGTTAAAAACAGGGGATTTATTTTCTTAAAGCCTGGAAACCCTGTATCCGACTGTACTGACATTTGCGACGAACCGATTTGACCAGCGTTCGCAAACATGACACCCAGAACTTCTGTCTCACTTCATTAACAGCTGTCTCTTGACAGCGATGGTGGTCTTTTGGCATGATGATCGGGCGCTTGGTGTTCTCTTCGACGCTACAGAATCGTCACCTCAACCTCAAAATACCTTCGCCATCCAAATACGGCGAGCATTGAAACAGCTGCCTCAATTTGGGTAGATTCCCCACCTTTCAATATAGCCGGTTCCGTAATTGACAGACAATGCACCGGTCAAACCACGCCTCGCAGTTTCATGAAACTTTAACCGCGTATTCCACTACCTGAGCTGTATATAGACGTCCACTAAGAAGGGATTTTTTTATATGACCCCCCTTGCATTTTTATGGGGGCGCTTTTTCATAACAAACAAACCGTATTAGTAGTATTAACATGAAACTTTATATATTGATAGAGAAGTAAAAATAATTAAATGCCTGTTTTGGTGTTTTTTTTAATATTTACACTATAAGGGCGGAAAAAGAAGGTGCAAACTTTGGCAGATGGCTATAACTATTACTCCGACTTACTTACTTACTGATGCATATACGAGTATATCTTTATTTCTAAAAAAAGTCGCGGTAAAAGCCAGTTCTTACTACAAAAGAAAAGAAACTGCTCTAATATGACACCACTTTGAGTGCGAAAAAGCTGTCAATGAAATGTCAAAATTTCGAATATCACTTAGCCGATTATTTCTTTAATTTTCTTTCTTCATTGGAGGGAAAATTCAAACTTTGATAACGAATAGATAGTACAGAAAAGCTTACCTATTATTTTAATAGCTAAAAAATCTGTCAGCAAACAAACGAGTCTTTTGGACTACTTTATGGATTGCTAAATTACATTTGTGGTGCCCTGATAACATCATTATATTGCTGACAATGCATCAAAAATAAGCACAAATGGATTTTAATCTCACTTACTTAGAGGCAAACATCAAAAGCTACTGACCTCACCAGTACAATGTCATGGTTATCAATTCATACACAACCCTGACCTTCACACTATCAATACGTGCATTTGTATTTTCTTCAACTGATACATAGCAAAAGCGTCATATAGACACTTCACATATACATATATTAATTTTCTGTTTATCAGCCGCCGACATTTACAATGTAATAACAAAGTAACGAGGGTGCAGTGTGCTTGCTTGTCATTAAAGTTAGCTCATACCGGTTTGAACTAAAATTAAGAGAAAAAAAAAACAAATTACTACGCAATTTTGTAAATTTATCAATCATTATCAGGAGCATGTTTTCGGCATCATTAACGTCTGTGTCTTTATTGATTTTTGATTAAATCCAAAGTAGGGAATTTCCCTTTAAGCCCTTGCACAAAAAAATACTATACTACTACATGTCACTATAAAATCTAAAAATAAATACCACACTATAATTGGTTTAAGAAAATCTAATAAAAACAAATGAACGCCAACTTATCCGATACTAATTATATTGGAAAGTGACGTCTTGCAGCCCATCAATCTTGGGGTAGATTTTCGAAATATCTACACATTTCCCCCAAATGGAAGAGTGGTCGTAAATATTTCATTGCAACTAACTCTCGAATAATAAAATGAAGAGTCTTGTAATTCTAATTAATTCACTGGGGGTGTAATTATTATCGAAAGGAGAAGATAGATAGATCCTCATCTATTCTACTAGCTTGTCATCAATTAATGTGCAATTCCTTTGACAGTGAAAATTACAGCCAGAGTAATTGGATTATGGCAGTAGGCAGTAGGGTTTGATTAAAACAAGAACACAAACTATCGATAGTTTTGTCCATTTACAAGGAAGTACTTAGTACATGCTGACAGCGAAATGGATAATATGATTAATGCAATTCATGTGCCACTTTAGTGTATTCTTTTCTTGTTTGGAATTTTAAAAGGGGAATGGAAATATCTACCCGTATGTATATAATGAATGTACTCTATTATTTCGTTGAGTGTGTGTGTGGGGCTTTTATTGATTTCAAAACCCAAAATCAAACGAATCGCTATGTTAAGTGTTGCGACTGATTGAAATTCTAAATAAAATTCAACAATAAATTTGCATTTTTGACGATTATCGACTAGAACTAAAGTCGCTGGCTGCTGGTGGCAATATAAGTACAGTGGAAACGAAAAGTTTCGACTCGAGCTTGCTGAGTTTTTTTTTTTCTAATATGACATGAAAGCTAAGGAAATGTTTAAGAATATTAAGATATTTTGAAATACTATCAAAATTTGTACAGTGGAAATTTGAACCCATTCTATGGAAAAGTTTAAAAAGTAAGTTTTTTTTAAAAGATATTTGGCTTAGACTCAGTTAAATGGAGGCACACTTACTTTGCCTCGTAATGGCTTGTCCACACCATACAAACATTTAAGAAAACATTCAAAAACATTTTTCATCGTTTCTGAAATGTTTCAAAAAGGTTTCCCAATTTTTTTAGAGAATGCTTTTCATTTCTTCTGAAGTTTTAGTGCTTAAGAAAAGGTTTTCGAACGAAAATCTTATTTTTTCAGCTTGTTATGTCGTCATGAAAAGTATTTTACAGAAGAGAGAAAAGAAAAGAAAATGGTTTTAAAGTCAATTTTTACAAAACATAAATAATTATAGTGGATTGCATTTTTTAAATATCTCAAGATAAACAGTTTAAGTTGTTTCCGAAAATCTTCTGGTATTTTAGGCGGATGATTTTCTGTATCTTATAAAAACTATTCGACCGAGAATCAAAAAATAAAGTATTTTACTTTTATTTTTATCAAAGTGTCTCAGCCAAGTTCTTTAGTAAAGGCACACACCCTTTTTACAGAAACAAACTCCGGCTGTCTTCGACTCTCCTCTAACTACGCAACTAATTGAGTCAAAAAATTCAAATTAATGAATTTACCAAGCTCATTAAAAAAAGGTCCACCACATCAAATTCCATCTCTGTAATTTTAGTGGTTCTCAAAATGTAGGACTTCAAAAATCTCAAAAACCGTAACTGACTTACTCACTCACTTAGATGATGATAATCAAAATTATGAAGCACTTCTGGCCTTCCGGGCATCGTAGAATCGTGAAATTTGTGAAATTTGGCAGAATGCTAGAGCTAGTGATGCATACATTGAGGAATGTCGAAAACTTCAGATTTTGTGTTAAGGGGTATACAGACACCTCCATTTAACAAATAGTTATCATTTATTTGTAGCACTTTAGATTGTCATAAAATGTTGAAATTTGGTATTGCAGTAGGACTTGCACTGTGCAGAAAGGAAAAAATCAAAACTCTACACTCTCCATTAAAAAGGCGTTGAGTCCGGCCACTTTTTAAAATCGGTTATTATTATTATTTGGGTCCCTTCCGATTTCCGTAGAATGTTGAAGTTTGGTAGGGCGGTGGGACCTTTTTTACCAATGAACCTTCTTAAACTAAGAAATTTAGATCTCATTATCTACTTTTCGTGGCTGACTAGTTACTCACTTAATTTTTTTTCTATACAAGAGAACTTGGCTTTTTTTAAATTTATGTTTTTGATGTGATATTCTTTACAAGTTGGATTTGTTTTTAAATTTTATTAATTGCCTGATTTTTTCATGGCACCACATGTGTTTCTCTAATTTGATTCGGCTATTTTTGACCAACTACAGAAAGAGAAATATTTTATTTTTCCACTTAAAGTTAAACATTTGAGAAACGTTGACGACGCGACAGTGGATTAATGAAATACTTTTGATTCACAGGCAACTCTCACGTCTTCATCTCTATCTAATCCTAATGTCACTACCAAATAAGCCTACAGTTATGCAACGCTTTCTTTTGTTTCATTCTCTTCTCCGTGTAACCTTGTCTATTAATATGCAATGCATTAATTCTTTTGTTCTATTCCATGTTTTTTTTTTTATTATTTGTGACAAAAAAAAGCGGAAAATCATCTATGAAAATTCTCCTTTTATTTCTTCCAAATTTGAAAAAAAAAAAAAAAAAAACAGTTTTGAAATAAGGCCGCAATCGGGTCGACAAAAAACGTATAGCTTAATAATATAATGACTTAAATAAACCAATGAATTACTTTTGTACTCTACTGTGTTTCAAATTTGGTTGCGAAAGCAATGTTTTTGCATGCCCCCACATCAGGGTACTGTATTCAGTTTTCGTTTTTGTTTTACTTTTATTTATTCATCCAATTGATATGTTGGAAAGGGCTGATGGTTTTTAGCATATGTTTCGATGAAGTCCTTGAGAAATGGTAAACACAACTATTTCACTGAATATAAAAAACCCAAGCCAACGTATGGGCTTTTGGGGCAAATAACTATGTGATGGTATAGGTATTTTTAAAAACAAATTTTGACCTGATTGCAAAAACTAATTTGATATTTTCAAGCTGTGTAAGTTTGGTTGCTCTATGGAGATAAGTGTGTCCATTTTAGGTTGCATTGATAGGAAGTAGCTGCAGTACTAATGGGAAATATTCGATACACAAACCTATGATATGGTGTGTAACTCTGTTTTTCATTTTTTTTTTGACTTCTGTTGACTTCTCATTCAAAAAGTGACAAAAGCACAACAAGCATGCTAGCAACAATGTTAGGAAATACTGCGAATTTGAAAAATAAATTTTGGTCGTAAATAATGTCAAGTTTCGATTGGCATGCTAAATGAAGCTTAGGACTGTTGAGCGTGGAGGAAGGGTGGTTGTTTTCTTCGATAAAAAAGATGGCAACATAACCGAAATCGGAATTCGACAAGCTCTGAAAGCAGCTCTAAAGCAGGATGGCGTTAAGCGTACTGCCACAGAGCCGTCTAACAAACGTTGTTTAGAAACTTTAAAAATCGGTTAATTTGCGGTTTTGCTTGGACCCCGCAAAGCTTTGATTTGACGTCGTTGGACTTGTGTGGCCTCGTTAAAGATCGATGTCGATTATATGCCCAGAATAAAGCACAGTTCTAAGCTATCAAAAATGCGTTTCAAATTGAGTTGACAAGATGGGCTTCTTCCAAGATAGCAGATGGAGTCTCTTGATGACAAATTAAATCGAAGGCTTACTTTTATCAATAAAGTGAAAAGCTTTGAAAAATATTGAGTGACGTTTATGGTCGATATTTTATTATCTATATAAATAACAGAGGCAATGTTTTTTTCTTTGTGTGCACTCGACCGTTTTTGCTGAAAACTGTTTTCTCTTATTTGTCTTTAGAGAGCGCAGCGGTTTAAATAAAATCCGATAGGTGACACTGTTTTTATAGTCTATACCTTTTAGCTCTATCGAACGTCTATGACTTGGCTAATATTGAGAACAAACAAACGTACTTGGATGACCTTTTAATTGTTGAAAAGGTATTTCTCGAAAATGTGCAAATATACTAAATGGTGATTTTTTAAGTGTTTGGTTTTTAAAATTGAAAAAACGAAAGACGAAAATTTGAAAAATTGAGTCAAATTTTTATTACGGTCGATAAATCAATTCTTGCCATTTACTTATTAAGTATTTTTTTGTGTAAAGGTTGACTATGACTACGCCTCAAGTGGTCCGTCCAGAATGTACAATTTTGACATAATTTTTCCAACATATCGACTGGTATCTCACCAATAACACGAGTTATGTTGCCTTCCAAGGCGGCTTATCCGTATAGACGAGAGACTTCACATATCCCCACAAAAAATAGTCCAGCGGCATCAAACCGCACGATCTAAGCGGCCAATTCACATGTCCAAAACGTGAGATGATTTGCTCACCAAATTCGACTCGCAATATGTCCATGGATTCACTAGCTGTGTGGCATGTCGCACCGTCCTATTGAAACCACATTTCGACTAAACCCAGCTCTTCCATTTGGAAGAGAGAAAAAAAGTACGAACTCATCAAACAATAGCGAGCTCTACGAAATGCTCTAAATACATTTTTTACTGAGCAAGATTTTTGGTAATAAAATTCAACAATTTGCAAACGTTGTTCGGGCGTAAGTCTATTCGTGGTGAAATGGCAATGCTAACTGAGCATTTTTTACTTCGACACGTGTCACGAATCACGCGTAAACAGTCAAAAATTAAAGCTGAAAAACCAAACAGCAAAAAAAAAATCACCCTATAGTATTAAAAATTGAGCTATCATTAATAGAACCTCAAGATCATTGTAGACCTTCAAAGTAAAGGGGTTAAAATCGAACTTTTCGTTACTTAACCTTAACATATTGTTTTAAGTAGTACTAGAGGATTATTTATGGCCATACATCTTTCTAATCTCAAAAATTCAGTGATTAGTCCTAGAATTATAAATTGTTCAAGAACCCCATAAAAAAATGTCCTTTAAGCTCTTGATATACAATCACATGTTACCAGTCGCACTTTAAAGATGGAAAGTATTAATTAGACAATTAGATTCAAAATTGTTGTTATGCATTTGAATATATGTAGTTCGAAAACCCCTTAAAAGTTCAAAGGGAACAGGATTTTTCAAAACAATTTACTCAAAAACATCACTTCGTTTAATATTTATTTTAATTAGGCCAATTGCCAATAAAGAATAAAACCTACACGACCATAAAACAAAAACCAACAAAAATTGCTGTTAATATTCAATTAGTTTACTTAGCCATTAAAAAAAAATACAATAACCCTTTTCGTGTCCTTTTGCCATTTCAGGGAAAACGAATAAAAAGAATGAACTTTAAAGAAGCAACTACTCCCTTAACATTTAATTACCATTCATCCAACTTTGTGTATCCTGACCTCTCCACAGTCCACACACAACCTACTTCAATGAAAATGATAGCCTAGCCTAGACTTGGAAAATCCAGTCACCACAATTATATCGCTCAGCACTCACATAGTCACATTATACAACAAAGAAAAAAGAAAGAAAGAAAACAAAAGTCGAAAGCAAAATTCTGAATCCTGTGGCGGGGAAGCAAAATGATTGCCAACAACCCAGGTCTATATATTATGTATTCCCATCTATTCATGTATCTAAAGCTTTTAAATATAAAGCAAAGTGCATTGTCGCACTTACACAGATCCCCAGTTTATGCAGCAATGTGGCTTTAGGCTTTGGCTTCTCCCTCTTTATACAGTTTATTTTCTATTTTATTCTTGTTTCTCTCTTTCTTGGTTTCGTTGGACTTTTACATGGACGATGGACATTGATGATGGTTAGGACTAGGAGTGCTGTTTACAGTACAGAAAGTCAGGTTCGTGGCTGATCCACCTTGGACTACGATGGTTTTTGTTGTTAGTCGGTCGACTGGTTTGTTGTTTTTATATAATGTCCGTGAAAAAATATTTGCAAAGATATACGTTGCCCAATGCCCATCGCCGCCGGCAGCATTATTATTGTCATCGCATCATCATCATCATTATCGAGGAGGAAACTATATATAGGTATGTAGCATAGCTCCATATAGAACACATGGTGATGTTCAAATAAATTGCTTATAGAGATTAACGAATAGATATAGAAGGATGTATAGGATGAGGCGATGACGATAGGATGGCATCCATTAGAGGTACTCAAACTTATCTGTGTCTTCAGCATGAAACCTCATATTTTGAAATACAAACTCTAGTGACGACAATAGTTTTGCCTTTATTAAAAAAATGGCAGACACCTTCCACTCTACTACCATGGCCACCTTTACCTCGAGGTAAACCCTAAAAGCTTCACAAGCTACCTTCGGATAAACGGCCTTAAATCAATACCTTTCACCGTGGGATTTGGACTGCCTCAGGGGTGCGTTCTGTACCTACACTTTTTATTAGTTATATGAGCTGGTTGTTACAGCGCAGTATTCGCGAAGAACGTTTTGAATTGGGAGACCTAAGGACAAGGCATTTGCTTTTCGCTGATAATTTGATCATTCTTGGGCCCTCCCAGACTGAACTTAAGCGACCACTCAATAGATTTAAAGAACTTGTGAAGTGAACAAATCTAAGGTGATGGCCATTTCCAGAGTTTCAGAATCTCGGAATTCTTTATTCACGAGCGACGGAAAAAAGCAATGCTGAAGGGCCCAACCCATAGAATCCGTCGCCTCCATTGTGGCAATGTACTCGACTGACAGGTTGATAGAATACAAAGCAGCTTATGAAAGGTGACCCATAATAAGCGCTTTTCTATTTATCTGTCCGTCGTCGCACTCGCACCCGTTGACAGTTAGCACAGCGTGAGAGGAAACACTTTCATTGGTGGAAATATTGAGGGAATGTGAGAAACTGTCAAATGCTGCAGATGACAGTTTAATCAAAATAATTTTGTGGATATTTTCGAATTTAATAAATTGCAAATTCTTTTAAAGATTTCAAGTGCGGATTGCGGACTGTTCGTTCGGTCGAATACGTCAATATTGAAGGATCCGTTGATGATGCCTGGGCCCTTTAGTTTTCCTGTACGATTGGTCAGGTCAGACTGGGTAAATTTTGAGACAGCTAGGTCATTCTGTTAGTAGGAGACCCGAATTCGGTGTCACAGCCAAGTTGTTGGTCATTCAGTATTGTGTTTGTTCGACTTTTATTTTAGCTTATGAGATTTGGGAATAAGTTCACTTCCATGGATAGACTTTCTCCACAGATCAGACACAAAGATTGGATTCACGTTTGACCAATTTGACGGCTCTTTTATTACTCTATTTTTCACTACGCCCGGGAACTTAGACGAGAGTAATTTTGTATCTCTAGTCATCGACGAGCTTGGAAATACATACATATAGTGTTTGTTGCATCAATTGGTACTGGAATGTGTACTCAAGCTCAATAAGTGTTCATCTAAAAATGAAGTAACACTGACTTGCGTACGAGGACACAAAGGGATCGACGGCAACGAAAAGGCGGACTTCCTTGCAAAACAGGGGTTAACTGCAAAGTTGATGTGCCTCTTGCCTCTCTTCAATTGGTAGAGGAATTGTAAAACAGCGGATTCACAAAACGGATCACGGCGGAACTTCTGAGAAGGTGTCAACCGTGGAACGACCAGCTCCACTCAAAGAAGGGTTTTAAGCATATGTCGAGGAAATGGTGAAATGGGTGGTGGCGATGACTACAGGACATTATAATTTTGGGAATCATTTAGAAAAGATGAGTCTTAAAGAGGATGTTACTTGTAAACTATGCCTGGAGGAATCTTAGACAGCGGTACATATAAAATGTCCGGCTTTGGCTGGCAGAAGACATAGGATCTTGGGACAACATTGGGTTTAACAGATCTTACATAAACAGATGCTAGCGTTAACACTAAGTATCGAACCCAAGTAGTGGTAGAGAGACGAAAAGAGACCCGTCAATGGTGGTCTGATTCGAATATCTCTCAAAATCTATATATATTAATCGCTGCCTGAATGTAGCCGAAGATACCAATTTTTTGTTTTAATTTAGGTTTATTTAAGAGCAATTTACAGATCTGCCTGATTGTCAAAACTTATACCTAGAAGACGCTGAAGCCTGAATACATGTACATATTGAGTTTTGAACTCTGTTTTCAGTCATCATTAGCTCCAAAATTTACTACATTCCTTCGTGTCAGTTTTGAAGTAAATTTCATAGAATACAACTTTTAAAATGTTAATAAAGATCAACTGCCCAATAAGGTGTCAGTTGCTTATTCGGAAGACGCGCTATTTAGCCAATCTAGCAAATAACGAGAAAGTTTCAGGCGATCCAGTCGTGCATGTTTGAATTATGACAGCCTCCTGTATTAATGGGCACATTGTTTTTTTTTTTTTTATAAAATTCTAACCCAAAGTGCTTTCGTCTAGTCCAATTGAGTGGACCATTTGCTGTATTTTAATTTTTTGTTAACATTTTCTATGGGACAATTAGAGCAGTATGAAAAATACTGTCAAGCCACATAGCAAATACCTAAATGGACCCTACCCGCTCCATCTATAAAATTATTCTTAAAAACAAGTCCTTCCTCCAGCCCATAGCACAGAATATGTGCATAAATTAGCAATGCACATTTTTCCCCCAAACAAAAATTCTATTCAATTCGTCCTGTCAAGTGAAGGCTCAGCGCTGTATGTATACCTATTCATGAGCCTGCGAATATTATTTTTAATGTAGGGAATTAGAAAAAAAAAAAATAAAACTACAAGCAAAATATGACTCCAATGATTCCATTTCATATCCATGGCACAAAGCCATCCTCATTATGATGTTCCTAATGATGATGATGAACAAAATACTACTCCAAACATGATATACAATAATACGTTGCACATAATCTTGTGCAAAGAACAAATAGGCTTTTTTTTTTTTAATCGCTCATACATATATATACACACACTTTAGTCGAGGTGCAGTCGAAACAACAGAAGCAAACAGTAGGAGAAAAAAAAAAAAAGAAAGAAAAACACTCTACTACAAGGAAAAATAACTATATATCCTAGATATTTGTGTAGCTATACCCTACAGTGCCTTGCCTAGTTGATGATACCTTCCCTCCGCGTAAGCACATAGGGCTTTGTGTCTTTTGTTATCGTCGTCGCTGTACTTACCTATCCTACTAATATACCATAGCATACTATAAGTAGAAAGAACGTTGCACTAGAACCATATTCAAAACTGAGTTAAAAATAATACTGTAGTGGTGTATCCCGGTGAGAGGGTTTTGGTCTTATTATACCTACAGTGGGGTTGTGTGTTTGAACCACATGAAAGAAGTGTATGTAAATTTCTTTCATTTAGATAAATCATTGTCTTATTCTTAGGTGGCGCCACAGTTTGGGGTGGAGCAGGGATTTACAAGTCTTAGCCAACTGATGCCTTCACGAAATAAGGATGATTGAGGCGTAGTTTTCAGGTTGGAAATAAGATCACTCGTTTAGTAGATCAATACACTAACCACTGAGCCAACAATCGTTTCTCAAAGGCTCATTTATAAAAATTTACGCGCTGAAAAATACTGGTTAATAGTGACGTCACTTTAAACTGGTGGCGCCACTTGCATTAACTGAGTGGCGTCACATTATCTTTATGGACACACATTGTATTTTGTAGGTCACAATAGATGGTGGTCGCAGTGGGGTCCCAGAATCGATCCCCGGAGAAACACAAATTACATCTTAAGATTTTTCCCACTCCACCACCTCTCGCGAGAGTCTGACAAACATCCGAGCGTATAACTGTCCTGAAAAAGCTTCTCAATTAAGCCGTTTGGAATCGACATAAAATTTTAGGTCCCTTCAATTCGCCCCAAAAATAAAACCTGACAAAAACGAATGGTTGTGAGAAGATAGGCCTAGGGTTCCACCAACTATTTATTTTTTATGTCACCATAGATCACTCTACATGTGCATGGACACACGATCATGGGCATGACTGTCATTCCAATGACACACATAAAAACAAGCCACCACTGCAATGAAAGACATTTTGGCAGGTAAGGGGGATAGTGAAATCGAAAACAGACACAAATTCTATGGTTAAGTCGAAGCGGGCGGCCATCTTTTTCGTCCTCACTCTCTCAAGAGCCAAGTATGTACTAAATAAAGATTCATAGATGTAGATTGTAAAAGCGTGGAATTAAAGCTTCATGTCCATGCGAGAATTATTTCTGAAGTAAATTTTTGGAGCATTTTCTGTGCTATATATCCTTCTCTTTTCTACTCACTCAAGTCTACCTATCTCACTGGACACGACCTTCATTGGAAGGCGCGTATGGCCATGCGCATGTACTATGAAATATGTCAGTTAGTAAGGGGACATTCATTTTTCAGTTTCGAAAGTAAAGCTAATGAAAACACCACAGCGACACATTTTTGATGAACATTTTATTTCATTATAAAGTTTGGACTCTGCCATTAAGTGTGAAAAACAATATCATTCAAATGGCCGCCTCTTGAAGTTTCGCAGCATGCGATTCTTTTGAGGTAATTATTAACCACTCGTTCGCACTTTTCGGGCGGTCTCTGGGCCATAACTTGAGTAATGTTTGTTTTTAATGCGTCTAGAGTTCGGGGATTATTCACGTAAACACGGTCTTTTGCGTAACCCCACAGAAAAAAATCGCAGTCAAATCGCATGATCTTGGTGGCCAATTGACGTCGCCAAAACGTGATATTACGCGACCAGGAAACTTCTCACGCAATAAAGCCATAATTGGTTGCCCCGTCTTGTTGGAACCACATGTTATTGTCCAAGTCATGATCTTTAATTGCCGGTGAAAAAATGTCATTTGACCATATCGCTCCGAATTGTTGAACTTTATAATGATGGAGATGCAAATCCAAATGCAAAATACGTCATAGTGAGGGGTACGACACGTTCAATTGCTGCGAACGCCGGAAAATCGATAAATTCGGATCATAAGCTACATTTGCACTTGCATCAGCAGCAATATTTTCGACTGAGCGTGCATTACGATGATGCACAGGCCTTACAACATCAGTAACGCTTCCATTCTCTTTAAATATCTTCTCAATTTTACCGATTGCTTGCGCAGTCGGTCGATTATGACGACCATAATCATCGCGTAATGCATGAAACGTGGCTACGTTTGAATCACCAATTTTGTAATAAGTTTTAATAATTTTACCGCATTGTTCGAATGTTAAGCGATCCATTATTGTAAATGGCAAACATTCAACTAATATTATGACACTTCAAATGACAGCTGAGTTTGACAGGTGTTTAATGCCAGTGCTACCAACTTGAAACGACGAAATGAATGATCCATACAATGGAAACTCAAAAAGATGGCGCCACACCAGGTCTTCCTCTTACAGACATATGCACAGAACTTTTTATCTGTCAAAGTGACTTGAATTGGATCCGTCCGTTGAGAAGTCTAAACCTATAGAATTGGGTTTGAAATGTTTATTACTTCGTAAGAGTACCTACGATATGAGTAAGATGAAGTGTCAAGGTTCTGGTATCTGCTGCATTTGAAATCCTAATGGAGAACTGTACAATATAATCCAACTTAAGTCATCGTACGGTCACATGAAAATGCTACGTCGTTTTTATAATAGAATAAGCTAGCTACCCACTTTGAGCTTTTAAAACCCGTAATTGGATCTTCATTAATATCTGACACTAGCTTAAGTCCACCTAATCTAACTTGACAATTTCGACTGTGTTGTTGAATTTATTTAGTAGCAAATATCACTATAATTATATACAACGTCCTCATAGGCCCTGCAACCTACATAATTCGCTTTAAGTTATCTTTAATAATTAAAAAATATCTTCATACATTTTTTATTAATTTAATTACAAAAAAAAAAAAAACAGGAAACAGTGTGACTGCGCAAATTTTGTATCTCATCATCTACTATATTCGTACTTACGGGACACTCTCTTCCATTCGATGGGAAAAATTCACCTTCCCAGAATAAATATAGCTAAATATATTCATGCAGCAGGTATACATGAGATGAGTGTGTGACGACAACGTGTAGATAAGCGCATAGCACTAGCCAAATTATAGGAAAAATCCACACACACACAAACACAGTCAAACAAACAGAAGAACATAGGGAAAAAGAAAATCAGGGAAAGTCAAGTTTTTCCAACTTCAACTTGAAAACGACGTGTACGTAGGGTACCCATATCCACTTCTCTCTCTGCACTTTTGTTTGTCCATTTCATATCCACATCCCTGTATGTGTAGCTAGCCTGGTTCTCATCATAGTCATCGCACGGATGTGTGTATACAAAAAAAAAATGCATTCACATGAGATTTTCAATTTTTCCTTTTTGCGTTTTCTGAAACACATTGAATTGTACTTGATATGAAAGGAGGCAAAAAAAAAAGTCCAAACATCCAGTAGAATACCACGAATAAAACCTGTGAATGTTCATGGTTCTCATGCAGCTATGTGTATCTAGATATTCGCATTCAAAGGAGATCATTATTTGTTTTTTTTTTTCTTACAGTTTGCACTATAGTATAGCTTAAAGGTACAAGTTGTGCTGGAATTTAGATGACAACCTTAAAGAATGTGGTAAAAGATAAAACACAGAAACAGACTTATATAGGAATAAAATGTACCATACCCTAATGTAGTGCACAAAAAAAAACAGACAAGATGAGCTTATTCAGTCATTAACGAATGGCAAAAGTTTGCATGCAATAATGTCTAACATTAGATTTATCTTGCCCGAAGTGAGGGGCTATTGGCAGTTATTATTTGATACTCATTTATGGGTAAAAATAATATCGGATTCCGCAGTAAATGATTTTAGATTTAAGATCCGTATAAACTTTATTTTTTTAAATGTGTAGCAAGGTGAAAAAACATTGACACCGCCATTAACAGTGATGTGATGGCATAACAACGCATTAAAAAAACAAGTAAAAGTGTTATCATCTTTGATACCCTACCCCACTGTATATACTGTAGTGTACACGCATGTGTCTAATATTGGCTTTGTATGGGAGGTACCAGAACTACTTTACCGACATAGCCCATTTTCAATACCAACCTGACGACGGTAAAAATAAGTCCTCTCACAAAATTTCATTCGCCTAGGTCAATTCGTTTGGACGATATCGTGCTTTCAATAGAGCAGATAGACAGACAGACAGAGAGACATGCGAAATTATCTCCTCTACTCTTGTTTCCTACTCCTGGGGATCGGAGTCTGTCGTCTTTTTGTTCCTCTCTTATCTCTCATTCATTCCGAACTGACACACACTGACACTCTTTTAGCGTTTTTGTCTGTCTTTTTCTTCCGTTTCCTGTCGTTATTTCGTTTCATAGAACGTACTTCAAAATTATTGCCCAAAGAGCCATAAGAAGTTTTACTTCAATTCTGTCGCTTTTTCGTTTCATGGGAGTTCAAAATTACTTGCCATCGAGAGATAAGAAGTTTCACTTTAAAAACCGATGTTCCAATTTCTCCACCTTTGAAAACTGACAGTTATAATGATAAGTTAAAACTTGTGTCGAATTGGAACTGGAAAGTCAGTCAGGTCTCAGGTATTATTAAATATGAACTGAGCTGTGATCTTGCAAGTCTCTACTGACGTTTAGAATTATATAGGAACTGCAACGTCCCAATAGAATAATAAGTTGATAGGTAGTCGGTAGACGATCCGAATTATCAGGAGCAGCTCAACCACCCGATTTAGTAACTGAGTATTTCCCGATTGTACACTGCGTTGTGTCTAAGGCCGTTTTTGATAATAAAGGTGCTTCCTAGAGCTTGGCTATTGGTTTGGTCGGATCAAGCTAATTTTGCTAGTGATCGTCGCTATTGACAAGTATGAAAAGTATCAAAAGCAACGTATACGAAATAATGCAGAATGTCTAAACCTAAAGCATCAAGAAGAATCTTATAGATATAAAACAAACATTGAGAACATGTCTTAATAGAAATCTAGGCCTAGCTTCTCATAAGCATTCGTTGATGTGTGTTTTTTTTTTTTTGGTTCTCTACAATATTTCAAGCTGTATCTGAAAGGCTGTAATATTCTGGGTCATCACAGAATCCGTCGTATTCGGAATTTTGCTACGAACCTCGAAATAACTACCCCAGAATCCGTCGTAGTGAACATTTTTGCTACGAATTTAATCCGTCGTAGTAGAAATGTTTGCTACGAATTTAATTCTCTCTTCATATTCTCATATGGAACGTCCGGCTCTCTTCCGTCTCGGAAAGAAAGTTGTTGGCGAAGAAATCGTTTCTACAGCAAAACTTGCTGACTTAGCCCTAGAGAAGATTCTCATCTTCCTGACTGTCTCCGGAGTCAAAAGATGGCTCTAGGATATCACCAGGGAAGGCACAATAGGCTCCTTTAGAGTGGCCGCAGTGCCAGGGCCGGTGAAGGCTCTCCCGACCTATCATCTAATCTAATCTAATCTAATTGTTAGACGAAAGATGGGACAGTGGAAAAGCATTAAAGAAAGTATAATTTGTGTTTACCAGGGGAGCACACATGGAGCACACTACTACCACTACGCCCCGCCAGTGAATTAAAAAAAATTATATCGAAGCTTTCAAACATGCACCGGATTTCGGCATCGAGACGCGCTATATCATGCGACTTCTTCAATCTCGTACTGGAACAGATAGTGCGCTGGGCAGGTGTCAACACGGAAGGCACTATCTTCAACAGGTCCGTCCGTGCTGGGCTATCCGGACGATATTGACATCATCGGTCGTTCCCGGCGTGCTGTGATAGAAGCGAGTAGTGAGAGTATCAATTGCGCACCAAAGGTTCTGTACTTGGCCAGAGTTCGTATCTTGAAAACGGTAGTGTGTCGGTTGTTCTTTGAATTGATAGACCTAGGTACAAAATTAAACTGTTTTTTTGTATAAAGGAAAATATTTTGTTCACCAAATTACTAATTACTTATGAAAACCAGGCAAACAAGCAAATTTCAGCCTTCTGCGTCAATTAGTTCTTAAGATAGACCTAGGAACGAAATTAGCTTAGTGGGTTCGGACAGACATCGTATCGAATGTCCCTATGGGAACAGAACTTTAAAAACTGACTTGAGTTTCACTATCATTAATTGATTTTGAAATTCGGAATAAATAAAAAAATATCAATCAATATGAAAATGAGACTCGAAATACGCATCATTGATATTTTCGAACTGCAATATACAAAAATTATTTTTTATAAATTTCAGAACATTCATTTTCATTCATTCATTTTCAATGGTCCGCTTGTCCATTAAGTGGGTCGCGGGTGTAGGTTGCTCAAGTGGACCCTCCATAGCTGTCGATCCTCCGCCATCGACTCTAAATCATCAAGGGCAATCCCCATACGGGTAGAGGAGAGATCTGATCTAACCATCTCATCCTGGGTCTACCTAGGGGACGCCTGCCCGATGGTACGGATTTCATAGCACGTCGTGGAATCCTGGTCGGGGACATGCGTTTAACATGACCAAACCACCGAAGCATGGATCGCTCCGTCCGGAGAAGTAGCTGCTCGACATTGAGTTCCTCACTTATTCTGGTATTTCTGATGCGATCTCTACGGGTCACACCAGCAATACTACGGAGAAATCTCATTTCGGCAGCTTGTATTCGCGATCTTATTCTTTCGAGACTGACAACTTAGCTTTGACACCAAGTTCAGTCCTCCTGATAACAGAATGACCAAACTGTCTCAAAATTGACCCAGCCTGACCAATCCTACAGGAAAACTCGGCATTGCTCCTTCCATCACTCGTGAATAAGACCCCGAGATACTTAAACTTCTCCACCTGTTTCAATGGGACTCCACTAACATGCAGAGTGCATTGAACAGGCGTTCTAGAGACGACCATCACTTCAGATTTGTTCACATTTACCTTCATCTCAGCTTCAACACAAACGGCTACAAACCGATCGAGTGCGCGCTGAAGTTCAGTCTGAGAGGACCCAAGGATGACCAAGTCATCAGCGAAGAGCAAATGACTTATCCTCAGATCTCCCAATTCGAAACGTTTTAGAACATTTTCACTAAATTTTAGAGTAAGTGCAAGCACTGCTGATTTTATTAAGAATTTGCTTACTTATTTATTTTTTTAATATTAACACCCTAAACCGCTGTATTTAGAAAAAAAAAATCATAAACACTGCTTATTGGAATATCGAAAGAGGTTTTTTTTTGTTTCTTATTTTAAGATCGGTTTGTTTTCCAGATAACTTGTACATAAGCTAACACACCCTATAGAAATAGTTTCCTCACATTTTTCACCGCACAGCCATTTTTTTTAATATCTCATCAGACTTAAGGATAATTTTTCTGGCATCAATGAAAAATATTAAAAAAAAAAAACCCTACACCACATAGAATCCTTTCCTGTATGAAACTGCATATTTTGATTCATTATATCAGAGAGAAAAACTGAAGCGCTTGCAGCAGAGTAGCATAACATAAAAAACATTGAGCTTCAGCATGAAACTACTCGTATTTCGTTCCTTTCACCAGAACAGAATGACACACCAAACAAATGCTGAATGTATCTTTTTTTTCGTTCAGTGTATGTATAATGTATATATGTGTTTAATGGATTTGAATCCTTCCTTTTGCCGCCTAGCCCAGAGCTAAAAAAAACGGCATAGTCGTACATACTTGTATTATATATGTATTTGTATTTATGAAAAAAAAAACCATGCAAGGATTGTGGAAGAATTGAAGGGCGAGGCGACGAGGTGGCGGTGCACTTGGGTTATTGTGTGTGGGTATAAGGAGCTTTTTGCAATCTTTCAAGTGGATTTTTCTTATATTATGCTATATACTATATGCTGCCGCTTTTGCTTTTTTTATTTTCTTTCTTTTATATGAATTTTTTTTCTTATTGTATAGGACAGCAAACTTTCGTTAAATGCTGAATGGGTACTTCATTCATTTCAGTCAAGATACATATGTATCTACCGTAAGTACATATTTTGTTTGAAGGACCAAAATGCAAAAAAAAAAAATTATTAAAGAAAACAATAGTATATACTTATGTTTTTATATATGGCATACCTACTCATCTCTTGGTGTGGTTATTAAAACTGAGAGAATAAAAAAAAAATTCTGAAAAAGATATACCTACAACTTGTACGTAGTATTGAAAAAAACTGCGGGTTCAGGAGGTTTCTAGAGGTCAAAATGCGTAATGTAGTTCAAAATAGTTTTGGGAACATTTTTTAAAAGGAGAAAAGTGGAACTGATTGAATTTGCGATTGAATATTGTGAACTAATTTTTGGGTAAAAAGGAAAACAAAAGTATTACCTAATTATGTACGTACGAGCACTTACTAAACATACTCGACTACCGAGAGGAACCTCTCTTCAGTACCACAATTTGCTGGTTGTGGCCAACCCAAAAAAAAGTATGATAAGGCCCAACAATTTCAAGGATGAGTGACGCCCCAGAAGTAACATTTCCTTAAAAAACTATTGCTCATTGATGACAGATATAATGCCACTTTGCTGATTTGTCAAAATTTATCCATTTTACAAAAGCATAGCCGTCTTCACTCAAGTCGACTAAATTTATTTGGATTAGATTTACTCTGAACGTAAAGATTGGTCATTTACGTCACTCTTACTATGTCAGTTAAAATGTCAACCGAATTAGATTTGACTAGATTTGTTAGCTCCTTTATATAAAGGTCAGATGAAGCAACTATTCAAGTGACCCACAACAAATCTCTACAAATAAAAAACACCCTAAGTCAGCCAGTTGTCAGATATTAATGTAACTTATTTCTAGGATTTCGCCGAGCCTGTCATTTATTGTACTCAAACGTGTTCAAACTCGTACTTAACAACGTCCAAAGATAAACAGGAATATGGAAATACAGTCCAAAAGCATTTGCAGTTGAGTACGTATGAGGAGTCTGCCAAGCCCGGCTACCTGTTGCCATTACCATTAAGCCCAAAATTAACGACACTTCGCCCATTTTTGTGTGAATATTTTACAGGATTAATTTGCCTTGGACTGTATAACATTTTCTAATTTGGACGTCATGGTTTTGGGTAAAAAGACCTAACGCCCAATAAGCCAACACATAGCTACGGAATTTAGTCTACTGAGCATCCAATTGTTTATCATCAATAGGAAAAGTGGCCTAAGAAGATATGAAAAGTTAAATTTTAAATTCTTAAAATATGACAAGTTTAGTACATACGAGTATTTTTAATGCTGGGTTTCCACTTGTCGATTTGAAATTGACAATTGACGTATTTTTATGCCAATTATTAGCAAGTGGAAATAGCGAAAAATTGCTTGTCAATGAATTGACTAACAGCGTTTATCAATAACTGACAAAGAAATCACTGGACAAGTGGAAA
Organism: Cheilosia soror; assembly: GCA_949372485.1. Taxonomy (NCBI): domain Eukaryota; kingdom Metazoa; phylum Arthropoda; class Insecta; order Diptera; family Syrphidae; genus Cheilosia; species Cheilosia soror. The sequence continues at coordinate 104,459,819 of OX443561.1, forward strand.
AAGCCGAATTGTCAAACAAAATGTCACTTTGTTTATAACTGACAGAGAAAATTTAATTGACATCGAGTTCATAAGTTGGTCAATCAACTGACAAACGATTTTTTGCCAATAATTGGCATAAGTGGAAATGAACTGACGTTGGTGTCGTTCAATGACATAAACGCGAGGGCTGTCAAACTTTGTCAATCAACCGACATGTGGAAACCCACCTTAAGTCTGTCTGTATTTATTTAAATGGACCCAATACTGGAGGAAATATTTCCCTTAACGAATGCAGTGCAATACTCATCTACGCCTCCACTCCATTACACGTGTTATTCCATCCGAGTTTTTGCCGCCTCATTACGCGCGTTACTACCTCCTCTCGTTTCATGTCGATTTTTCGTTTCATCGAACGATATGCCCAAAAGCCATATAAAGTTGTACATAATTCAATAAGTAATTTTCTAATGGAAAATTCAAGAACTCCATTAGTTCAAATTTGAATGCATTCATTTTAGGGGAGTATCTAATCTACTATATTACAAAAATGAACTTACAAGCAACAAACGGTTACTGCTAAAAAAGGTACATTGACGTATAATCATTAAACAAAATTTCGCACTTCAAATCCAAAAAAATTGTTAAACAAATTTGAAATTACAGTCGCCATTGGAGAAGCTCTGACACATCAAAATGTCAATTGTGTAGATGCTCTCCTCTCAGGCATAGGTACATTTCTTCAATAGAATGACCGCGTTCCATTGACCGCTAGACATCTAGCACATATTATGCTAGATCGAGGAACGGAACGAAAAACAAAAGTATTTTTTGTAGTTTAGGTATTTATTGTTTAATTTTAGTTAAATTGCTCTGACAGTTCCTTTCACAGGAAAATTTGTTAGAGCTCTAAATATAAACGATTAAGCGTTAATTAAACGTAGGTTGCGCTGTGATCCGATTCCACAAAACGTCAAAAAATAAACACTCAACAATAAAACAAAATATGAATAAAATGTCAAATAGAAAATGTACGAGCAACGTTTTCCGGGTCGCTAGTTTAGTATATATATTGTTTTTTTTTTTAGTCCGTTTTCAATACCCCAAATTTAACAAAATATTCGTGTCCATTTAATTTTAACGCTGATCATTTCAGGTGAATCAAAAGAGTGACAACTCCTGGCAGACTACTGTCAGATATGGTAAAATATACGATATCCATTGATTGATCTGTCACGTTAAAAAATTCACTCAGATATTTGGTCGACGATAAGTTAGGTTAGGTTAGGTTGGGTTAAAAACACCTCTTATGGTCGAATTGCGGCCAAAGTGCCTTGGATACTGCCCACCTCCGGTCGGGTTCCATTATTATTTTATTTCTAATAGCGCCCTTTATGATACAAGGAGGTGGTTTAATATTCACCTCCTCTCTATCTAACAATTCCCAGCCTCCTTCTCGCAAGCTCATCAGTTCGCTCAATTCCAGCTATACCGCAGTGTCCTGGACCTGGTGCTGGTACCAAACACTCGGTTCTGACTGCATAATGCCTTAAGCATTGTGCGGCAGTTCCTGACTAATTCAGAATTGATGTTCGTAGATTCCAGTGCCTCGAGTGCGTCCTGGCTATCGATGGCTATATCCCTTCCAGATATAGATCTCATCCGCATTAGCCCTGCCGCTTTCAGTGGTCGACGATAAGAAGAAATCTTTCTGATGCTTCCATTTATTGATACCATTGAAAATGTTTTTGGTTGACAGTTAAGATCATTTGGGCCCCACTCGAGTTTTTCTCTCAATATTTCAAGTTTGATAGTTTTTTAAAGTTTTCCTGACTTCCTTCTACGTCAGGAATATTGAGGGTAAGTACGTTCGAGTATTCAGCGTTGCAAATGGTGCTTGGCAAAACAACTTTTCTTGTGTAATAGTTGGAGAAACTCTGATATTGTTAACCCTTCTACAGCCGATGAATGTTTATGACTGTTCTGAGATGGAAATCGAACCTACACCTTTCGGATCACAGCCAACCACTTCAACCACTACACCATGGCCACCGCCTCGATATGAATTAAGAAGGGAAGAACTGAGAACTCAGTAGGGCAAACTTGTTAAAATGGAAACATAACCTTGGCTAGACACAGAAGAGGCATCCCAGAGGCTATCATTCAAAAGATTTTCATCCAATTTTCCGCACCAAGCTAAAGTATAAGCAAAGCTGTGCTGAAACTGACAAAATCGACTATGATATGCATTGGAAGAAGAAATTTAATTGACATACCTGCGGTGTAAAGAAAGCTCGATTGCAAAGGCTGATCAGGGCTCGATTTAGCCGATTTTACACACGAAACAAAAACGAATTCCGTCACGCATTGCTCGTTTACAGATGAAACGATTCGGCCCCTCAGTTCATCGTTAATAAGTTGGGTGGTGCGTAAAAAGGCGTTTTAGACCTACCAACATGATTCTCATGGTAGGCGATACCACTTACTATGTCTAATAAAAGGAGCCTCTCATGCATCATCGTTGCCATTCGTGTCCATGACAGAACGCCAAAATCATTCCGGCCGCCCTAATTTCAGTCAAAGCCAAATGATCACCTATGTATCAAAAATGTTGTTAAAAAAATATAATGTATTTTCAAAAGTGCAACGTCCTTCTTACTAAATTTAGTACACAAACCTCCCCAACAGCCCCCACCCCTTTTTGACAGTGTGCAAGCGAATTTCTTTCATCTGAAAACTGGCAACGTCACATTCACTCATTCCTTCAACGCATTGTTCCGAAAGACATACTAAGGCTGTACAAAAACAACACAAATTGTCGTCTCCCCTATGCCGAGAATCTATAGACGATGCAATGCATCCATCCACAGCGCATACACTGAATCTATGTGCATAATATTGACAGCGCCCTTATGTGTATAAGTTTCTATGCCATTGTATGTGCTAATGCTATTGTATCGCCCCGACTTTGACCGAAGTGGTTTTTCATGGGGAATGCAATGCACGCGAGTGGGTATACCGTCCGCCCCGTGATCTAGCGTTGCATGCGCTATGTATCTCTGAAATACACATAACCTAACCATACCCACAGATAATTATATTTATGTTCATCGCTTCGGCCGGCAGCGTGAGACTTTGGCACACATCGCATTCTATACGTCCATGGCGCGGATCTCCTCCTCGCCCATTCCATTTTATGCGAGCGATGTGTGGCATTAGATGTTGATGTTGATGTTGGTTATGTGTGGCAAGGCTGTATGTCTAGAGATACTTTATGAGCCTAGGTTAGGGCTACCATGCATTTGATATGGTGGTTTCTGTGCAACGCCAGCGACACCATGAAAGCGATGTCGTTGTCGTCGTCGCCTAGTTTTTTTTGTTGCTTCTTCTTAGTCGTGGTGTTGTTGTTGTTGTTGTTGTTGTTATTGTATCTCATTCTCTTGTTATTCGTGTTTATCATGTGAATAGTGCAGGATGGGGTGGTAGCTGGTAGCGCAAGAGAAGGCGGATGGTTAGCTTTTCAAATGCAAGGCAATACAACAAAAACAAGAACAAGAACCGACTTTTATAATAAGAAGAGATAAAGAACTGTGTTTACCCAAGAGCTGAGCTGAAAAACAAGTTGTGAAGTGGTGCAGCAGCACTAGCACCAGCAACGCCAGCAACGTGCAGAGTCAAGAGCAGTAAATCGAGATGACAGTCGTTGCAGCAGAATGGGGCAAGGAGGCATATTATATATAGTTAGGTATGGAAATGCATGCTTTCTGTGAGGACGGGGTGTATGGTAAACAACGTTTGCTTTCTGTCTTGTGTTGTTCGCTATCGTAGTGCGCTGTAGCTAGCGATATGGTCGAGTTCAAGGAGAGTAATAGAAAACGAAGAAGCAAATAGTGTGTACCATGTCATGGCTGAGACGACTTTGGTTTAATTTCGCTGTAGAATGTGGCATAGAAACATTCACAACACCCTCTACATATCGCCTAACTAACAGTAGAGTAAACAGAAAAGTCTCAGTTGAGAGATGCAGCACTTTCCTTGACTGGCGATTAGCGATGGCGATGGGATGTGATGAGAGAGTGAAAGAAAGTGACTGGGATTAGCCAAGCCCCAAGCCAACTGTTTCTTATAAGAGCGGTGTCGGGCAGAATTCATCTGTCAGTTAAGAAATCAACTGACACAAATCAGCTGTCTCAAGGCGAGTCAGGGCAAACGTCTTTGTGTAACTAGTTACATAGTTAATACGTAAAAGATACTGTCCTTATAAAGACAGACGACTATGGTGACGTTAATCGACATGAAGCGTACTTTTGGCGAATTCTTAAGCGATTACAGGTGCAAGGCCGTTCTCTGGTAGTGAGCGGAGTCATAGATATGATTGCTGTACGAAATGGCCTACTGCGAAGTCCCTACATTTTTGGGACTACAAATTGTCAAAGCTGATTTATTTGCACACCAAGCTCTGCGACCTCTGAGAAGCTAAGCCTTGGGTTTATATGACCTGTTCCGCCAACCATTTATTTATTTTAAGCTCTGCAATCGAAGGACAGATCACTTAGTAAAATTATGTTTAAGATGACGGCAGATTTGATCACTTTTGTGGAGACTGAATTAAATACTGCTTCCAACTTTGTAACTTTATCTAGTTAAAGAAGTCTATCGTTACAATAGATTTTGTCAAAATAAATGTATGCTAACAGCACAGCTTTCGCAGATGACGAGTTCCAAGAACCAGTATACAATCGAAATAGTTGATAATAATCTCGTCAGTAGATGGCTCTGAAAGTCAATGATCTTGACGAAGCAAGCTTTTCTTTGACATTATGGCGTTACGTCAGTTTGAGTGACTTTTGCATCGTACATCAATACAGATTATCGTACAACTGGAAGGTAGGTTTATATGGTGTCATTTCTGGAATTATAAACGTACAAATTTTCGTACTCAACTTCGGTTTGAATTAGTGGATGAAATCACCACCGGTATCCGTATAGTGAACTTTATAGCTTTCAAGTGCCAAAAAATAGTATTTATTAGAGTTCTTCGCAAGAGATGTCGCATGCATGTAGATTTGTTTTTTATTGTTTTAAATGATTGTTTTTATATTTTTACCCATAAGATTATTTTATTTTTTGAAAACGCAATATGAACCGTAGTAATAAAGTGTGTTCCGCCATCTGTGCACCAAGTACGTATTGGCAACCAAAAAAAAAGTTTGACAGCTGACAGCTTAGGGTTAGAAAAAATGGAGCAGTAAAGGCACCAAGCATTGACATACTATACATGGACTGCTAGCAGCCAATTTTTCGTTAAAGCAAAAATAAGCACTAGCTCTTTTGGTTCACGGCGGAGAGAACCGAAAACACTCAAATGTCAATTCGTGTGATTTTGTTTGAGTGTGCCATCTGTTATAGAACGTTGGAAATAATTTGAATAAGTCGTTATTTTTGCGCAGTTGCAATGTTTCTACAATGGATGGCACTGTGTTCTATGTAAAAAAAAATAGCAATTTCGAGCAGAGGTTCAAACCTCTTTCCTACTTTCGCCGCACTAAACCAAAAGGGCTAGTGCTTATGTTTGCTTAATTTTTCCTCGCAGGTTTATATGAAACTGACATTTCACTAGCAGTCCATGTGTAGTAGTATGTCAATAGCACCAAGTGACTAAGAACAGAAACAGAACTAGGAATGGTACATTTTTTTCAACAACAGCATTTACCGACAGAAAAAATGGCTGTTTGACGACAGAACATCTACATATGTATAATCATTCGGTTGTTGCCAGTGACAGAAATGCAAATTTATCGTGGGAGGGATGTTTTTTTTGATTTGCATTTTTCTGCATCTGTCATCTGGCTGTTTGTTTCGCACCGTGCTATTTTATATTGTGACGACAACAAATGCAAAATGGAAAAAAAAGTTTTTAGTGGACGAAGAAGAAAACGTAATAGATTTTGTGAGAAAGCAAATAGGTATGTCGTATGTACTACATATTATATAATGTCTGTCACCCGCCATTTTCTGCAACAAATTTGACAGAATAGACGGCAGCCATGTTTTTCAGTTTTGTGTAGCTGAACGAGCAATGTAAACAGATCCAAAATTTACTACAGAACGAAAAAGCTTTCTGTTCTGTTTCAGTTTCTGTTCTTTGTCACTTGGTGCGGAAGAACAATATATTTTCATTGTTAAACAATTATTCAGAATATTGATTTAATCTCTGTGATTGTGATTTTTTTTCTATTTTCAAATTTTGCGGGATTTTTTAGGACGCCCTTTAAAACAAGCTCCGTATATTTAAACAATGCGTTCTATTGAGGTGTTTTATGAATGATTTATTTTCGTTAACGCAAGATTTTATTACATTTGTGGGGTTAAACTTTTAACTAAAGCACAGAGTTACTAACTCTTGGGGTCTATGGTTTTAACGATAATCGTCTGAAAATTTAAGTGATAAGGACCCAGGTATTTGAAAAGCATGAAACGAAACTCGGTTTATGAATGCCTTTCGAAAGGTTGTATTTTTTTAGAGGTTTGGTTTTTAAACTGACAACACTGTTTCTACCGATTGTCAATTTGACTGTTGAAAGTTGATTTGTGTAGTACATTTTACGATGAATAGATTAACGACAGAACAACGTGTGTAAATTGTACAACTTATTTTGAAAACCATGGTTCGGTTGGCCATACTTATTGTGAGCGAAGTCCATTTTACGGTCGACATAATCGTCCAGCTGGGGGCTTATTCCCAAATGCGCGGCGGATCGCTTTTCATGGCGGATTGTTATTTTTGTATTTCCAAAAACAATTCGATCCATTCAAAAGCGATAGCTAATTAGGTGACGGATTGCTGGCGGATAAAAAAATAAACTAAATTCTTGTGATGGGAAAAAGCTGTCAAACTTTTGGGAAAATAAATGGAAAATTGGAAATCTATTTGGATAAAATTTGAAAGCACAGTTCGCATTTGAGAATAAGCAAAAGCGAACACGGTCGAAATCAAAGTATCGCTTTCAATACGATCCGCCGCGCATTTGGGAATAACCCCCCTGAGCAAGTTATTCGGAACACAATGAATCGTTTTCGCACCACGTACACTCTAGTCCTAGTGGATTATACGCATCTGCATCCCGAAAGACGACAAACAGTGCGAACAGAAAAAGTTAATGCCGTGCGTTGTGGAGCGCAATGTTGAGGAGAATCCGAATGAGTCGATTCGACATCTTGCACAGCAATTGGAGCTATGCCCACCCACTTTGTGTAAGATTTTACGGAATGATACTGGCTTAAAAGCTTATAAGGTCAGTCTTGTGCAGGAGTTGAAACCGCGTGACCATTATTCGCGTCGTAGTTTCGGGGAATGGGACAAAAATATGATTCAGCTTGATCCTCCATTTGCTGAGAGCATAATTTCGTGTAATGGACCCGAAAAACTGGCCTCCACGATCCTGTAATCTTACACCCTTAGATTACTTTCTTTGGGGGTATGTGAAATCACTAGTCTATGCCGATAAACCAAAGACGTTGGATAACTTGGAGGTCAACGCATTCGCCGTGTTATTGCTAATATAAGGCCCCAGTTCCTCGAAAAAATTGTCGAAAATTGGACATTGGATATGCCAACATTTTTCATGTCTACATTTTTCAACCAAACTTTGGCACAGTCCTTTACACTCATTCAGTGACTCAATAAGAAGAAAACCATTCATGGATTTAAGAGGGCTACACACAGAACTAGGTACTCGACGATCTACAAAAAAATTCCAACTTTTGTATATTTCCGAGCAGCTTTAGATTCTGTTCCCACAATGGTGAACAATAAATTCGACAATGATCCCTGTATCTTCGATTCCGTTTAAGTGCGTTTTCACGAAAGCAAAGAAAAGTCCGAAGCAAGAGTCATCGAAGATTCTTGTGTCCACTCAAATTCAACTCTGCTCTTAACTAAAAATGAAAAAAACGCCGAATAAATGGCCATTGGTCAATTTTGTTCAGGACACTTTTCAATAGCATCCTGGGGAACTGTCTGCAACTGATCATAACCTAAACTATTACCGAAAGCAAAGTGACCTTTGAGCTGGTACTTTGAACGTGCAGCTCAGTAGAAGACCGACATGGAAGTTTCCCACCATTAACACGATCGCAATTAAAGAAGTATAAATTATTCAGTTTCGCTCATTGCTATGCCCTTAGGAGCGCGTATTGCATAATTTGTTTCGCATAGGCACACCCGCGTACATCTGTGTTCAACTGCAATTACATAACACTGCACTGGCATACATAATAATATTCCTTACAAATTCAATGCTTAAAATCAGCACAAGAACGAGTGCACTGCTCCGAGCAGCAATAATGCAAACACTCACACACTCTCAAACACATAGTGCGCATCTGCACTTTTCCAATCGCATGACCTTCGTGTCCTACCCCACTAAAGGGAATGTTGTAATACTAAAATAAATAAATAACAAAAAAAGGACTTCACTTCAACTTCAAGTACAAGAAAACGAGTACATACATTGAACTTCTAAAAAGGAATTCACGAAGCAAGCACAATCAAGATGAACGAAAAAATCCATTTTGCTTGGCTGAGGCTGACGACGACCGACGACGACGACGACGTTGTGATTATTTATACCCGTCGAGACCGTTCGCTCACGAGTCAAGGACGCACACTGCCCCCACTGTGCGCAACGACAAAAATAATAAATTTATTATTTAAAAATGAGTATAGAGATACCGACCGAGACCGAGATACGTATGTCAGTCAATCACGATTCGCGAGTCGAAAGCGCAAAGTAAATGGACGCAGTGAACGTACATTTGCACCTCGTCTACACGATACTGTCAAGTATGCAATTATTGCATTGAAAATTGATCCAATTTGTTGCAATGTAAATCGGAGTCCTCCCCACCTTTGTTGGGTTTTCCTTTCTTTTTTTTTTGGGGGGTTTCTTGGGAAAACGTGAAACGAAAAACGTTAACAAAAATGCGCTTATCAGATGGGAAAGACTCCAAAAAAGAAGACTCCCTCAGTCTACACTTGGACAATAGGAATATGGACATTGGAATGCGAAGGAGTGAAGGAAGGCACGAGTAGGTTTCTTATTTCCGTTTGCAAATGTGTTTGAACTTTAGGGTCTGTATATGGTGTATGTTTATATATTACACAGTTTTGGGGCGTTGCATTTATATTTGCCAAATACAAACACATACGCATCTCTACACAGGATGGGAAAATCGGAATGAAAAATGAAAGCCGCCAAAAAGTCTAGATGGATAAAATGTTGGCAAACAAAAGCCCCCCATCTTTCAGAGAGGATCATAAATCAACTGTACCCACGTGTACGTTTGATATATAATATCCACTTAATGTTGAGGAGAAACCAACCGAAAGGACTAGGATTATATACAGCTTGACATACCCCATGACATGTTTGTATCTAGACAGTTGTATCTCATCCTGATCGACCGAAATGAGTTGGAGAACACATTTGTTGGCGTTTTTGCAAGCTCATAGCTTTTTTTTCGAAAAGGAATGTCATTGAGTGGGAGTGGTTGTGATTGGAAAATCCCTTTTTCAAAAGAGAAATTTCTTAAGACCAATTAAGAGCAATGGCCCTTGGATCAGAGCATGTGAAATGTATAAAATCTGAGGTTCCGAGTATTCATGCAAAACAGGTGGAATTTTCATTTAAGAAGGAATTCCCTTTTTAGGCTGTCCTACATCAACATGCCTATCGTGCTCTCCGAAAATGTTCCCTTCTTGTCAGAAGACTCGCTCGCGTTCAACCGATTTCTAAGAATGAGACGAAAAACTACCGTCCAATAGATTCTCTTTCAAGATGCTATCTAAGGTAATGGAACAGCATCCATAGCCGTAGCCTTGAATATCTCGAACGCTTTTGATCGGGCCTGGTTTAGAGCTCAAATATTGAGTGCCACAACAAAACAACTCTGCGAGTGGATACAAAGCTTTGTTCTGGGCAGATCAATACAAATTATAGTATAGACGGTGTCGGATTCATTTCCTGTAAGTGAATGAGTGCCTCAAAGGTTCTATACTTTTCCCAAATAATAATATTTTTAGCTTCGCTGATTGACGGCAACACTCTTAGAGTTTCTTTTTCCAACAGTGTGCCTGTTAATGGAACTGCATCACAAAGTCAAAGATATGCGAGCAAATTGGTTCTGTCAATGAAGATCTAGACGAAAACTTGAAGTGAGGAATAGAAAACTTGATTGTAATTGATGCACAAGGGGCCTAGAAGACGCAGTGTAAAAAGAACAACACTTCGACTTAGCCCCATATTAAAATGGTCAACCAACCCATCCATATCCCACAGAATCAATGCACCTTCTTAAAGCGACTGTCAATTCGGGCATAACATGGCAGGACCCCATAACTAATATCGCAAGATCAGAATTCTCAGAGTTAAGGTACCTATTTAGAGCAAAACTGCTTTAGCCTAAAATGTTCCCTGCTTCCTATAGCAAAGAACAGTGCCTATTCCATAGGTTCCTTCTACCAGATGTTCAAAGGAAATTAACGAAATTATTCCTCGAAATGCGAATTTAGGGCCCTAGAAGACAGACAACGAATCAAGCACTTAACAACTGCAAGGACATCACTTTTTCAAAAATTGTTTAGCTTGAACACAAGTAAACTTTGGAACTCGCCTACTGGAGACATTTTTCTAGAGGACTACAACTTACAATAAATTAACTGCAGAACTTACACCTACCTGCAGCCATCTGAGAGAAGTATTTAAAAAAAAGTTCGTGCTTAAATCTTCATCTCCACAATCCCAATGATTCAAACTGGGTCGAATATCACCAAGAGAATATTTCTCCTAAAAGTCCATGCCTCTGCAGTCTGCACCATACAGCAGAACAGATAAATTTAGGGTCTTAGACAATATCTGCTTTGTTCTATGAGAAAGCGTTTTACTTCTTGGTAGGTTGGTTGGTTGAAAGTGGCTGTCAGCTGCGAAACGCCAACACACTTAGACCAGCATAGGTCCATTGTGGTACCATGAAAAAACGGATCATATAAGATCTACCACTAGTTGAGGATTAGTTTCCCCTTTTTCCTCATCCATACAGCTTCTACAAAAGTCTTTTGAGAAAAGGTCTAGCCTTTCCTATCAGGCAGCGTCCAGTAATGACACTTAGGCCTACTGTCCACGTAGCTGCACTTTATACGCACGCTTTCGTCATTTGCATCTTGGTGTACGCTTGCTTGCAGCTTCCTTCCAGCTTCCATATAAACAAACGAACCACTGTCCACGAAGCGGCAATGCAAGCTGAAAATGACGAAAAGCGTATTTTACCGCTCCGTGGACAGAGCGTCGTTTGTTTATATACAAGCTGCAAGGAAGCTGCAAGCAAGCGTACAACAAGCTGCAAATGACGAAAGCGTGCGTATGAAGTTCAGCTACGTGGACAGTAGGCCTTATTGTGGTGCCGATATGCAATCTGTTGAGAGAAATCAATTTCTTTGAGCGTTTCAAATCCAGCTTAGGCCAAATTTTGTTTTGTCGCTAGAAGAGTAGTTCCACTTGTCCACCTAGATTTGCACTCTCAATAGCATTCAGCTTTAATTTTTGATTGCAAGTAGCGATTGGTATGCCTAGGTTGCCTTTATTCGGCAGGATGGGTTGAGTTGTTCCTATTCTGGCGTGTTCATCGGCCTAACAATTCCCTGGTTTCACTTTTAAGATGTATTCGTTCTCGAAGCTCAAGAATCCCGACATCTTTTATGTATTAATACAACTTTAATTGCTATACATAATGTAGTTTTGTATCACAGAAGAAAATTGTATTTTCACACACTCAATGAAGTGGCATTCTGTAAAAAAACGAAACGAAAAGCACTTTCGCATTTAAAAAAAACGAAAGAATTTGTGCGAAAGCGAAAATATTTGCTTTAACTCATTTCGTTTTCTTCTTCCTATTTGCAATCGTTTAAGTTAAGTTGCATAATTTTAGGATAATTTTTATAATTCGAGGAACTTTCGTTTTTGACAAGACCACTTGAATGTATCTTTATGAACCCTTTGACTTTCTTTGGTTATGGTTTATTTTTAAAGATCTGAGTTTCCTGTAACTATATCAATTTTCATATACATAATTGGTTGGTTATATTAGACTCAATTGTGTTGACTAATTTAATTGTGGAGTTTCAACACAAATTACTTACAAAAACAGCTTTTATGTAGTCCAAAAGGTTATTGACTCAAGAATTACCCTTTTTGGCACTTTTTTTTGTTAAGACTGGTTCAAAATGTGCCAGCTGTAAAAGCGATCTTTACTGTAAAATTAAACGAAGAAAACGAGAAACGTCAATGGAGCAACTTTCGTTTTGTTAGCTTTCGCTAAAATGAAAATTCGTTTCGTTTTTGAAATTAGATGAAGCAAAACGATCATGGAAACGAAAACTATTCCGCATGAAGCTGGGCATTCACATATAATATCTTAAGCTGTTTCGTCTTCTTCGAGATATGTAGTCGACCATATGAAGAGTGGACTAAGTGCATTTAAGGTAGTCTACTAAGTTTCTGATATCGTGCCTATTTAACACTTTGTATGACTATTTTAGCCTGATGTTCCAAGATTTTTACAGGCGAATTTAAAGCCGAACTCGGGAGCTACGCAGAACCGTACTGGTTTTATATAAGCGGTTTTCGAACTTTTTTCTGGCCAATTCGTCAGCTTTTTAATTTTCACCATCATTCTCGGGAGGGTTTTATTTTTTCCTCATGCCCGGAAGGGTTTTGTTTTTGGCACTGAGTATTCAGTAGGTTTTGAAACAGTGCGGGACTGATATAGAAATAATCAAGTGTCAACTTAGGGCATTAATAACTGCTTAACTGTCCGAAATATATTGATGAGGGTGACTATATCTAAGAGTAGATTTGTATACAAGATTTGCAGGCCTCAGCCTGTAATAACTTAGGACTGTCCGTCAGTTATAAGTATTGAGAAATTTCGATTTGGTCCGACACCTGATTCAACTTTTGAAGCATCCGTACTCTTTTCTGTTAAGTGATATTCTTGAAGAATCTTTTATTGATGCATAAAGCCTTTGGAAGACGGTCTGTGACAGCGCAGATAATATCAAGTTTAGGAAATTCATTTAGACAGGGTCATCAGTTCTTCCATACTACGGAAGCACAAATTTTGATTTTGTTTTTGATATGGGAGTTACAAATAGGCCTCCAATTTATTTGACTTCGTGGGAGTACTCATTCAAGCTGAAATGTCTTCTCTTTCTGATTGATGGGTACCTACATTTTCCAACTAGAAATGGAACATATATACGAGTAGGACTGCTGTGCAGTTTTCTATTATGTCACTAATACGATTTGTATTTTTGTGTAGGTACCCACAAATATTTATTTATATCTAGGACACTCTCCCAAGAAAAAAAAAATACTTTCTGTAGTCATTCTCAATAGTAAACAGCATCTCATCCATCTTATGACTTAAGTAATCACTTTGCTTGAGTGATTCACCCACTTTTGCGTCCCAACATTAATTTAATGTATCCAACTATGTTCAAGATTTGAGAAATTTCCTCGCAAATATAATGTTATAATGTTGAGTATGCGAAAAATGATTGAGATACATTATAGTGTATCTTCAATAGAGTACTTGAAATATTACATTTTGGTTGACTTTCACATTCAAGTGATGGGTATGTGCGTAGCACTTTTACCATCAGCATAACAAAATGTGAAATGAAGTAGCGAATGTATGAATAAGATACTATTGCTAATTGTTGTCAGGGAGGGGGGGATCCTATTTATTTATTTATATTTTTTTTTTCTGTGTGTCAGAAAGCATTTTGCGTTGGCTTTGCAATTTGTTATATATTATGTGTGTAGTGTGTATAGTCAAGGATGATTGACAGTTTGGTTTCGACAAAACGAGAGGAAAAATTTAGATTTATGAATAACGGAATGAATAATGAGGGGCTTTGGGTGGCAACGTCTACACATCATACTTTTTTCGGTAAAAGCAAATAATGTAGGCATTCAACAAAATATTGTCTTTTGTAGGTTAAGTTACATCAAACTAGATAAATACATACTTGGTGTTTAATAAACACATGTACCAAAATGTGTTTGGGACGTCTACATACCTGCAAAGAAAAGAGAAAATTAATAAAATTTGTAATGCATAATTTTAAATATTTTTTTTTTAAGTTTAATAAAATTTTCGACAATAAGAAATAAGAGCATGAGTGCTTGTTTAACATTTTCCAGGGCGAAGTTTAGTATGATCTGTCAAAAATGCAGCCAAACTTTAGGGAAACATTTATTTAATACAAAATTAAATAAAATATTTAAAAAAAATCTACTTATGGCAAACTAGCTTTTGCTCGAAGCTTCGCTCGCGCAGTCCTCAAGATTTGGTACACAGATATTCCTTCACAGTCAGTTAGTTCCCTCTTTTATATTTATATATCGCGCAGAAAACCTACCTAAGAAAGTACCTAATGCCCTATTGGAGAAAACAGTTCAAAGATTATATGATCAATATTTTTCTTAGTGAAGCGCTGCCATCTCAACACAGATTATACTGTAGCAGATTGAGTCACAATCTATGGAACAAAACATATTTCTTTGCTGGCAAATACAGCGATATAACAAGCACCGTCTTTAGAATAAGGGGAGCTTTTACCCCTTCATTATATTGTACACCTCCCAGATCTTATTACACTCTTGCAACCAGAAAGATGCACCACTATCTAGCAGTATGACCCCATTCATACAGAGTTCCGCTTGAATATCTTTGGAGTACGTACGCTGGAGTTAGATGAAGCGATAAGCACATTCAACGGCGAAATAATTTGGAACGCATTACAAAGTTTAAAATTCATACGACGAATGGTTCGTGACTTACGAAAAGGGCCTCCTTAAAAGAGGTCATCGCCAATAACTTTAAAAAAAGAAAAATTAATTATCTCGATCTCTAAGTCGATCGGATGAAAAATAAACTTTGACCCCCCTCTTACCGCCTTAAGGGTAGAGTTTCCAAAATCGAAGAAAACATTTTCTTTATTTCTCATAGAAAGTACACAACCCGAGTTTGAAGTCGATCTGACAAAAAATAAAAATTTTCCATAGAAACTTTGAACCCCTTTTACCCCTTTAGGGGTCGGATTTCAAAAAATCCTTCCTTAGTGGTTGTATACATCATAAAAAGAACCTCTGCGCAAAATTTCAGCTTTCTAGATCAAATGGTTTAGGCTGGGCTTTGATCATCTGTCAGTCGGAGTCTTCATTTTTATATATATAGATGTAAAAATATTTATTTGCATTTTTGAAGACAAAATATTGAAGCAAACTTTTACTTGAATTGTATATAATTAAAGTGAGACAGAATCCGAAAAACTATTGTTTACCAATTAAATTTATTTTTATGCTGAGGCATACTTAAAGCCTTAAACTTGTTTATTTAAATGAGTTGTCAAGCTTAAAATCGAGGTACGGAAAGCCCATTAACGAGAGGAGAGAATGGCAACTAATTTAAGTGTTCAAAGTTTGCTAGCTTCAAAACTGTGGCAGTGAGGCCAAGTTGATCATTGATAACACGTCTCAATCAGAAGTCCTTTCAAAAACACCCTCCATTCCAAGTGTTCTAAAGAAATCACATGGAACATGGGCGGAATCCAAATGTGATGCATGGTTGACGATTCTCAATATAAGCTTTGTTAGGCGGCTCTCAGATTGAGGCAATAAGCAACTGCCAATAAGCAAGCAGCAACATATTTCGTTCGAGCGATATTTAGTTGCTTTTGATGTGAGATCTCTAATTTAATTCAAAGTAAAATAATTGTGAGCAATAATATTGCGTGCTTCCTATTGCCAGTTGCTTATTGAATGTTGCCTCAATGTGAGAACCAGCTAAGACTCCTCAGAAAGAAAAATACTGAATGCTGGCCTTTTTCTTTGACAATTTTTTACTTTTTCTTGTCGACCGAGAAACCACTCCCCTGAAGCATTCAGATGCATTTGGTCGATGGACTACCAGGAAGCACAATCCAGTATCATTCCCATTTTTCTGAAATTTCATTGACAAGAATGCACGTCCAATGACGAGGAGCTTAAAGTGTCAGCAGTCACCACATCAGCACTGTAGATCCGACACATGATTCTACAAAGGCAGGACAATAACAAAGGAAACGATCCGAAGTATATCGTAATCAGTGGTGTCGCTTATTCCTAGAAATAGAAAGTATCTCGTAGGACCGCCAAAGTTTCCTCTGCTAAAACTAACAGCCAGAACTGAGCTGATTTCGTACAGATATTCACGAGCAAACATTTAGAATGTCCGAATTCTGAAGAGACATGCTTTGTAAGATACCCAATCGCCAATAGAGGCCGAAATGGGGACTTCGGAAGGTCCAACGCAGGTCCTAAGAAACCATCATCCGAACTTTGCTTATCTCATCGTAGATTTCATTTCCTGTTATCTCAGTGTGGCCTTGGACAAAGACAAGAGTCTGCAACCAAATTAAAGAATTTCGTGCATCCCCGAAATAGATACTTTGCGGAACAAGTTACAGTATTGCGCATGGCCTTAAGTCCAGCCTGACTGTGATTAAAGACTCCGATACTACGACCTCGCCACCTATTCTTGAAAAATATATGCGGCAGCTGTTAGAATAGGTAAAGTCCCGCAAGGGGAAGTCCTCTTAAAAAACAGAGGCCTTACTCTCTGAGTAGTGAAGCTTAGTGTTGTTGGTTTCAACGAAGACACCAGCACCGGACCGTTGACAAGTTTTAGAGACATTCCACTATAGGCTCAGACTCTGACCAAAGCCAGTCATGAACACAAGGGAAGTCAACTCAAAATGTGCAAAGCAGCCGATATGCTGTTGTCATTGCATCATGAAACCAGGGTCGTAGTAAGGTCATCAAAGGTCATTTGGGGCGCAGTGGCTCAGTGGTTAGTGTGTTGGACTACTGTGCGAAGGGTTCCAGGTTCGATCTCCGGAAAAACACAAAGTTTTTTCTACTGCGCCACCTCTCGCCAACGTCTGACAAACATCCGAGAGTATAACTGTCCTGAAAAAGCTTCTTAATTCAGCCGTTCGGACTTGGCATAAAATTGTAGATCCTCCTAAAAATAAAAACTCATACAAACGAATGGTTGTGAGAAGCTAGGCCCATTTATTTTTTTTTAATTCTCATCTAAATTACTAAGACCATAGATTGCTTTGATAGAAAGCCGATCTGAGAATTTGAAGCCAGCCGTACTCGGGAAAGTTCCCGTGAAGCAAAGACAGACCGGCTTTAGTACAAAAGGCAGTCACATACTTCCGCGAAAGACTTCTTGACCAAACAACCGATAAATAAGATAAAAACTATCTCATCACAAAAACATGTAGATCCAAAAGAATGTGTAGTCTGAAATGACGAGGAAATGTAGAGTGAATGGACACCAGCGCTCCAGCCCGAAGACTAGAGGAAGACCGTCAACCGTCAACTTCAACTTGGAGTGTGCAACTGGAGGCAGTTGGCCAAAGTTCGAGCTCACTGGAGGACGTATTGGTTGAGGTCCAAGTCCATAGCTGACTGTTGCGCCACCTACTTAAATAATTGGTAGGTTCCACATTTCACTTTCACTCGAAATGAAATCGGAAATGAATTTTTTTGTTCTATATCTAACTGTATTCGATTTCAAAATTTTCGGAATTGAGACAAATTAAAATGTGATTTCGAAAAAATTTCGGAGTTTCCGAATCGCTCAAAATGCAGAATTCGAATTCACTCGATTTGCAATTTCGATTTCACTCGATTTCTGGAACCTAGCTGTAAGATACGAAAAAAAAGAGTGTTCCTCTGACACAAAAAAAAAATGGGCATTGCATGTCTTCAACTTGACATACTTTGCCTACGCAAGTTTCTTTTCTAAGATCGTTTCCAAATGTCGCTTTCGTGATAAGGTATCAAAATTATAAAGATTCTTGGTAAGCAGTCTGATGTCACGTCGAGTCTCAGAGGGCAATTGCAATCTCTGATCTCGAAGAAGATATTCAGATGTCTCTTTCCGCTACTAATTACTATACTCCACAAGAATATGTGCTTGAAAATTAGAGCAGTTCGTCAATAAGATGACAATTTGAGATGATTGGGTCCAGAACCTATGTTGTTATCCTGGTATCTTCCCGACTATCATTGAATTGGTAACCATAATATTACCTCACTAAGCCACTGCCCATCAAGTCATTACAAAAAAAGAACTTCTTTTCACAATAAGGTGTCATGCATAAGAACCATAATCGCAAAGCAAAAAAATGAAAAGAAGAAAAACCCATTTCCTATTACCATGTCATTAAATACGGTAACCATCCATAAGATACTTAATTTTTTTTTTCTTGTTTAAGAATATTATCTTTCTCTTAACCATTATGTAAAAGAAACTTTTACTTATATATCTACGGGGATAGCCAACTTCAGATATATAAAATACCCACGACTAGACTCTCGCTGTTCTTTCGTGCATGACAAGAATTATTTTACTCAAGTTGTCTTCCTTCTTCTTCTTCTTCTTCGGGCTCTATAGCTTCCCCTTTCGCTATAAGGTATAAGGTATTCTTTTCCATTTGATGAATACTGAATAGCATTCTACTTTGTTTTCGCAACACGGGTTTCCTTTTCGCTTTTCGTGTCTTCAAAGCTATACAACAATCTAAAGTCAAGCTTCGAAGACAAGAACGGTCTTCAATGCGACGCATGACTCGAATGAATATGATTTTAATGTGGTGCGTACAAAAAAAAACAGCATTCCCGCAGTCTATATAGAGAACATACAAATGAGCTCGGCTCTAAAGAAAGTCAAACCGAGATAGCACTACAGAACAAGTGGCGAGAACCAGATTTGTGGGTAATTCGTTTCCCTTTTTACTAACATAATACGAGTATAGTTGGCTGGTTCTGGGTTGCCGGTATACAGATGATGGCGATAGTCGTGGTATGTGGTGCGCGCGCGCGCCTTCAAGCAGTGTGTTAAATGTTTAATGGCTTCTTTGTCAGCATCTTGGAAACAACATACACGATGTGACACAAGTTTTGTAGTAGATTCCCAATCGTGACTAACGTTTTACCAAACCGTCTTCAAACTTATGACCACTAATGTTGCTTTGGATTTTATATTCACTTGTACACTTGTCTGATGCCTACCTAACTACCTGTCTATCTATCTACTTATCAAATCCAAGCAACTTCAGGTTACTTCAACCAATCAAGGCAACTTTAAGTACACCTCTTTACGAGCGGTGAACTAGAAGCCACAAAGCAACGCGACGCGTATGTTTCGCTAGTATGGCTGCTCAAAAGTCATCAACAAAATCAGCACAATGAGCATAATTGCTTCGATTTTGCACACGTTTTTTCTACACAAAGTTACATGAGTGTGTGTCGATGTCGTTGTTGTCCTCTCCTTTATACTTATTTTTGTTATTATTGTTATTTCGTTTCAAGTACAATTTCGCTTAATGATTCAAGGCACGTCAAAGATGAAGAAAAAAAAATGGCCGCAGTATAGGTAGATACATAATAAAATGGTTAACAAAAAAATGCAGGCACTTGTTAAAAGTTGGCACATTGTTGGCTGAGATTGTTAGCCAAACATACGCGACAACTTTATTACAAAGAAAGAACTCAACAAGCTGTACTCCATCAGTCATCACTCATCAGTCATCGCTCATCAGGCGAAAAGGGAATTTTATTGCAGCAATGGTCTTGCGATCGGCGATATTTGAAAATTCGCAATCAATTGTCCAAAACGCTTGTGAAACGAAAGAAAAAAAAACTTTCTTTCGAAAGTTGTGATCATGTTTGATTTATAATGTTACCCCGCACAACATCAATTGACGATATAATTGATTGGAGTGGTAATAGGGTTATAACCAGGCAATGTGCAAAAGGCGAAGGTTGGCTGTAGTTATGGATTGAAAGTCTCTAGGGAGTTATGCAATTTGAATGTCGAATCGGTTGAGAGGAGTTTGAAATGGTTAGATTGGGTTAGGGGACAGCACCCCAAAGCCATGGAAGACTATTTCGAGAAGTCTTGAAATCGGTTGATGTATCTTCTTAAATCTGGTAGGGGTATCGTCCAACAATGCTCCCATGCAGGAGAAGCGGCGTTCTTGTTCTTGGAGGACTAAGAGATGTTCAACCGAATAATATTTGCTCTTCATCCCTGTATCTTCTGCAGAGATCATTTCAAAAGATGGCTAACCAGTTGGCCATGTTTTCAATGGCGGAATGTCTGGTTGTTACCTTGACAAGCCCTCGAATTTGGTGACCTATTACTTTTTTTGATATCAATTGAGGGCCACAAGCTCTGGGTTATGTCACTACCATAAGTCTTGCTCCTTTGCCAAATTTAATACGAAATTTTCAATGAAGCTCTTAGTTCCGTTGAAAGCTGCCTGTCAACTGTAGTATGTCCAATTCAGAGACGCATCTGGCAAGTTTATCGGCTGTCTTCACGTTAAATGAAAACGATCAAGGGATATCATTTTCACTAAACATGTCTCTATCATATCTGTGGCAATAGACAGAGACTGCTATTGTCGAAACGATATCGTTCGATCGTTTTCATTTTACGTGATGTGGCCCAAAATAGTTCACATCAGTACTGTGTGCCGAAAGGCTGACTTATGAATTAAAAATGCATCAAATTGGAGCTAATCGCTTTAACTGCTGTATGATAGTCCAGGAGTAATGTAATTTCCATTACCCACTAGTAGTTCAGTTGACAGTTTGCGGCACTTTATTAACCGCGTAGATCTTACCGCACAAAACGCAGCAATAATCTGCCAGTCAGTGTAGGCTTGTTGATACTTGTAGTTCTTTTTAGAAGACTTCTGGCCCCGTTCTCCTCTCTATCTTTGAGCCACCTGTGAAGTTGGGTATATACCTTTTATAACAAAGCACGTTCCTCTCTCTCTCAGGTATAGAGACTTTATAGATTCCTTGTCAAAGTCATGCCCTTTTTTTCTTATAGTCCGCGAGTGACAAAGATCGCATTGATTAAAGTTGTCAAGTATACATGCAAGTGGCCACAAAATCAGGTCTTCAAAATTTGATTGTCTGTTAATCGGAGAGCACATTTACGGCTGCCACGGTCTTAGGGTATAAGTTCGATGGGTGGTAGGTTTCGAAACGTTTCAAAACCTAGTTCTGTGGCCTATGTCACCATCTTACAAATTTGTTTTTACAAGTATTTTTTTAAAAGTGTCAAAATCGGTTTTACCAAAATTTAATTTTTCTACAGATTTTCGGAAAAAAACTTGTAACCTTTATACCTTCCTCAAATTATTGAGGTGGGAATTTGTGTTGTAACAGCCTCCCAACAAACAATCGAACCATAGGTCAGAATAGGTTTTAAAATCCCGGTATACAACCAACGCAGAAAGTCCGTTCTAAGGCCCACTTCGAAAGTCTTTGTGTAGGCGTAAAAATAACCTAGTCATTTCTTCTTTACAATTCTTTGCAATTTATTTTGGAGTTGAACGCAATATCCAGATTCGGATGATAGATTAGGACGAATGCCTTTTAATTTTAGTGGTTCCCATGGTGTCTTATTTAAATCACGGTATAAAAGACGAGTTCGGTTAACTGACAGACCTTTGGTCCCCGTTCCAATTTCCATAGTTCTGAATACGCAGATTCCATAATTTCGCTAATGATAGGAAGAGAATTTTTGAAAATTAGAATAACTATGTCATCTGCCTAAGAAAGTCTTCAGCTCAAATCTCTTCTATTTCTCATTTCATTTGACAGATTAGGTAGGACAAGTCAGGCTCAAACTTAAAGATCTATTGAAAAATGAAAAAAAAAAAGCCGAATCGCCGCATTCATAAACGAGCTTAAAAGTTACGGAACTAAGTTGGTTTTAAAAATTATGCACGTTTGGGGATTATATTTTTTTCTTTGAAAATTATCAACATTTGACGTTCGGCTCTTAGCAATCAGTCTGGAAAAACTTAGTTCTAATAGACATGCACTGTACCTAGTGGAGAATACGAATACAGTTGCCGATGTAGTCAAACCAGCAGAGGCTATTCAGCTATTAACATCTGCTTGAAATTTTCCGAACAATGTTTCAAACTTTTAAGTTTAGGAAGTTTGAGAAAGACAAAAATGTTGAAATAACTCTCTTCCAAGCGACTGTCTGAATACATTTTTTTATACTTTTATTAAATTTTTTTTTAAATTTTTTAAAAAGTAAAATGAGTTGTATATGAATTTCTACATTTTTTAATGTTTTTATTTACAACTAGCTGGACCCGTGCTCGCCTTGCCCGCTCGCACAAAATTATATTTGGTTATGTGTATGTATATATTTTCACTTCAAAAAATACATTTTGGCTAAAAACTGTTCCTAAGGACGTGGCTATAAACGACATAGCCTATAGCAGTCTCACAGTCTTAAGGAACATTTAAAAAAAGTTTCATCGAAATCTGTCCAGTAGTTTTCAAGTTTTTAGCTGACAAAGAAAATGCCTACATTTTTATTATATGTAAGGACTAGGTATATTTTGTTCTTTAATAAAATGTTCATGATGATCAATTGAAAGAGACGAATGCGTTCCGTTTTATATGTGTTCATCTTTTTGAGATTTTACTGTATATATTTTCAAAATGAAATTAAAAGTCTTTCCTGAAAAATTCTGATGTGACCCAGACGGAAGAGGTTAATAAAGATTTTCATTATTTTAGTGCATTTTTTAAATATTTATTTTCATTAAAATTTTGGTTGGTACACTCACTAAAAATATCTAATACTTCAACCTCATGTGAGGTGCAAAGACAGCTCATTAATAAATTTTGCCATTAGAGATGGCTACACCTGAATTTATTTTTCATATTTCACCTCTACTGTATTAACTCATAGTAGGTAGTTAAAAAATATATTTTTAGTTTAGACAGAGAGTGGTTGGTAATGCTGGA
Organism: Cheilosia soror; assembly: GCA_949372485.1. Lineage (NCBI taxonomy): Eukaryota > Metazoa > Arthropoda > Insecta > Diptera > Syrphidae > Cheilosia > Cheilosia soror. The sequence goes on from OX443561.1 coordinate 104,482,768, forward strand.
ATGTAGGAAAGGTTTTCGCCATAATTAGCGAAATTATGGAAAATACTCCAATCAATAACAAGGACTTGGGGTCAACTTGAGTAAAACCCAACTGATGCTATATTCACCACCAAAACCAAAACTATAAAGGTACCTGTCCATTTAAGAGTAAAAATGCTGCGAGCAGCTCTCAAGCAGCTCTCGAGAGCAAACTCGCAAGTGGACATAGTCTTGAGAGTAGTTCGCGGAGAGTTAACTTTTTACTCTCGAGATTCGAGCCTTTTGAAAGTCACTCGCAAGTGGACACATGTTCTGGTCACTATCGGAGATTAGCTCGCAAAATTCCAACATGGTTCGTATTTTGGGAGCAGCTGTCGAGAGTCGACATGGCAAAACAATGGGTATCGGAGGAAATAAATCAACTCATAGTATTACCAATACAGACTCACAAGCAATACCATGGCTTCCCTTAATTTTGTATACTTTATAAAAATATTTGGCCCAACAGTTTGAATTAATATTGAAATATCATTACTTGTTGTCAAACGGTTAAAATACCTGAAGTCCTGATGAGCATCTTCAATTTGAAGTTCTCTTGTAAGAGCAGACCCTTTACCGAGTTGCCGACGACGATCTGCCTATGGTTTAATCCAGCATTTCCATTCTTTTCGTTAAGAACAGTCCTAATAATTATTAACGCAGCGGCAACCTTTTGCTTCTAGGAATACATTTTAACTGGTAACTAGCAGTAGCAGACGAAATATATCGAGTGGACACGGTTATGAGAGTACTCTCAGGGAATCTACTCTCAAAATGTTATCAAAGAACTCGCGACCGCGAGATTAAAATCTCGAAATTATTACTCTCAAATGGACAGCCACCCGAGAGTAACTCTCGAGAGTTTACTAGCGAAAGTACTCTCAAATGGACAGGCACCTTAAGGCGAGGTACCTATAAGTGATTCTAGATCCCAAGCCAATTGTAAACTTAACTTAAGAACTCGTGAAGAAGACTTGCATAGATATGCAATAGAATCTTCAGAGCTGTGTAAGCAAGCCAATAAATGCACATGGTGTTCATTGGGCATCGCAGGCGCTCTACGGTCAACACCGCATCAGCGGCCCTCAAAGCCTTTCTTCATGTTTTCCCTCTAGAGATACTTTCATAAATTGATCAGTTCAAGGTTCCACTGATTTAGGTTCCAGGGCATATCAACGTTTATGAAAACGATTATTATGATGAATTGGCCAGGGAAGGCTCAGTCGTCGGCCCTCCAATATTCACTTGTGGAATCAGCTTAGCTTGGGAAGGGAAAAATCTCATCAGAATTCCTACTGAATGCCATCTTCAGATGGTGAAGGCTGGCGAACTGCGTCCTCAGCTAAAAAGATGTAGCCAAACAATAGCATGGAAAAACGAACCCGCCTTCTAAATAAAACACAAAAATATACCGTCAGAGTCATCTACTACTGACCTATAGAAGACCAGGCGACGGTAAAAAGAAGTCGTCTCACAAAATTTCATTCGCCTCAACAGACAGACAGACAGACAGACGGACATGGCTAAATCGATTCAGAATGTGATCCTGATTCAGAATATATATACTTTAAATGGTCTCCGGTGAATCCTTCTTGGGTTACAAACGTAATGGCAAAGTGAATATACCTTCCTGTGGAGGGTATAAAAAAAACTCCACTATGTATGCGCTTGTCCGGCACTAAGACCAAACTGTGAGCTCTCGGAAAAACATTTTTCTCCTCCCTTGAGGGGGTAATACTATTCTCAAAGAAAATGATTAAGGAACTAATCACCTTTTTGAACTCCACTAGATGTATCTATCTAGACCTCTCTTCTTCAACAACCAAATCATATGAGTTAAGAAAGGTGCTATTTGGGTCTTTCAAAAACTGCCACCCCTTTCTATCTATTGTGCTATTAGGTCATATACTCCTTTCAGTCGAAATCTATACGTTTGTACTTTCTACCGTAACCAAAAGGAATACCCGTAGTAAGGACTTACTAATCGGTGGGCAAATTAAAAGGTCGTTGAGCTTCAATTTTGACAATTTGGTTTATTTTTTAAAATTTTATTTAATAAATTCCAAACACTTGTTCCATTCATCAATTATCTTGGAAATGGTATTATTTTTGGGGACTTGTCCTTTATTTTCGCTAAAAAAATTTCGGTCACGTCGTCACTGGCTAATGCGTAAGCATAAAACTTAAATTTCAAACTTGTGCCTGCACTTGGAATCGTACACACGTACATATCAATTAATTTGAAGGACTTTGTCATTTAAAATTCATCCAACACAAATCTTCGCGTTTCCTTTCCCCCCAAAAAAAAAAAGGAATGAAAACTCGTTTTATTTTTAACTCTTTTGCTAATCTCCGCTCTTGACGTTGTTGAAAAATAAACTCTTCTTCTGATCGGCAATACAAATCCAGAGAAAAGTAAGAACAAAACAAAAGCCTACCGAAAGTACAGACAAAATCCAAAAAAAAAACCTGTTGAGATTAACAAGAGACCGTGTAGGTCGTTTATTGATAGGGAACAACAAAATAGTGTACCTGTTGTTCCCCCCGACAAAAAAAAACACGAAGAAGAAGAAAGAACGCCATCAAAACAAAATAATATCCAACACAAGTTTTGAATTTGTGCTTCCTTTCACTTAAGTGCGGTGATACAAAATACACATACATACGAGTATTCACCATAAAGGTAGGCTTACACGTTTAAACATCTTCCTTTGGGGCATTCCTTAGCCCCGGGCTTCAGACATGAATTATAAATTAAATTTAAACTACCAACAATTCTTTGTAATTAATTTGCATATTTCATTTCGAAAGGTTTTATTTTTTTTTTGTGCGTTGATTTTTGATTGATGGCACTCGTAGATAAATTTCACATGTATTCATGAAACTATAAATCTACCGTTAGGAGAATAAGGAAAAACACCATTAGCATGTGGCCATATACGGCGTGCTTGAAGCGCTTGGGCCGGCTCTAGATAGAAAGGTTAATTTCACGATGTGGATGTGAGTTGATTTGTTGTGGTCAATTGTTGTTTGTTTGCCGTGTTGTGGGTTGTCTATTTTGCCTGAGGTCTGATCAAATAGGCAGCGCAGAAATATGAAAGGATTAACGGTTAATTTTGAGATACTATTTTTTTTCTTTTAGCAATTATGTCAAGGTTTTTCGAGGGGATTTCATTTTGAACGTAGGCTTTTATGAGATTCATCAGCAAACCGAAATGTATTTATCTAAAGGAGAGAGACCGTTTCCAGTGAACGTGATCCTATGGGCAGTGATGATGCGAGACGTGACAATCTTGGGGTTTTGTAGATTTCCGATAGGTTTTGTAGATTTCCGATAGTCCTAAGTCCTAAGTCTGAAGAAACTAATCGTTTGGCATCCTTTATAAGCATGGCGTTACTTTCGTATAAAGAGCGATAGATTTGTTGCCATTTGTAGGGTATTTAGAAGGTACAAATACTCGTAAGCTTGTTAGATTATGGACAAGTGAAAGATGTGCCATTGTGGAGCTTTGGTAAGCCAGTGGGTGGCTCGTGTATACCTTCGTATGTACTAATAGTTGATGGAATTATGGATGTGGGCTGACGGGGTTAAGTGGGATTTTCGCATGGACGGGTATGGATTTTTGTAGAAACTCTTGTACTTACAAATTTCTAATCGAAATAGTGGATTTGTTCAAAGAATGGGTCTTCGAATTACGTTCACATCATCTTTTTCAGCATGACAACCGACGTATGGTCAGAGTCAGATACCTACGTTAACTATTTTCGTGAAGTATTTTTTTCTAGAGAGAGAGAGAGAGAGAGGGAGAATCCAAACATGTCAGTCTGGTAATTCGTCCATATCGTGTCTGTCGGGCACATCAGTGAAATATTGGGATTTCTATTATCTGCCTTTACTCCGATATCCACATCTTTTTCCACTACGAAGTGTTTTTTTTAATCTCAAAACCTATAGAAACAGCATAAAGGAGCAAGTTACCCGCGACACAGAAGAACTCAGACCCAACTCGTCCATTGTACTATCAGGAAGCAAGTCCATATAAGTATTACCCATTTTATTGAAATTTCTTTGACTTTCGAAGAAAGCCTACTCGAAGTTTTCATTCTCCTTTCGTTTTGTATATGGCATATAAGTGCAACAACCCAATCTTGGCCACAGAACACTCCAATCCGCTCATGTCGAGGTTAAGATTCTGCGAACCGAGGCGCTTCAAAAATTTCGTCGTCTTTATTAGTTTCCCCGGAATCCAGCAGAAGTAACGCGTCTTAGGTCTTCACAGTGACTACAAAGAAAGTGGCCTCTAATTTTCGGAACCATTTTGACAAGCCATTTAATGGTTTGCTGCGAAGCGCACATAAGGGTTCCATGGCTTTAGACCACAGTTCCACAGCTCTCCACTCACAGTTCTGCCTCCGCCGACAGCTCCCGTAGACGACTTTTGCAACTTGCTATCATCGACAGATTTTTCTATACAACATATAGATCGTCAGGACAGAAATAGTAGCTTCGTTGTAGGAAGCTTTCTTTTTTTTCTTCCCTCGGATATGGGTACTGATACGGGATACTGGTACATTTGCTAGTATAGAAGCGGGAGCAGCTAAAATGGGTCTAGCGGTCAATGGGGCCAAGAAGGCTTCGTAGAATTGGACAAAAGGTCGCAATCCACTGCTATAACTTTGAAGTAGTAAGTGTAAGGGACTTTGCCTACCTCGGCTCTGCTATAAATTCTGACAACAACATCTCAGAAGAAATTAAACGAAGACTAATCTTGCCAACCGCTGTTTTCTTGAAAAACAATTGAAAGCAATTGAGTAGTAGAGCGCCATCACGAAGCTGAAGCTTGGACTCTATCTAAAGCGGATGAAGATATCCTCGATCGCTTCGAGAGTCTTCGTAAAATGTTCGGTCCCGTTTGCGTTGACAGACGTTTGCGTCACTATACGAGCTGTAGAAACAGCGACATCGACCTGGTCAAAAAAAAAACATACAAATTTAAGTTCCACATATACTCTTATGTGACAGTTTATGCCTTACAAAAAGTAGGGCATAAGAATTTAACTAGAACTTAAATCGTTATGAGTCGTATCAGCAAACGGCCCTAAGTCGTTTAAGATGGCTAGGACTTGTCTTCGAGTCTAACTCGGAGGGACAACGCAGTAGAGGAAGACCTTGCCTTAAGTGGCGCGCACAAGTCGAAGGCGACCTCAACCAACTAGGAGTCTAACTGGAGCGGCTTGTTAGTTGTGGCCTCGGTTCACCCCGAACTGTAGAGCCGCCTAAGTAAGTAAGTAGGGATACGGAAAATTTCTTAGATACTTGTTGTTTTCAGCCAAATTACGACAACTTGTGTTGGGACCTTTAAGCAGCTGAACATCTGTCTTAACTACGACTTCTTGGCGCGGGTGGGCGGCTTATCAATATAATCATAATGATGCATCCCCCCTGCACCATTCGCTGACAAATTTTCCAACCCTTCAAAGGAATCTGGCGGTTTTAATGAAGGTAACGTCTGCTACTTCTATATCAGGGATGGAAATTCTTCTGTTTGCCCTTATGAGCGGACTGCTTCTAGGAGAGCGTCTTTAGCACAATTGTCCACTCCACAGTTTAACATGGTCTTGACAAAGTCGTTGGAAGTTTGGCCGCTCGTTCATCTTCATCGAAATCTCCTAATCTTTTCAGCCGGCTTCTAGAGTCTCTTGCATTTTTTTGAGGCTTTTCACTCGAGGTACTTGATTGATTGTTATCTAGTTATCAGACTTCTTTCCAGTAGTATTGTCGGAAAGGATAGTACAGCGTTACACACCCTACAGATCTTAAATTCTTCACCTCGACACTTGAGGGAGCAAATAGTAATAGTATGTAGTAGCAGATTTAAACATTATGTTGTTTTTATTCAAGGGTTGAACTTAAAAGACCCTCAATAATTATTATTTCCCGCATTCAAAAAAATTCCATTCCACAGTTCATTATGCTGGTGAATTTCTTTGATTCCATTCTACAAATCTCTCTCCAAATGCCATAAATCACATAAAAAAAATTCTGATTAATTGAGAGTTCATATGTCTCACACAAATCACTTATTGCTTTTCAAATTAAATTACACGATAAAATATGAGCAACATTAGGTTCACACGTGTAGATGCAAACATACTTTTTGCCATTTGCGTAGAAAAAAAATCACCCCCCCGAGTCCTTAAAATGTATAAACACTTTTTTTCTGTAATATGAAAATCATTTTCCATTAAGAAATTTGTTTTTGAAAAAAATATTCAATTTATCAACGTGTGTTACTCATGGGAGGATTCAAAATTGAAACAAATGTTCGTACTTCAATCGAAATTCAAATGTATTGCTGCTTTGCAAGCATGTTGCCCATACAATCGTTGAAGCCGTAAACACAATTTGTTTCTATTTATTGAACAAATTTCAATTTGAAATAGATGAGAATATAAAGAAAAGTTCGTATCGACGAATATTGAGACGAACTTGGTGAGAGAAATGAAAATGAAAGTGACGGTTGCACCCTATTAAAATTGAGTCATGACGGTGATGAATTTTGGGTTTTTAGTAACCTGTACCAACAAAATAAGGCAAAGGTGCCGACAATGTTTTCACGTTGTAACGTTGGCGGGAAATATGTCAGCTTCTTCGTCAGCAAAAAGATTATTTCTACAAAAGTAGATGGCGTACCACAAGGCTGTATACTATGACCAGTACTTTTTTTGTATGCTCTTGGGAAGTTAAAATGTCGGTCGGTAGGTTGGTTAATCAATTTTTAAACTATCCATATTACATACAAGCAGACTGTATTTAAGACCGTCATCATCTCACTCAATCTGCATGGCGCAGAATCATGGAATTATCAAAGGAGGATGAAAATCTCCTTGGTTGCTTTAAAAGCAACAATTTTTCGTGTGATTTTGGTCCCCTTTGTGTTGACGAGCTTTGAAGGAGGAGATTTAACAGCGAACTCTACGAGCTTTACAGCGACATCGACCTGGACAGAAAAGTCGGCATCGTCTAAAATGGCTGGGACATGTAGAGCGAATGGGCACCAACGCTCTGTTTGAAAACTCTTCTATTTCAACCCGAAGGAACAACGCGATAGAGGAAGACCTTGCCTTCTGTGGTGCCCGCAAGTGGAAGGGGACATCAACCAACTTGGAGGGCGCAACTGAAGACAGTTATCCAAAGATAGCGATAACTGGAGAGGCGTACTGGTTGAGGCCCAGGTAAGTAAGTGACACCTAAGTAAGTATATGTATTACGTTTGCTTTATTAAACGTGATTCTCAGCACAGTAAGACAAAGTCTCAATGAAACAATTCAGAGGGAAGGGAGGTCTTCACCAGAAAAACCGGCTGCGAAATCCATACTGACCGTCGTTATGAGTGGCCCTGTAGGTATTTGACAATTTCGACATTTGTTGCCTTATCCATTACCTTGGACAGCATGCACAGTGGACAGTAGAGCACGATAGTTTTGCGGCATTTCCTTTCTTTTTTGGGAATCGGTTTATTGGGAGAAGTCTTGCAACAAGAAGGAAAACTATTTATAGAGTACGACAAGTTGAACAGCTTACATAGTACCTACAGGTGTAAATTCGAGTGCACAGTTTTTGAGTACTATGTCTGGATTTCATCGGGTCCTGTTGCCTTTTTTTACAATCCAGGTCTTTAGAGATGTATTAAATTGCTCTTGGTCGAATTTTTACATCTGTCATATGATTCCACCCATAGGACAGATAGCTGCTCAAATTTTGCAGAATCCGAAGTAGAATTCTCGCGAAAAAATGGAAAAAAACATTTTTGACTTTTCTGTGTGTTGTAACTAGCGATCTGTCTTTCTTCACTGAAGGGAAAGGAAGATCGACTGCTTATTGCCCTTGCCATAGACTGCAACTCACTCGATCCTTTAGGAAATACGTTTTTTGTGATTCTCGCGTTATAAATAGGCTTTTATGCTTCTACAGTTTGGTTGCACAATATTTCCGAGACAGAGTTAGAACTTTTCTGTTTCGATTTTTTTTAACCGCTATTCCTTGAATGTCATGTTCTTCGCTGTGGTGGCTTGCTTGCATTCTTTTTTAAAATAGGGTTTTGTAGAACCTATTCGATTAGTGGAATGAAGAATATAAAGTTGAAACTCAAGTTCAAGTACAAGTTATATCAGTTATAGCTTTCACGCTTATCAGACCAAAATTTAGGCTATCCATTGTTTATTTACCCAATATGTAATAATAACTACGAGTAAACTCGTAAAAGATAGTATATTAGTTAAATTTCAACCATCTGCACGTTTCATTCTCCTTCGTTCCGCTCCATAACAGAAAAAACGAGACACAGTGAAGTCTGAACAAAAAAATACATTTTGGTCAAAACCACTCCCAAAAATTTGGCGTGACAATGAACGACATATCCAAAAAACTTCTCGAAAACTTAGGAAACATTTAAGAAAAAGTTTCATCGGAATCTGTCCAGTAGTTTTTACACCAACCGGTAACATACATACACATTGAATTAAGCAAAGTTTTATTATATGAAGGGATTATCTGGCTCTGAAGTATGTACTTGCCAGAATCGAGATTGTTGCGCAAATTTGTAGGACTGCCTGTAAGTCGAGTAAGGTTGCAACAAATTTCGAAGCCTTCAGCTTGTTTTCCTATGTTGGTGGGAAATTTTAGTTGCCGAGAATAGTTGGACTTCGGAGGCATCTGTATCCAGCTAATCCTACCGGATAAATGATGAAATAAGCTAACCAAGCTTCCTAGAGCCTTGTCCTCTTTAGCCATAAAGATCGTAAGGTACCATCTCAGATATTCTTCGTCGCGTTAGATCTACTACAGCAAAATGTGCAAAATGTGTTAGAACTTTGGATAATGTGGTATAAGCTGACGGATGTCCCGAGATTTTGTTTAATTTCCAGAATAAGGTAGCTCACGGCGTGTATCTATTCCGCCGGAAATTGGTGGAGCATGTATCTTCTTTGTGTATTTCTCGTACTTGACAAAATTCCACACCATACAGGCACTCGAAATCCATTTGTATAATTGAAAGCCTGTATAGTTTGTAAACACTGTCGGTCGTAGGTGTAACAAGGCATTACTTCCCTCAGACTATATACGAGTATGGTAAACAAAAATTTGGTGATTACATCCCACTAAACAAACAAAAGTATATTTCAACCATATTCAGTGATGACTTTTCCATATGCGAAAACTCAGTTTTAAAGATGATGTCATACAAACTGTCTTCATTCTATCTTTCACCTCTTCATCGTTATTGCCGGCTTCAGTATATACCGCATGACATACGAAAAAATAATGAACAAAAAAAAAATGCCAAATCACCGCAGGCTTTTATTATAGAAATATATATTTTTGCTGTTCACTTCATTTTGGTTTTTCGTTTCGAATTATATACTTAAAATTGTGATTAATCATCGCACTTGTGTTGGACATACACTCAGGGACTGTACATAAGCATACAACAGTCATTCAAAGTCTAAATGGTATTTATCTTTTAAGGACACTATTTTATGCGATCAGCTTACGACTATATGTGTAAAAGATACAGCCTTAAACTTGGAACAAGCAAAATGCGGTTGTAAGATTTTGATTTGCAATAAAATGGGAATTACCCATCATGTGTGCCAGCAACGCGCTATAAACCAATTAATTTGGCTCATACTGTGTACAACTTTTTACTCCTCGTGTTTTTCTTAGTTTCCTTCTTCTATCCTATACATAGTTAGATTTACTGGCGATTATACTGTAGCAGTTAATTTTAATTAGTTTTTGACGTTGTGGAGGTTCTTTTTCGCGAACAGATTATCTACGGGCTTATACTTTTATTTTTTATGTCTTCTAGGTTATTCGGTGGACCACCGAGGTGTAGAGTTTTGATTTGTATTTGTCACGTGCTTTAAATCGTTATTTGCAAAAGAAGAAAGTAACCCAAAGGCGGACCATTTATTAAGAGTTGCTATTTGAATTTTGATGATAATTCATGCCAAAAGGTCCAGAGTTTTAAGACTTGTGAATTAGGTACTTCCACTTCTTAGTTCCTTGGTTAAAAAAAAAAAATTATTACGAGCGAAGTCGTAAAAATGATCAATGCGACAGACAGACCTACGTCTCAATACTGTTTGTTTAGGTGACGACATTTTCAAGGATTAAAAATGAGCCTGATTGGAACAGATCTTCAATCTTCACAGTATATTTTATGGCTTTCTAGTTGTTTATTGCTTGATGTGAGGGGTTGTGCTATAACATCAACATCAACATCAAGTTTGGTACTTCCAATCGAATCGTTTTGAGTTCACTGATCGAAGTGCTTTGGACCTGAATTTTCACTGCTAAGACTCTGAGACGGTACAATGGAAGACAAGTCAACGTCCACTAAAGTGATCTAGTGAAAATTCAAATCGTGCCAAAACTTTATGCAAGAGTAGACACTTTGAATGCAAATTACTGCGCGTCACTTGATTGAGGCCGTTTCAAATTTGCATGCGTGCACATTGTACAGCTGGCTGATTTTGATTTAATTAATTTATTTATTTATTGTAAAAGTTATATTAAAACATTTACAAACAAAATTGTTAATAAGGAAAAATTTTGAAATATAAATTAGCGAAAGTGCATTTTCTGCAACGGTTCGAAACTTGTGTATTTGTTTTTTTGCAATTACTGTCCATAGATGGCACGGACAAATTTAACAACATTTTCATCATTTTCAAGATTTCTTATTTTATTTTATTATAGAAAAATATTTCACGGTTGTAGTTGGTATGCGGGACAATTTTTATAGAGTACCGAGTGTAGTATCTTGAAATACTGTATAAATTGTCAGAATTTTAATGTATGCTCACACTGTATAAAATGTCAGATTTAATAAAATAAAACTTACTTTACACTTACTTTACATTTATTCAGGATACTACACCGAGATTTTTAGACTTTCTGGGGTTGTTTAAATGGCAAAAGAGCCTATAAACAGAACGAAAATACTGAAGAAACAACCCTACATTGTTGTTGCGACATTTGGGTGTAGCAACTCTAGACAGAGAGGATGTTTTCAATACTAGAAAGGATATTCTATGGAATAGGGACATATTTGCAACTGGCAGAACTATAAAGACCACCGTATGGGTAATTGTTTTACTCATTCTTTCCAGATGTTAAAGGCTTCGTTTTTGCTTCGACGGATGCGGCCAGTTCGCCACCAGTTCGGATTGAACCAGGACCACAACTAATATGCCTTTGCAGCAGTGCTACGTGAAAGGAGACCCTCTTAATTGCGCCAACTATAGAGGCATCAGTCTTCTCAACATCGAATAAAATCATATCTGCTGTACTGTGTGAACGACTGAAACCATTTGTCAACGAACTGATTGATCCCTATCAGTGTGGTTTTGGACCCGGTAAGTCCACAACCGACCAAATATTCACACTACGACAGATCCTGGAAAAACCCAAAGAATACATCCAAATCGATACTCACCATCTATTTATCGACTTTGAGGCCGCATATGACAGCATTAGGCAGCTATACAGAGCCAGTTTTGGCATCCCTGCCAAACTTCTCAGATTGTGCAGAATGACAATGGCGAACGCTCGCTGCTCCGTAAAGGTCGGAAACAATCTCACCGAGACCTTTGATGTCAAAAAAGGATTTAGACAAGATGATGCACTGTCATGTGACTTTTTCAACATAATTTTTGAGCAAATTATGCGAAACTCTCAAGCCAACACTAGTTGCACAGAATTTTCCAAAAATCTGTGCAACTACTTGCATACGCTGATGACATTGACATAATTGACAGAACGCAGCGAGATGTTACTGGTGCATTTGTGAGTAGAAGCACATAAGCGGCAAAAATGGGTTTTGAGGTGGTTAGGGACTTTGTCTACCTCGGCTTCGCTATAAATTCTGATAATGGTACATTGACACCACAAGAAAAATGAAACAAAAAGGCCTTGTCAAGTAAGGAGACTCTATCTAAGACGATCATCATCCAAGTCCTTCTTTATGGCGCAGAATCATGGACATTATCAAAGGCGGATGAAGATCTCCTTGGTCGCTTTGAACGCAAAATTCTTCGAGTGATTTTCGGTCCCGTTTGCGTTGACGGGCTTTGAAGGAGGAGATTTAAGAGCGAACTCTACGAGCGATGTCGCCCTGGTCAGAAAAGTATATGTATCATTCTACTAAGCTGACTAGGACATGTAGAGTGAAAGGACACCAACACTCCGGCCCGAAGAGTCTTCAATTCCAATCCGGAGGAACAACGCAGTAGAGAAAGATCTCGCCTTAGGTGGGGCGTATAAGTTGAAGGGAACCTAAACCAACTTGGAGTGTGCAACTGAAGGCGGTTAGCCAAAGGGTAACTTGAGAGGCGTGTTGTTTGAGGCCCAGGTCCACTCCGGACTGTAGAGCCATCTAAGTAAGTAAGTAGTGTTACTTGAAGTCCAAGAGGAGGTATTTGGTATTTCATTTCGCGGATTTCAAAACCTCTTCCGGTAGGTGTGTATGTAAGCTCTACTTACTCTAGCCACCTTCGGCGATGGATGGGATGGGTATTTTTATTTTCGCCACCTCCAGAAAAGATTTGAAAAATATCCGAGAGTATACCTGAGAAGTGCTGTCGCGAAGAACTCAAGGCTACACAGCACAAGGTATCGCTCTACTGATATCCGAGACGTAAAGGCATTACGGGCAATAAGAAAACAGACGAATTAGCAAGACAAGGTGCGACAGCTGTTTTAGAACAAGGTGATTCATCTGTGTACATCCCGCCTTGCACACTCAAGCTTGAAGCAGGGAAAAAAGCCACAAGAGCGGCGGTCGCTAGATGGGCCAACTTGAACACTCGTAACACTACAAAAAGGCTATGGACTTCCTTTAACGAAACCAGAACGGAGATTATATTACTGTAGGGTAGGAAATCTTTGCCCACCCTCGTAGGAATCATAACGGGGCACAATACTCTGAGGTACCACATGAAGAAAATAGGCTTAACAGAAGAAGAACTTTGTACAATGTGTCAATGTTGTCGGAGTCCTCCTCGCCAGCCCACAAACCTAACCTAACCTATACCTGAGAAAGCCTTCTTAATGCAGACGTTCAGACTCGGCATAAAATTGCAGGTCCTTTCGGTCGTTCCAAATACAATTAAAAAAAAATAACCAACCAAACGAATGGCAGTCAGAAGCTAGGCCTTGTTGGGGCTACTATTTATTTAGTATTTATTTTACAAGAAGCCCCAATTAGACGTGAATCCGACCCCGAAACGTTGTGCTTAAATTTGTCAAAAATGTATACAAACATTTTGTAACTAGTATGCTTATAGTAAAACCGCACAAATTCACACCCAAATAAAACGTAAGCCCAACATCCTATTAAAAAAATTTTAAAGCAATGATGATTTTTTTGACATTTACGGATTGTGCCAGGTACCGCTTTAGGAGTTTTCCTTTAAATTGTTTTAATTTTTAACTCTTTTGCAACAACTTATGGGTTAGGTATGTGGCAAGAAATACAACAACGACAGACCACACTCTTCAAAGGGCTGTCAATCGTGGCACAACTACATAATTCAATCCTTCCAAACGATAGTGGTAGCATTTCGAAAGAAAAACTTAAATCTCTGACACTTTAACCAGGCTAATCAGCTCTTTTACAAATGACAAGCTGTTGTCAATTCTTGTTTCTATGGTTGGTTTTTTTTTCTTCTGATGTTTCTATGACACCCTCTTTGAAAGCGAACTTATACACCCAATTAAGACATGCGTATCTTGTTTTCGAGTTATCACCAGTCAACCTACGACTTCCCAGAATGCGAACATGTCTATTTTACTGCCTTGAAGGTAAACTAATGTCTGATGCTGAAACAGCCGGTTTAATTAAGAAAACCATTATCCTCTCTTTAATGGTTTGTTTTTTTGGTAATTTAATATTATTCATAAAAGGAGCTGAATAAAATTTCATACCCCGGAGAAAAAACCCCACTGAGCCTCGGATATGATAAAGTATTTATTTATTTATTCGGGATATTGTGTTATTAGATTACCTGCAGTACAGTTACGAGTATATGCCAACCAACAGAAAAAGATAAACCAAGTCACCGCAGAGTATGGAAAAAAGGGCTCCTACTTGTGTTTGTCTACCACATAAGGGAATGAGTTTTTGGAAAGTAAACATAAATTTTTCATCAATATTGATTGATGGAATTGGTTAAGATTTCCCTGTGGGATCTTTAAATAAACAAAAAAAAAAAATATTTTCCAACGAAAAAGATAATCGCTGTCTTATCCTTTAAAAGCATACCACCTCAAGTGTCGAGGGAAATTTAAAAAAAAAAATACTAAAGAGCTTTATAGAGGTTGAGATTTTAGGAGCTGCTGTTTTCCCAAAACAAAATATACTTATCCTTATTGCTAATGCACTTCCTAAGACCATATTTCCTCCACCTTATCCCACAATCTAGAAAGGAAACATCGCAAAATAACAGAAGGAGCAAACAACAGAAAAAATCAACCACCATTCGCAGCTGCAAGGAACTTGCATCAATGCTGTGCCTTAACTGCTACTGGCCAACTTCATGGGAACCTGTCAAATCGAGCCGGTAAAAAAAAAATTCGCTATTATTTCGGCTGATACGTGTGTTTTAAAAAAAAGAACATTACTTATCTATTGCCTTGCGGACGGGATGAGAAGCAAACACCACCTGCTTTGTTTTAACAGGTGATGTCCTTTTGTTTCACTTTCTGTTAGCGGATGTCCGTTTTAAATTAGATTTGAAAGAAGTAATAACTCTTATGGCTTTGGCATTATTTTTATTTTCCGCTGGTGCTGTCTAGGATCGATAGCGGTGAAGGGAACGTGATAAATGATGTCTCACCGCGAAGGATAAATGTACACCTTATAGAGACTGGCGCAGATAGGACGTTTGTAACAAATTAGAATATTTAATTTGCCAGCGCGTTTCGTAAAAAGGATTAAATGGAGAGGTAGAATTTATTATGTGATAGGGTTGCGTTAAGGAGTATAGCTTAGAAGGTGCAATGATTAGGGCGTGTGTGTTTAACCGACAGCTGATTGTTGTTTTGTTTTAAATTGACAGAACGCCCCCAAGGATTTGGACAGGCTTATTTAATTGGAATTCGATTTGCAGATAATAAAAGCGACATAAGGCTAGGAAGACGATGCTATATATGCATTCGAATTCGACAGCTGCAAATATAGGCATAGACAGTAAGTGGGAGTAATCCAGCTTAAGCCAATGTTAAGTTGCATTTTGTGTTCATAATTGCACTGCATGCGAGTAATTCAAAACAAGCCGATCTTCAATTTCATGGAGGGGTGCATTTGAAGCATGGCTAAACTTAGGCGTATTTTTTGTATCGATTTTTGACATTAGCTTAAGTCTACTTAATCCTATTGTGGTTCATAAGAACCTTTATGCAAAGGGAGATCCATTGTGATTGGTGAAATAAAAAGGGGAGTTTGATTTAAGTCCATAATTCCTTTAAGTCCACCGGCGTTATTTGTTTTACTTTTTTTCTAAACAATCAACTACTGTCCATTACACAGGTTAAAACCCTCGAAACAGACAAACTGAAACTTAAGGTTTTATTGAAGAGAAACTTCCGAGGTCTGATGTAACGAAAATGCGACAGGTTGAAGTGAAATTTTTCTGGTTCGCTGGACAATTATTCTGAACTCCGTTGAAATGGAAGAGCGTGAAAAGTTCCTTTCGCGGCTCGTTAGACAGCAATTCCGAGGTCTGATGAAACGAAAATGCGACAGGTTGAAGTCAAACTTTTCTGGTTTGCTGGACAATTATTCTGAACTCCGTTGAAATGGAAGAGCGTGAAAAGTTCCTTTCGCGGCTCGTTACACAGCAATTCCGAGGTCTGATGAAACGAAAAGGCGACAGGTTGAAGTGAAATTTTTCTGGTTCTCTGGACAATTATTCTGAACTCCGTTGAAATGGAAAAGCGTGAAAAGTTCCTTTCGGCTCGTTACACAGCAATTCCGAGGTCTGATGAAACGTTAATTTGACAGGTTGAAATGAAACTTCTCTGGGCAATAATTCCGAATTCCGTAGAAATGAAAAAAATTAACAGTAAACGAGTGTAGGGTTCTTGTTCGCTCATTGGACAGTAATTCCGAACTGCGTTGAAACGAAAAAGCGACAGGAAACGGTAGGGATAGAGCGCATAAGAAAATTGGGACAGAATGATACATGGGAGAAAAATTAAAGGCGACAGACTTAACGTAGGGAACAAAAAGAAGACGCTAAGCTCATGATGGGTGGGACATTAGCTCGGAGGGTTAAACTGGGCGTCTCGTGGGTAAGTGTCTTGTGTTTAATTGTGACAACCCAAGGTATCCCTTAGTCTTATTCTATACATATAAAAAATTTTACTTTAGGCAAGAACGATTCGGAAATAACGTCTAAAAAAGTGCATAGCTCCTAAAAATAAACAACAAGATGGAAAAAAGGCCAAAAAGCATTTGCAGTTTAATACGTATTGGGGGCATTACGACTCCAAAAAGGGGGGAAGGGGTGGTGTGCAGGGGGGCTGAATGTCCTACATACATATTTCACTATTTATGCATTTCAGCGTATTATTTTGGGCGTTATTGCTTGGCATAAAAACGAATCTTGCCAAATAACACCCAAAATGTCGAATAATTTTGCAACAACAAATTGTATGAACTTTTTTTAGGCTTTATTGGCTAACGCCGACTTGCAAGACTGAGATTTGTCGCACTAGGACTCGATATAATTACTTGCAGATAGGTGTAAGTTCTAAGGAGCTTTTCCTTTGACTTTTTTTTAGTTTATTGCCTAACGCCGACTTGCAAGACTGAGATTTGTCGCACTAGGACTCGAGATACCTACATACTTGCAGATAGGTGTAAGTTCTGAGAAGATTTCACAAGACCCTTTTTGTCAGATGTTGGCGAGAGGTGGAGCTGTGTAATTTGTGTTTTTCCGGGGACCGAACTTGAGAGCCCTCGCTTAGTAGTCAAACTATCCATTAAGCCACTGCGCCCATTAGTTGAAAAAGAAGCTTATCTTTCTAATCTCAGTCTTTAAATATTTTGCTGATCTTAAGAAATTCGAGTGGAGTTCTATTCAGCTATTGAGTAGTAACGAAAAGCAACATGAACTTATTTGTGAGTGAAGCTAGTTCCATTTCGTCGGGAATGCATAGGTCCAGACCCTCTGAAACAACCACAAGGCTACCGCCATCTAATGCTAATGCTCAGACCTGAATTTTGAATTTGCGAAGATTTTAGTACAAATTTTAGGCTTCTCGAGGTTCCTAAGAACAAATAGAGCTCATTTATAGAAATTGAATCTTCATTGGTGGTAGTTCAATATCAGCGGATCATAGTTTTGCATCTTGGTGATATTTCGGGCTAATATAATATAGGAACAGCTGATGAAATGTGATTATTATAAACTGTCGGAAAATCTGTTAGCAACATGATCTGATCTCACACATGCGTATGCAATACAATATGCTATTCGCGATATCAGTTTCTATATATCAACGGTTACCACACCACCAATTGACCATCGATTACATGCCATGCCAGTCGATGCTATAGTCCGCAAAATACCTTGAAACCTTGAAAGCCGCCACAGATCGAAGGTAACCAACATGCGATATCTTCTTAATATGGAATTACAAACAAACAGAAAGACAGACAGTCGTATTATTGTTCTCTTCCTGATTTAGCAAACATTCTTCGGTGTGGCTCTCTTGCAGCCACCACCATCAACCTGTGCGCAATCATTTAGCATTCTTATGAAGAAGTCGAGAGCAGAATCTATATGTATAACACAAAACTTGTTATTGTAATCCCAATGACCAAGAAAAAACAAAGACGACGACAAAGAACAGGCTGAAAAAGCAGTGAATGTCGTTTGATATATGCAGCAGTCCCGCAGCAGCAGCGCAAAGAACCGAAACGAAGAGCCAGCGAGAAGAAATCCCATCTAAGCATCCATCCCGAAACCAATTAGATATTAACCATCAGATACAAGAATAAGAACAACAAGAACCAAACGAACTATGACGCTCTGTCTCTGTTGTATGGAGTTGGTAAATGTATGCGGTTGTTGTTTATAGAAGTTGGTAAGATGAGATATGAAACTCGATTTAATATTCAAGGCCAAGAGAGAGAGATGTTATTTTTCTTTTTGCCTTCTGTTACTACTTCTTCACTGTCTCTCCTTAGACCACAGATATATATTTATAGGTCTATGGTGTGTATGCGTTAGAATCCCTTGCAGAATCTGTCAAGAAGACGAACAAAAAAAAAATATACAAGAAGAACAAAAGCGCAACCAACCAGTCAGCCATCCAGCCAATCAAACCATTTCCAGAACGTGTATCTGTATCTTATAGAACAAAAAAAAAAAAAAAACTAGTCGACAAGTACACTGAAGGCTATCTTCTTTGGCTCTTCGTCAGTGCTGCACAAGCACATGTTAAACTGGACCAAAGAACCATTGGTCGAGAGGGACCTGTTTTGTTTTCATTCTTCGTATATCCATGGTCTATTTTGGAAGCCAGAACTGGACAGAAATTTACAAAATTACCCCCCGGTTGTGTTGGATTTTTTTTTTTGTATATTGTAAGCCAGGCTCACAACCAAAGGAAAGAGGAAAACGAAAACAATCCCTAATGCAAGATGTTAGTTATTTTTAGAGGACGAAGGGTAATTGGTGAAGTCCAATTTTGAAATTGGTTTGTTGAAAGAAAAACAATATCCTTTGGTCAAGGATTTCAAGACCGTCGCGTCGTCGGCAGACATAGATGAAAACTAGATATAGAGCCACAACATGGAAGACAAAAGAATGAAATTCTTCGAAGCTGTATGTTAGGAGAACAAGGCAATTACACATCCCCAACGTGAGAGAGTTTCTATTCTCCTTTTTGGAAATGTGTTATCTGATGGAGCTGCATGTGGTCGTGTCTGCTGGTTGAGGCTATAATTTCACATTTTTATGTGTGCAATCTTCTTGTTTTCTATGTTATTAAAAGTAATTTTTAAAATTAATGCCAAATGACGTGCGGACTAGAAAATGAGTTTGTCTCGTTTTTTCTTGGTTTTTTTTTTTGTAAATGTTAACCATAAAAAAACCTTTCTCAAGAAATCTTGTATGGCCATGTGGCAGTTATTTTGCGGGAAACTATAAAAATGTTTTCTACAATGTTGGGAACTGGAATTGTCGTGAAGTCTTTTACGACTGCTCTAAGGTTCCAATGGGAGAGCTAAATGAGTAGAAAGACGTCCTTGTTGCTATTAATGGATGTATTGGGGGATCGACATCACTCACAGTCACAGGCCAATATCAGAGTGATAAACAGACCGACAGCTGGTTTCTTGACTAACTTTTTCGACTGAAAGATATTGAGCTAGTTTTACGATAATAAGGCCAGTTTTCGTTTGCTAGCTAAGGTGTATTCTCTTTCCTACATTTTTTTCCATCATTTTCTTTCATATTTTGCAATTTTGACATTTTGCCAGGATAAAAATTTGGGCGAAGTGGTTGGTAATTGTATGCTGGGGCCGAATTGTCTTAACCGTACACGAGCAATTCGTGAAGGAATTTGTTTTTGCGTTCAAGGATGCGGCGATTTGACCAATGGACTACTGACCGAAGGATTACAAGTTAAAACCCCTTGAAACACACAAACTGAACCTTAAGGTTTTATTGAAGAGAAACTTTTTCCGAAGTCCGATGAAACGAAAATGCGACAGGTTGAAGTGAAAATTCTCTAGTTCGCTGGGCAATAATACCAAATTCCGTTTAAATGAAAAAGAGTGTAAAGTTCCTTTCGTCTCGTTGGACAGCATTTCCGAGGTCAGATGAAACGAAAATGCGACAGATTGAAGTGAAAATTCTCTGGTTCGCTGGGCAATAATTCCGAACTGCGTCGAGGTGAAAAAAGCAACAGAAAACGAGTCAGTGTAAAGTTCCTCTTGGCTCGGTGGGCAGTAATTCCAAACTGCGTTGAAACGAAAAAGCGACATAAAACGGTAGGGGTAGGGCGCATAATAAGGCATCTCTCACAGAATGAGACAGAGGAGAGGAGTTAAAGGCAACAGATTCAAAGTAGGGAGCAAAAAGAGGGCGTAAAGCTCCTGATGGGTGGGACACTAACTCGTAGCGTTAAACTGGGCAATCTGGGTACTTACCAAATCTTAGAATACTTGACCACTTCACTTCTTGATGATCAGAAAAAATTTTTCACTTCTATCGCCTAGCTTTCTAGACTGTCCATTTTTTCCACTGTCTCACCTCTCTGGAACTTCAGACAGAGAAGGCTTCTCAGTTCTACCGTTGCGGAACTATTTCAAGAAACTGTAGTCTTATTTAAGCAACAACTTGAGCTATATTGGCTGTCAGTGCTTTTGATGACTGAATAGTCCGTACGGCGCAAGTTGTATTATTTAACCAGTTAAAACTTAAGAGCCAAGCTCTTCTTCCAAATTGTTTCAGGTAGTGAATAGACAGAGCACAGCTTATATACGAATGGCAGCGAATCGGCAAATTTAAGGACAGTTAGTCAAAAAAAAATTCATTTTGTTCAAAAACGCTCCCAAAAAGAAGGCAGAGCAGTGAACGTCACAGCCTATACGGCCATACCTATATCATTCTTGCAGTCTTAAGAAACATTTCATAGAAATCTGTTTACCAGTTTTCACGCCAATAGGTAACATACATAAAACGCTCTGCAATTTTATTAGATTTAGGAAATTGAGCCCAAAAAAATTTCGTACAATTTGTTCTTGAAAAATAGTTCAGTATTTTGCATGTTATTTCCCAAACGCCCAAAATAATAAGTGGAAATGCAAAAATAGCTCAATATTTATGGGGGGCATGATCCCCCCTGCAACCCCCCCAATTGGGACCCCTGATTGATTTGGAGTAGATGCGAGTTTGGGTGTATGCACTGTTTTTTTATCTAGATTTCGCAAATACCGCATAGAAATCTTGCATATGCATTATTTCGAACATACTCAAAATCCAACAGTGCCCCTAAGCAGGGGGGTTGCAGGGGGCAGCCTGCCCTCCCATGCGTTTTAAACTTAAGACGCATCCAAACAAATCGTAAACTCATCACAACAGATATTCTGGAACATAGGTCTCATCAAAAAGTAAACTTTTGGGTTTATGTGCCACCCTATATAATTCTTAAGAAAACAAGTTTTACCCAACAATAATTACAACTTTATTTTCGACATTGGAACATCTTAAGTTTTTACTTACAAATTCTGGCGTTAGGCAATAACGCCCAAGGAAATAGCGCCACCATCGGAACATCTTAAGTTTTTACTTACGAATTCTATATATCAGCTTTCTGATGGACCGCATAATCAGCTCATCCTCACCCCAAACTCTAACGCCAGCTTAAGCAGTGCGTGGAAAATATTGACAGTAACTAATAAAAAATCAGTCCTTTTGAAAATGGCTTCATCTCTGCTGGACTTGGAACCTAATGCTAAATCAATTCCATCGTTCTCACTAAACATCTGACAAAAATGCAATGTGACAAAGTTCAAATGTCTATACCACTCACAGTGGTCTCATTAAATATTAATAACTATATCATTCCTAAACAGATTGCCATTAATTTATTTATAATTTTTTTTTTAGCCAACTATGCGGAACCAACTACTCAAAGTCATATGCATATGAAAAAATAAACACACTTAAAACTGAATTTCCTATTTTTCGTGAAATAGAAGCGACCATGAACCTGAATTTTTGGAGTTTAAATTCGAAACAAGTTGTTTCAAAGTTCGTGAACTGTGACAGGTTAATTTTAACGATCACTTAATATTCTCTTCCATTTATTTGCATTTTTTTTTTTTTGTATAAACAAAAAATTCATTTAAATTAACAATAGATATTTTTTTTTTGCACGTAAAAACAGTCGAAACAAAAGAAATTTATTTTAAATTATCGCCGTATGTGAATTTCGTGCGCGATGGTGGCTTGAATATAGAAGTCCCCCTTCCCCCTCACCCCTGAGCACACCATGTCTTTTAAAAATATAAAAAAAAATGCTAAAAATCGCTTTGAAAAAAACATTTCCCAGCTTGCTTTGGGGGTTTTAAGTTATTTAAGCCAACCTGTTGGCCTTGAAAACGAATGACCAATACAAAACCCAGCACAGTCACCATACCCCCGAGTACAATGACTCGTGTTCGTGTTGTGATATAAACTTCAAATTTTTTTTTTTTGTTATTTTACTCGTATTTCAATTAGAAAAGTACTTACGTACTTTGGCTACATGGTCTTCCAGGTAATTTAGTTTTTTTTATAAGTAATTTCGACTTAGACAAGTGGAAATCTAATATCCTAGGTACGAGTATGCCAGCGTTTGCATTAGTTTTCCCTCCCCTTGTTTTATAAGCATATGACGACGAGACATACTACTCTAGGTAGTCGACTGGTGGTGGTGGTGGTAGCACCATATAGACCAGCATCAGTGACAAGAATATAAACAAATTAATTTGGTAGGTTTTATTGAACCCACATGCGGTGAACGCGCCAAGTATGTGACTGTGACTGTGACTACTTTTCAGATACGTAAAGGTGATTATGAATGACGCAAAATATATACGGGTTAATGGAAGTCATCATCTACCCTGGGGAGTCATTTTTATGGGCAAGGTGATCGGTTGTGTTTTATAGTTTTTTTTTTTTTTGGGGGGGGGGGGGGGGGGACTAAGCAGATGGAGGATAATTTATTGGGGTTGAACAAGTGTCAGAAAGAGAAATATGTTTTTTTCGCGTTTTTTTTTTGCAAACGAATATTAATCAAATTGTCGTATGGAGTTTGATGTCAGCTACGGAGAGAGGAGGGGGACTTATCACTACCCTTTCTCTGTTTCTTATGGATACAAGATTTTTTATATAAACTTATACATACATACATACATTTTCAATGGCCCGCTTATCCATTAAGTGGGTCGCGGGTGTAGGTTGCTCAAGTGGACCCTCCATAGCTCTCGATCCTCCGCCATCGACTCTAAATCATCAAGGGCAATCCCCATTCGGTTATAGGAGAGATTATGGACTTGATCTAACCATCTCATCCTTGGTCTACCTAGAGGACGCCTACCCGATGGTACGGATTCCATAGCACGTCGTGGAATCCTGGTCGGGGACATGCGTTTAACATGACCAAACCACCGAAGCATGGATCGCTCCGTCCGGAGAAGTAGCTGCTCGACATTGAGTTCCTCACGTATTCTGGTATTTCTGATGCGATCTCGACGGGTCACACCAGCAATACTACGGAGAAATCTCATTTCGGCAGCTTGTATCCGCGATCTTATTCTTTCGGTCATTACCCAAACCTCATGACCATAGGTGAGAGTTGGAACAAACACCGAATTAAAGACTGACAACTTAGCTTTGACACCAAGTTCAGTCCTCCTAATAACAGAATGACCAAGCTGTCTCAAAATTGACCCAGCCTGACCAATCCTACAGGAAAACTCGGCATTGCTCCTTCCATCACTCGTGAATAAGACCCCGAGATACTTAAACTTCTCCACCTGTTTCAATGGGACTCCACTAACATGCAGAGTGCATTGAACAGGCGTTCTGGAGACGACCATCACTTCAGATTTGTTCACGTTTACCTTCATCTCAGCTTCAACACAAACGGCTACAAACCGATCGAGTGCGCGCTGAAGTTCAGTCTGAGAGGACCCAAGGATGACCAAGTCATCAGCGAAGAGCAAATGACTTATCCTCAGATCTCCCAATTCGAAACGTTCCTCGCCAAGACTGCGCTGTAACATCCAGTCCATATAAGTAATGAAAAGGAGAGGCGACAAGACGCACCCCTGGCGAAGTCCAACGCCCACGGTGAAAGGTATTGATTTAACGCCGTTTACCCGAACACAGCTTTTACAGTTTGTGTAAAGAGATTGAATGGCTCTCAAGAGAGAACCATCAATTCCATACTGCTGTAATACACTCCAGAGTTTCCCTCGAGGGACTCGGTCGTATGCTTTCTCCAAATCTACGAAGCAAGCGTAAACAGGTGTAGCATACTCCCAAGCCTTCTCAAGTACCATTCTGAGAGTGAATAACTGGTCGGTTGTGCTTCTGCCGGGACGAAAGCCGCACTGCTCATCTCCTAATCGTGCCTCGACCACAGCTCTGCAACGCGTTTCCAGCACCTTGGCAAAGACTTTTCCGGGGAGACTTAAAAGTGATATACCCCTGTAATTGGAGCAATCCCTTTTATCCCCTTTCTTGAAAAGGGGCACAATCACCCCAATCTGCCAATCGCTGGGAGTTTCGCCGCATTCCCAGGCCACTTTAATGACACGAGAGAGCCATTTGACTCCCTCTTCACCTAAGGCCTTTAGCATTTCTGGCCGGATTTCATCCACTCCGGCAGATTTGCCAGCTTTTAGCGATTTGATCGCAAAAGTGACTTCCTCTACCGTGGGACTATTTTCCGCCCTGCTTAAGGCGATGGATGTGTCATTCTCAATGCCCTGGATTGGATTGAGCAATTCGGAAAAGTGCTCGCTCCATCTGCGCAAGATGTCCTTCTCATTAGAAAGAAGTGTACCATCTTTGGATTTGACTCCTTCGATAATGTTCCACTTCCTTCCTCTAAGACGGCGGATGGTCTGCCAGAACACCTTGCTTGCAGATCCGTGATCGCGGTCCAATTTTTCGCCGAACTCCTTCCAAGACTGTTCTTTGGCTGCTTTAACAGCCAATTTGCAAGTTCTTCGCGCCTCAATGTACCGGTTTCGAGAAGGAGAGTCCCCCAAGTGAATCCACACCTTGAAAGCCTTCTTCTTCTCTCTGATAGCTTCTTGAACTCCGGGGGTTTTAAACCACGCAGTTCTTTTCTCACCACCAGCCGCCACACCGAGCCGCTTCACTCCGCAAACATGTCCTGCAGAGGCAATAACTGCTGTTGAAAACAACTGCCATTCTTCCTCTACATTCAATGGAACATTTGGAATTTGTTCAAACCTTTCAGATACCTGCCGTGCAAATTCCTCCCGTATCTCATATATATATTATATAAACTTATGTTTATAATTTAAAACTTCTAAAGTAAACGAAGCTTTGACTGAACCACTGAACAAACAGATTTCGAATTTTTACCTCCCAAAAAAAAAAAAATTATTCAAAATCTTACATCTCGAAAACCGTTGATCTGATTGAGCTTAAATTTTCCCACAAGCTTTGTGATTGGAACAAAGGTTTTTTGAGAAATTTGCTAGAAATTATACTAAGGGGCGTGGCTCCAAAGTAGTCGGTAATGTTTAAGCTGAAACTTACACAATATATTTTGTTATGAAGTGAAAAGTGCATGTTGATTGAAAGTTTTCAAGTTTTCCGATAGATGGCGCCGAACACCCAAATCTGTAAATTACACTACATCCTACGTTAAGGTATGGCAGTTTCAGCAGTTAAGCAAAGCCTGACGGGTACAGCTAGAGGGAAATAAATTGAATATGTTTTTTTTTTTTTAATAAAGGGTGGTTTTTTTGATGTTTGGATTTTCAGCCTGTTTTTTTTGACAATTCACGAGTGATTCGTGACACATGTCAAGGTAAAAAATGTTCAGTTAGCATTGCCATTTCACCAAGGATAGACTGGGTTTGGTCGACATGTAGTTTCAGCAGGACGGCGCGACATGCCACACAGTACGCGAATCCATAGACATATCGCGAGCCGAATTTGATAAGCAATTTTTGGACTTGTGAATTGGCCGCCTACATCATGCGAGTTGAGGCCGACTATTTTTTGTGGTGAAGTCTCTCGTGTAAACGGATAAGCCAGAAACTATATTGCCGCCAACTCGTGTTGTTGGGGAGTATACCTGTCGATATGTTGGAAAAAGTATGCCAAAATTGGATATTCCGGATATACCTCTTGAAGCATAGTCGCGGTCAACATTTACACGAAATAATATTCGAAAAGGGCGCAGTAGCGCAGTGGTTAGTGTGCTGGACTACTGTGCGAGGGATCCCAGGTTCGATCCCCGGAAAAACCAAAATTACATCTTAAAGTTTTTTTCTGCTGCGCCACCTCTCGCGAACGTCTGACAAACATCCGAGAGTATGACTGTCATGAAAAAAGCTTCTCAATTCAGCCGTTCGGACTCGGCATAAAATTGTAGGTCCCTTCCATTCGTCCCAAAAATAGAAACTCACACAAAACGAATGGTTGCGAGAAGCTAGGCCTTGGGTGTCACCCGCCTGTTGCGCCACCTATTTATTTTTTTTTTTTTAATATTCGAAAAGTAAATGGCAAGAATTGATTTAACGACCCTAATTAAAATTTCACTCAATTTTGAAAATTTTGGTTGTTTTTCTTCAATTTTAAAAGCCAAACACTTAAAAAATCACCCTTACAAACAAGTTTTGAAAATCTATAATATTTTCACATTTACGCCTAAAGCCACTACGTGACAACGACAACCAAAATCAACAGAAACATATATTTCCAATAGAATCAGGAATAACTTATTTTTCAGCAACAGAAGTTAGCGGTTAAGGCCGTGGTCCTCCCACTCTGAACGCCATTTGAACAGAATTTAGTGACAGAATATTGCCAACAGAACGTAAACCAAGTCTATATTGATTGTTTTTGTTTCTGTCGCTGACAGTGACAGAAATGTCAATTTATCATGAGGCATGTTGTTTTTATTAGAATTTTTTTTGCATCTGTCATATTGCTACCTGCTTTAGTCTGCTCTAGGAATTCAAGGACTGTTTACAGTGGTCATTATTTCGTGTCAGTATTTGACAGAATAGACGGAAGCCATGTTTTTTTGAATCTGTTTGTGTAGCTGGGGGAGCAACGTAAACAGAATTTACTAAAGAACGAGAGAACTTTCTGTTCTGTTTCTGTTCTTTGCCAATAGATGGCTTACAGCGTGATTGTAATATTTGGCAATATGTGGCACATAGTTGAGGCCAAACATTTCCGATCTAGCTTTGACAATTGGGGGGATGAGCAGTACGGTTTTGTCCATGGCAGAAGCACAACTGACCAAATGGTAATTGGTTTGGAGGCAGGCTTCATCTGTATACGCATGCTTTAAAGATTTGGAGAAGGCATATACGACCGAGTACCTGGAGGTAAACACTCTGGAGTATTATGTAGGAGAATGGAGTTGGGGGTTCTCTCCTGAGAGTCATTCAATTTACAAACTGTACACGCTTTGTTCGGGTAAACGGCGTTAAATAAATGCCTTCCATTGTGGGAGTTGAACCTCGTCTGGGGTGCGTTTTGTCTCCTCTCCTTTTCAGTACTTATATCGACTGAACTTCAACGCGCACTAGACAGATTTTATAAACAGATTGTATGAACAAGCTGTAGCAAAAAAATATACGTGTTTATGATCTTTCAAAAAATTGAGATTGGTTTCAATAAGTGAACATACAATTTTAATAAAAAAGAACCCACGCAGTCAGTGACCCAGGGTGTGGTGACTTATCAGATGAAAGTTTTTCCACTTCAAAGTTATAAAAGTAGTGAGTCTTTGATGAAACTGCTTTAAATGAATAGTTATCTCTTGACTGTGCCTATCCTATTTTATTTCTTTCCGGGCATACAACTTTTGAAACATAACTGATTCGAGCCGATCTGAAAGATACAAGTCAAACGGAAATATTTAATGGAAGGTTTTTTTAAAGACGATCTCAAAACAAAATTTAACTTGCAAATGTTTCAAATCACTACAAAAGTGTCCCCCCCGGCGTTTCACAAATTCAAAAGAGCCATCAAATTTATCAAAATCTATGAGAAAACAAGTTTCATAGTCAAACTAATTAGAACGCTCATCTAAAAGTCATGTTTTATTAGACGTAGCAGATTCCTAGAGATTGTCATGGACTTAGTCAACTCATATTACACGAGATCTTTCAAGAATAATGCTTCTTCAGCCGCAAGTACAAAGTATGTTTATAAAAAAAAAGTAAACACAACATAACTCGCACTATCTGTATCCATGTCTTGATGTATCCATCTATCAATTCGAATCTAAGCTCAATTTCAAAACCAGTTCTCTCTCACATGCTATTAAAGTTGTTTTATTATTTTTTTTTTTCTGTAGGTATCTCAAAATCAAAACCAGTTCTAGTTTCAGCAATTTTGCTTCTCACACAACAGGTGAACACAAAGTCAGATACAGATTATAAGATACAGAGAGACAAAAAAAAAAAAGTAGGAAGAAAAAGAACATGCGTGCCCCATACAAAAATGCTAAATTAAAATCGAAACGCGGAACGAATTAATGTTTATTCTCTCTGGCTAAGGTTCTTTGAACGAATGAGGAATTGAAAAAAAAATAATAATAATAATAGTAAAGCGATGGTCATGTCGATGCCGAATCTGTTACTGTTTGCTGGGGTATAAATGACGAACAGAGAAATATATTTTAAACTACGCCATAGGGAATTGTATAGCGAAATAGGATTGCAAATGGAATTAAAAGTTTATTTTTGGTATTACGATTGTATCCGTGCAAAATCAAATTGAAGAACTTCAAGTGTGTACTTATAGACGAAATCACCTCCAACTCCAGCTAACAATCTGAGAAAAATATTGAGATATTTTTTTTCATTTTTCGAGATAACCTTGAACTTGAGTGTACTTTACGTACGTACGTTTTATTTTTCAATAGATGCCATGGCACCGCTTATGGGTTTCCAATTCCAATTCCAATTCAGATACCATATGAGTTATTTATATTCAAAACAACAATTCTATATTTTTTTGTATTTTTCTTCTCGTCTCACGTTTAATTTGGACCACTCCACTCAAGCATGGAATACGCAAAACAACTAGGAGAACATTATGTTTTATGGGATGTGTTCCATCAAGTGGGTGATGTATCTCTTGTGCTTGCCGGCGAGCGCTACAACAGCTCTGGTTACCACCTCAGCTTGCTTAAGTGCTATATTTTTCTCTTGTGATGGAGCTGGAATGGAGTGTTCAAGGGAACCAAATTGCAGGGATGTAGATACTAGTATCTATACTATTTCGTTGAAATAGAGCAGGAAACATGTCGAATTTTTTTCGATCTCTAATGGGCTTCCAAATCACCCTTTCGATTGAGTCAAGTGATATTTTTTTGCATTACGGACAGGGTCAACAAACACTTTATAAATAAACGTATGCATGATACATGACATGATCTGATCAGACTCAGAAAAAGCAGATTCCTCCTTTATATGGAATACTAGGTTTCCTTTATTGAATATCTGCCTCAACAAAGCTAAGCAAAGAAAGACACATAAAAAACCAATTCAAAGTGATTAGCTCCGAATCAGCCTGAAGGTATGCAACGTATTTGTTATAAAGTGCTATAAACCTGTTATTTTGGCGTATTTCTCGACTTTTGAACATGCTCCGGCGGCGGAAGGACCCAACGTGTATGAAGAGTGAGTTCTACTACCGCTGGCGTTCCACAGAGCTCCGTTGTGATGGTATCTTATTGAGACTGCAAGTCCCCGCTAAGGGACTAAAATCATAGAATTCGCCATATTGGTGATCGAGTTAAATATCTAGATGTTAACTGCAAAAAATACCCTTGAATCTGCCAAAAAATGCCTAAAATCGAGGAACCGCAAAGTGGTAGAGCGCCAGACGGAATTTTAAAGTGAAAGTTGGTAGATACATTGTACTGATAGAAACGATGTATCAAATACCTCGTCATTATTATGGATGATAGACTAAACTTTGAAAGCCACATGGAATATATCTCTAAGAGTAAGGCACTATTCTCGCCAAATCCATAATAACGACGACGACCTTTTGTATCAGTACAATGTATCTACCAACTTTCACTTTAAAATTCCGTCTCTTACTCTTAGAGTAGGCACTATTCTCGCCAAAAATACTTTGGAATCTTTAAGCGAGATATATTTGATGTGGACAAGAAGTAGCAAAAATACAGCTTTTGTTTAGAGATGTTAGCTCGACATTACTCTATGCATCCCTAAGAGAAACCAATCTTTTGAAAATTGATGATGGAAGTGACGGAAATGCGTTTGTCATGTATTTTGCGATTCGAGTCGCAAGGCCCTAATAAATAAGCTTTCAGAAAGTTTTTGTCGAAACTATGGACTCTATGCTAAAGTTACGATTTTTTAAAATGGCATCTTGTTCAGTTTTACGAGCATAAGGCCGAACATATGATCAGTTCAGTTGTCAGTTCTGTTAAAAATGTCAGTGCAATTAGACATTAGTCCGGTATACAGTTGAGCTTTTATTTTACTCATGAGCAGCTGAAGATTAGAAGATTTTATCAACTAAAACTGACAACTGAACTGAAAATTTATGGGAATTCTATCAGTTCAGGTAAATGCTAAAATGTTTGCATCTACACATCAGTTTAACTGAATGCTTAACTGATAGCTCCAATGAAACTGAAATGATCGTCTAAATGGAACTGAATAAATTCCACCCATTACACAAAAGAATTCATTCACAAATAAGCTTATTCTGCCTGAAAATTATATCGGATATAGGACTTAAAAGGTTAAAGCTCCAACCTATCAGCACTTTGCACTGCCTCAACACCCTGCAAAACGTTATAATAAAAAGCAAAATAAAGCACTCGTTGGTCTAGGCGCATATGCCAGTGGGATTGTGGGAATGGTACAAAACAGCCGACGAGCTGAGAAGAAAAAAAGGCTATGCACAGGTTTTTACTGGCCTATAGCTTTTCTGATGCATCATAAACTCAGCAATCACAACAATAGTCAAAAGAATGGAAATGTTAAAGTTGTTTGGAATAATATCCAAAGCCTTCGATAAACTAATAGATCTATAAAGCTATTCCATAGTAAATTAGTTCCCAAACTTGAGAGTATGTCTATCAGAAGGCTCCTTCGTTTCCTAATGGGCCACTGTCATTGATATCACTTTACACATGATAGATTTTATACACGAAACTAAATCTCATCTTTGCGTTGAGTCTGTAAGTCATGGCTTACACTTTACGACACTTTTTCTTCAGACAAACGTTGTTACCCGAAGAATCACAGATACCTATGCCAGAGAATCAAATTAATAA
The DNA here is from genome assembly GCA_949372485.1 of Cheilosia soror. NCBI lineage: Eukaryota > Metazoa > Arthropoda > Insecta > Diptera > Syrphidae > Cheilosia > Cheilosia soror. Next base: position 104,513,906 of record OX443561.1, read on the forward strand.
AAAGAAATAAACATTCCCTACCATTCTCAACTGACTCTTTGGGTGCCCTACGCAACTGGTGGCTCAAATCCTTTTGAAAGAAAACTGAAAAATATTACACAAATCGGATTTGGATTTAATGTAGCTCAGCTTCTGGTTAGAGCGGAAAGCTAAGTGATATGTTAAAGTACTTGGGGAAGTATTGTCTAAAAACGATTTCAAGACTTTTTGTATTAATTAAGATTTATTAATGTTATGACAAGTTGAAGGAAGTAAAGTCAAAAAGGCTTCCTAGAGGGAGAATTTTTTTCATAATTCCATATTTTATAATTGAATCATGTATTGTCCCTATTTTTACGTTTTTTGCAAAGTTTCAGATCTGTAAGTAGTCGGGAAGTGGGTAAAAACTGTACGAGTTGATTTTTCAAAAACGAATAGAAAGTTAAGTTAAGTCAAAGCTTGCAAAAATATATAAAGTATACAAATATATAAAGTGTGTTCAATTAGCTAGTAGTTAGGAACTGGAAGTAGTTGGCTAAATGCCGAGAGAGATTTTTTTGTTGAGACTCAAGAGACTGTAGCCCCACATGTCAATAAGAAGACTAGACGCCTTTCAGAAAGTAGTTCAATCAAATTGCATGTGATTCGTAAAACAGTAAGCGTAACAAATTATATTTTCTAAAAATTTAACTATCCATCTACTAGAGGACACATTTAATTTAAACCATTCGAAAAAAGTTTGCTCTAAAAAGTATCTAACCCACTAAAACGATGTGTGGCAATTTTTTTATGACATTAAATTAACTTCCACACTTTCAAAAATAGTGATAGATAATAATATCAATAATAACTATCGCATTTGCGAAAATTAGGCACACCTCGCGAAATAGGGTCGTGTCGTGTCGCCTCACCCAACACCCATCAGCAACACCCATTGCGTGGGATAACTATAAAAAAAAGAAATCAACCAATAAGTAGGTAGTACACCCATGACAGAGCTATAACCATTTTTTTTTTGTGACAATAATTCCAATCGCCGGCAATCAAAAACTCAATCTAATTACTGACCTACTTAGGCAAATCGATTGACAGTAGGTGTACAGTGTACGAGTAGCTTTCATATAATTGCTTGTAACCAATTTCAATCGAAATGGCACACCATAGTGAAAGAGGAGAAATTTAATGTATCTTCTCGATCGCAACTGTATCAGTGGGTATCCAAAATTCATCGACGTGTGTGGGTTTCAATTATTTTTTAACTCGTGCAACTCCTTGAGTCTAATTTGTTTTTTGTCACAAGTTTATTAAAATGTCTCTACAGAACCTTAAACGAGTTTTATAGGATAGCCGATAGCTTATTTTGATTGCGTAATAGAATATTTCAAGAGGTCGGCCATTGAACCTGTATACTGTTCCTTTTGGCGAAAAAAAAAAAATCAACACATGCCAACGTTTCTTTTTTTCGATTCCATTGACGTAGAATTTTTTGGAGACCTCCCCTCGAGTGTAATTATTTCTAGTAAATACATGCAACCTCCAACCTCTCTAGCTAAAGGGCGCAATTGCCTCGAAATTAACGATGGGGAAAAAACCGAACAGCAATTTTCTTAATAGAAAAACAAAAGCGAAATACAAAAATATGACCACTTGACATTGTGTCAAAATCAAGCGCCCACCCATCTTTCCAATCCTGTTGTCGTGGTCAACCCTAATGCGAGTCCTGTGTAATTTTCTTTTAGCATAGCATTTCGTGACCAAAACCATTTTGATGTTGTTAACTTCTTTTATAGGCACTAGCACACTGCATTGGAATTTTTTTTGTGTGTATGTTTTTTTGGGATTTCTTAATAGAGTCGTCTACTTTTGGTTGAGTTTTAGATTGTAATAATTATAGGTACCTAACTGTGTTCTTATGACATATATTAACCGTCTTAAAAAGAGTACCTACCATATAAGGGATACCTAGTTATATGTTCTAAATCACGCGAGGGATGGGTTATAAAGCCATAGGGATGGAACCTGACCAGTAATAGTCAGGCTTGTGTAAGGTAGGAAGAACAAAGTGCTATTTTAAGAAGGTAGGTATAGCCGATGAATTCCATAGGAAGCTTAGGGTTCTATATAATAGACAATGGAGTAGTCCCGTATTGGTTCAGAGAGGCTATGATATTTAAAAATTCATCAGAAGGAAGGTACACTCCGGCAGACCCAGCAAATTATCGCTTTATAACGCATTTTAGAAAGTATCTACATCTACTACGAAGTCGAATAGAGACATGGATAGGCGCCAAAAATTTACAGAAATCGGACTTCAGATCAGGTTACAGGAGTACCATAGACCATGTAATTGTCCTAAGTAGTACTGGGGAGAAGTTTCTGGGTTGACGAAAAAGCTGTATGCATCCTTCATGGATTTCAGGACCGATTTTGATACCTAATGGACTACTTCTGCAGCTGTATGCCGGTGAAATTTGGACGGGTTACTCAAAACTTCTACTGTGATACAGGAAGAGCAGTTTGGACTTGTTGGGAGTTGTCAGTTCTCAGAAAGCTTAATGCTCTTTGAGTACACGTTTATTTACACTCGTCATTGAAGATATTGTGGACTATCTACCGAGAGGTGTGGAGCTTGGAGTATTGCTTGTCAAAAGGTAGATCTTTTTGCCAATGATACAAGTATTATCTATACAGGGAATGGTCAATAGGATCTGCGAATACCATATATAGGTTATGAAACAAATCAGTTAAGAAGACATGTCAAAAGTAATGATATTCAAAAAAGTAGGAGGAAAAAACTGCATGAAAGAAAAATGTCAGTAAAGTTGAAAAAATAGTGAAGTTGAAGGAGTAAAGTACCTTGAAGCTTACTTTAACAAAAACCTGAATATGGAGCGAAATCCCAGCGAAAAATTGCCCAATGCAAAAAAAAAAAAAGGCACCAATGTGCTTCAGCAATAACAGGTGAACCTGTAAGTCAAGCAGCAGTAGGTCTAGGTATGTGGGAAAAAATGTTCAAGCCCGCTGTGGGTGTACATTGAAGTGCACCCATAAATATGCATCTTCGACATCTACTATGGTGACTGCTACAGTGAACGCTGTTATTTTGACTGCGAATTTGTTCTGGGTGACGTCAGACATTCTTGAGCTTTCGGCACGTATGAGTGGACGTCTTATGCCAATCAAGTCTACCGCCCGTATAGAGGCAAAAGATGATGACACCATTTATAGAAAGGAGGTACATAGAGCCATGTCGCGATTTGGCATCCTTGTCAAACTCGTCAGGTTCTGGAAAAAGACTATGCGAAGAATGCGCGCTGCTTCAATGAGATGGGAAACAATCTCACCGAAACCTTTGATGTTAAAATGGTTTTGGGCAATGTGCTGCGAGGGCATGTGACTTCAACAACATCTTACTTGGAAAAACTGTGCGAATCTCGCAAGCCAATCACAAGGGCCCAATTTTATATAAGTCTGTACAACTATTTGCATGCGCTAGTGACATTGACATCATTGGAAGAACTCAGCGAGATGACACTGGCGCGTTTGCAAATATTGGGACAGCAGTCATAAATGAGAAGAAATGCATAAATGTACGTTGTCAACGAGAAGGAAGGGCACACCACATCGACGGAGACAGACAATAGACCGCTTTAACTTTGAAGCAGTTTGGAGGTATATCTAATCCTAATGTAAACCTCGGCACTGCTAACAAATGCCGAAAATTATATCGTATCAGAAATCGAAGAATCTGCCAATTGCACATCAAATGAAATCTCTTTAAACAGAAAGGGTCAAAGGGTGCTCCGCAATTCATCGATTTATCCTAGCCTAGCCAAAAGAGTGAAGGTCTAGTGACTGAGGTAGCTGGGTCATGTAGAGAGAATGGACGCGAGTGCTCTGGTCCGAAAGATCTTCGAATCTACACCCGAGGGACGGCGCTGCGCTGTAGAGGAAGACCGCGATTCAGGTGGCGCACGCAAGTAGAAGGAGACCTTAACCAACTTAGCGTGTGAAACTTGAGACAGCCGAAGATTGTGCTGGCCGCAGACGCTTGTTGGTTGGGGCCCAGTTCCACCCCGGACTGTAGCGCAACTTAAAGTAAGTAGCTCTACAATTCGAGCGAATAATGGAGGTATTCCCAATCAACTGTTTCTTTGACCAAAGAAGATAATTGAATAGTACATCAACTCAGGTATGGACATGGATCTCCAGGCTTGAAGTTATAAAAAATAGGCTGCCACACCCCTTTATCCAACTTTGACAAATCTTCACAGAAGCACTAAAGGGCCAATACCTAAGATTATCTGTAAGTTTGATCTAAATCGATTCTGTGGCTTTCGAAATATACGATTTTGAATGTTTTTTTTTGTATGGGCGGTGCCACGCCCCTTTGTCCGATTTTAAATTTGTTTAGCCTATCACCCAATCACCTTTCACCAGCATTTTAAAAAAATCAACAAAATCGGTTAAAAATTACGAGCGACAGAGGGAAACAGTTTTTTCCACTTTGTTTTATATATATAGAGATTGTAGAGTCTGCTTAACTATACGCAACTCTTAAAACGCCCTTACGCAGGAAAATGCGATTTATAAACAAAGCGTACATTGCTTTAAGAGTGCGTGAAGCGTACCTTAGTAGATATGTGCAAAAATGTGCGTTTAGATGTAGCGTAAAGCTGCCTACATGATCTACAGATAGGTAAATAACCTCAAGCCGTTGGAAGATTCAAATTAACGTAACAAAACAGTGAGATTTTGTCAAAAAAGGTTCGTTTCCATACTAACATGTAAACAAAAACAAACGACATCTATCGCTTTTTTGTGGTACCTATTTTTATCAAATTTTCGTACCTATTTAGACACCAAGCTCGTTTAAGTAACCATGAAAAAATATTTATAAATAATATTTTCAGGAAAGCTGCGAAATGCTTACGCGATGGTTAACTAAACAACATCTTAGAGGTATTGTAAGGAAATCTATCTAATAAATCCCACTGAGGATCTCTAATAATTCTAATACGCAACTTGGATCCACCTCACACCTCGGTGATTGTGTTATAATTTAATACGCCCCTGGAACTGATTCCTTGGGCTTATGGCTGGTCCATTGCATCAGAAAGCCAAACATTAAGGCTTCCTCAGGGGCAACTTTGAATTTGTGAAAGATCGTTCGATTGTTGCGAAGACGTCATGTAAAGTTCTGCCGTTTCACTGGAGAGCAATTGAAATATGCGATGTTCCATAATTAATGACATAATGACATAGATGTCACTTCAACGTTTTTTTTTTTTAGAAAAACAGTCTTACATGAAAAAAATATTCCATATTGCACTCAAAGATCACAACGGCTATAAAACCATCGATCTTTCACATTAGGGCTAAAACAGATTCATGCACTTTGACACTTTGAAATGTCACAACTCGTGCACTCCCCCATCCATATATAAATTTTTGATCTCCTGATAAGACATGTGGCAAGCAGTTTTGTAAGTTGAATTTCATAAAGGTAGCTACTCCCCTTGAAGGACTTCAATGCTGCTAAATCGAGTGTGCCCAAAAGATACGACAATATACCTTCGTAGAAATATATGTCATGTCATCTCCAGCTCGTTATAAACAATATGACATTCACGACTCATTCTGATTTATGATGACATTTATGACTGAATTTCATAATAACAAACCGAGATATAAAAATTCATATTCGAGGTCACACATGTTTGGGACTAAAATCCAGTGATGATCACCCAATCAAATGATTTAGTTTGCAATTAAAAATTTAGCTGTCAACAGTTTTGGGCGAAATGTATATGCATTCTAAAATAAAAGTGAAAATTCAGGTCATTCTATTGGTATTAGAAATTGAATTCATTTCACTTTTACACATAGAAAAGGTGGTGTGTAGATACAAGGCGTAATCAGAAAAAAAAACGCGCCCATTGCCGCCACCTGAATGCAATAGATGGCGTCCGGAAAGTGTGTCACGTAGTACGACGCACGCACGTAGTATTCTAGCGGTTTTTGTTTTCTTTGTCGGAGACTGGTTCTCAAAATGATATAGTATCTTCCGAATCTGAATTTCCCTTGGGTGAAAAGAGTTGCAAGCGAAATGATACATTATGGGCATAATTCTAGAGCTGGTTGATAAGTCACCGACTTTGTGCGTCGCATCAGACGCACGCACAGCGGCATAACTTTCTTCTTCTCCGAGACAGATACCTGCGTATAGAAAACAAAAGCCGATGTGTTTGCTAGGCAATAATACCACGACAAAGCTGTTGCTTTCATTTCCCCTTTCACATTTTGGTTTTGAATATTTTTTTTTTCTTTTTCACGCACAATCAAAAAAAAAAAAACAAAACGGAAAGGAGGCCAAAAATGAACTCGCCGAGATTGCGTACCTACACTCACTTAAGTAGGCTCTCTCGCGCGTTCTTATTTTATGTGTAGTTGCGGTTGATTAATTTTGGGTCACGTGCTTCATTGTGCGTATACGTTGGGTTAGGTTGTATTTATAAGAGAAACCCCAAACAAAAAATCGGGAAAAAAATAAAAACAAAAAAACAGACGTTGACCCAATTTGCAAGGTCCCAGCATTAAACAACCAAATGTGTAGAAGTTTTTTTTTTTTTTTTTTCGTATCTCTATTCAGTTATATGTGGGTGTGGGGGCAGCAAAAAAAAAAATAAAATAAAATAAAACTACAGCTGGAATATTGTAACACGATACGGAACATAGGAAATGGGTTATCAAGACCAGAGATTTATGTTTTAATCCCTTGACAGATTGGCATGTTAGGCACCTATTTGGTTGATTTAGGTCAGGAATTGTATTCGCTTACACACACACACAAATAGATAGCTACGCGTTTGTTTTGTAAACATGACGATAGAGGACGAATGAGACTGTCATACTCACATTTGTTGTAAATTAAATGCAATTCGGATTGTTGTTGTGCTTACCTGGAAAGAAAAGAACAAATTTATTTATTATTATTATTAGCACTTGTGGAGGTATATTAGAAAATGTTATATAATTTGTGTAAAAAAAAGAAAACAATTTTAATTGGTAGAATTGAGAGCTTAAGTGGGTACATATTTCGATAATTAAATCAAGTTCAACTTCTGCAGAATTCTAAACAAAATTTTCAGTTATATTAAATGGAAGGTAACATATTTAAGTCTGAGACAATAGTACCACAAAACGAATCCTATGAACGAAATACATGAAATGTTCAATGGAAGTTACTGTTGATATTTTACATTCACATCACATACTTCTCTTTCGTTCCGCTAAACAGAGAAAACGACATACACTGTTTGTTCACCACACCGCAACAGTACCTATCACGATTACAAACAATGGTTGCTTATAGTTATTTCCTGACTTGATTTTTTTTTTGATAGTGTCAAATTTTGGTCTGTAGCCATAAGTTTTGCCTTAAAGAGACTCTGTATTTATTTATTTTTTTTAACTCTCTCGCAATGAGCCCACTAAGGTGACCAGTGTCTTGTGACGGTTTTCCTCACAATCCTGCGTCTAACCTAACCTAATCCTCGTTCCTAAAGAAATATCTACCCAAAACATATCTCCATTCGGTAGCCCAATTCATAAACATATCCTAGCCTCTTAATAAAAAAAAACCGGTCGACCTAGAAAGCTAGGCGATAGAAGTGAAACTTCATGAAGCAAGATTTAATGTTTAAATGAGGTTGTAGGTACATTGTACACACGAGGACTGTATGGTTTAAAAATCAACTGCTTCCTTGTCGGATTTCGCAACCTTTTTTATAGTCGTCCTCTCCCACAACTAAAGATTCTTCTAGACTCTAACCACAAGTACACTTCTAAACAACAGACACTATTTAAAATTAGCTCTCACTTCTTTATAACCTCAATAACTTTGACGCACTATACAAACTCGATAAATCACAAATGCTGCACAGTTCCCATCTGAATTCTCAATAGAACTCGCCTTAGTTATAGCTCGAAGCCAGCCCACTGTATGTGCCTATACTGAGGTCTATACAACAGACGCCAGATGTAGCGTCATCACGTGAATTTTTCACTTAGGCATGCCGCCACCTTCACCGCTTATGGCTCATTCCGTCCGAGTCAGTGCCGCTTTTTTAGTTCCCTCCGAATCTGTAGCCTTTTCCGTCCTATCCCATGTGTCTAACCTAAGCCTAAGCTGTCTCATACCCCCATATACGTTTCCTCTCGCTTATGCGTTCCATTAGAATTCGGTATTACTGCCAAACTATTCATAAGAAGTTTTACTTTAACATGTCGCTTTTTCGTTTCATCGAACTTCGGAATAACCACTCAACGAGCCATAAGAAGTTTCACTTCATACCCGTTTCCTGTCGTTTTTAAGGTTCCGTTTCCATATGGAGGAACCTTATTGCTTTCGCTACGATGTCTGTCCGGATAAACTAAGCCAATTTTTTCGTTTCATCAGAGTTCCAAATTACTGTCCAATGTGCCAAAGAAGTTTCACCTCAAAAATAAAAGCTCACAAAAATGATTGGTTGTGAGGATCCTATAAAATCCTGAAGAGAAGCATCAAATTTCAAACTTTGTGCGACTACGACTCGGACACACTTCAGCTTCTCATAAGTACCTCCTGACCAAAAACAGCCCGCCAGTCTGTACCACCTGCAACACTGCATTGGACATAACGCATATTCTGGAAAACTGTACCGAATTAAGACCCATCATCAGTAATATAGGACAGGATAGGAGGCGATTATAATAGCAAGCCAACACCAGATCTATAATCCTTCTAAGACTCCTCCAAGTGGAGCTGCTCCCACGATGAAATTGTAGATTCCGGCGAGTTGAGCGAGGAGTCTCATCTCAACCCCAAAAAAAAAACACAAATTACACCTTAAAATTTTTTTGAAAACTGCGCCACCTCTCGTGAACGTCTGGCAAACAGCCGAGAGTAGAGCCGTCCTGAGAAATATTCTTAAATCACCTTTCGGCTTTGCTATAAAATTGTAGGTCCTTTTCACGTGTCCCCAAAAATGACAACACAATCAAAATGGTGGGTTACACGGCTTGTTCTTCTTCCTTTATCTTAAAGAAAATGTTGACAAAAATAATGTCTTTGACAGATCTTAGAAGGTACCTACCTACATTTAGTCAAATACACTGGTCTGAAAAAACTTTCAAAAATGTGAACAATATTACATTACAAGGTTGGATTTTGAAAACCAAAAAGGGGTTCACCTGTAGAATATTATTTTTTCTTAACTCCTTAAAAAAAACATGAGCTCCCAGTTTTACACTGGAAGTTTAAACTATGGTTCAACTGAATCTGAACGTGAGTTTAAATTTGAAGTTCAACTCGTCCGGTTTCACAATATAATCTGAACTTCAATTCAATTGAACTAAGTTTAACGAAATTTTATGAATAGAATTTGACAGTATTGTACAGTATAAGCTTTTGTACGACTTTTTAAAAATTGTTCCTTGTATTTTCTATCAAACAACACACAAACAACGTCAAATATTTGTGTTTTTGACAAACGCCTGATCTGAGGTTTAAACGGCAGAATACTGTAGTTTAACTTGAACTACAGAATGAGCCCCGTTCAAAGTTTAAACGAAACTCTCAAATCAAATTTATTGTTGAACTGAGGTTTAAACTTGAAGTGTAGTTTAAATTCTTACTGTGAAACTGGGGGTAAGTGTTATATGAGAGTCGTCATACCCTGTTTAGCATAAACTAAGCTAACCTCGTAAAACCAAGGATCAATTTTTAATATTCGTTTGGTTTTCCTAAAAAAAATTTATTCCGATCTATAGAATAGTTGGGTAGGTAGTTCTTTTCTATGCGCGTGGTAAATGAACTGTTCATTTCATTGCTGTAAAACTTTTCGACATCTATTTGTCAAAAATGAGTTATAGTTCATAATATGGCCGTCAGTAGTTTCCTACCTGAAGGAAAGCTACTAGAACCGATAAAAAAGTCTATATACCTACTGATAAAATTTGGCTATCAAAGTTTCCTAAAAGTTGCAGCCGCTTAAGAAATTTCGGATTGTTGTTATAGCTTATTAATGGATCTTGAGTACTAATAAAACAATTAGCTGTTATAACCCCATCGAAAATGTAGGAAACTTCATTGCCTCTTATAAGATCTAAGACCTCTTCCTCAGAGATCCAAAGAGCCAATTTTGTAGGTTGTCATAACATCTTAAAAGAGCTGCAGAACCCAAATATTCAGCTTGGTTTAGACAGCGCCTTAGAAGATCTTCAGTATCCATCTAAGAAGTTCGGTTTTGGTACCTTTACAATTATAGTTTTTTTAATTGTTGCTACATTTTAGTAATAGAATGAGAGCTAGCGACGTTTTTTCTCAAGTCATTTTAGCAAGGCTGTAACTTTGTGAGCTTAGTTCGTGGTGACTACTGAACACGAAAATATATTTCTGGCAGCGCTGCGTTGGTTTATATAGGAATGCTATAACCTCAAAAGTGCAAAAAATTTAAGAAATTTAAGTCATTTTAGCAAACTTAAGATTTTGGCATATGTTAATTTATGACCGATATAGACAGAAAATGCAATTGCCAGAAAAGTTTGCCGGTTTCAAAGTTGCGCCAGACGTCCTTAAAAGTGCAATAAAAAGGCAAAATTTAAGTCATAATAGGAAAGCCAATTTTTTGATATTATGTTAGGGACAATATCACAATACTATTTCCTGAAAGCCAAACCAAAACTCCGGTTTCATCCCCCCGCCAGAAGCCCTAGAAGTTCTAACATAACAATTTTGTTTCTTGCATTTTTTTTCTTGTTTTCACATAAATGTTTACAAAAAGTGTAAAATTTGGAACTAAAGTTCATGAAGTTCGGTTACAAAGAGATTTATTTGGAAGAATGTTAGGGTTATCGATGGAACACGATTTTAACATTGCAAAAATGTTATCATATCCTCTAACACCTTTTCCGATGTCAATGTTCCATTTAGGTGGATCTTTATGTAAAACTGATAAGTCTGTTCTCAGAAAAGTGTTGGAAAAAGACGGAAAGCCAGATTCCAAATTATATCGATGTTGTAATTTTAGATGGGTTCTATTTTCTTCATTTAATCAAAGATATTCCAAAAACGATTGGAAATATTTCGAAAAAGTTTTTGGCAATGATTACAAAATTTGATGCGGAGAGAATAGATGTTGTTTTCGACCAATATTTTGTGCCTTCTATTAAGGACTACGAACGATCCCAAATCTTTGCAACAATTTTGAGTACACCATTTCAAGTCCCGACCAAGTAAGACCAACGGATTTCACAAAAGAGTTGAGAAATTCAAAATTTAAGGAAAGTCTTGTAAAATTTTTCATAGACCATTGGAAAGCTGATGAATTTGCTCTATTTATCGGTTCTAAAATTGTTAATTTAAACACTCAATGGAAAAGTAACAAGAGAAATCGATGAAACACTGTCTTGTGAGATTCATGAAGAAGCGGACACAAAAATTGTACATCACATATGCAAGATTAATTTCAAGGAACCATAATAAAGTATCCAAGTTTTTGCAAGTTTCTTGGAAATTAAAAAACAAAGCAAACAATAAAAAATAGATAGATTTAAGGCCGAAAGGCAATAGTAATAAGAATATAGTTAAGTTTAGAGTGCTCGTTAAGAGCCAGTAAGCTAGATTTAGATAAATGTTAGTTTTAATTTAGATTTAATCATTTTTGTCTAGTTTATAAGTTAAAGAAAGAAGTCAATAAAAATGAATTTAAAAGTAAAAAAGTATTAATTTCAAGGCAAATGTAGTAATTAAATGTAGTGACACAGATATTCTTGTTATCCTGTTAGGCAACATGGATCATCTGATTACTGACTCATTACACATTTGGATAAATGTCGGAGTTTTTAACAACAATCGCTATAACAAAGTTGTTCTTGAAGTTAGTCAAATTATTTTGTAAGAGCTTACCAGGATTTCATGCGATTACAGGGTGTGACTACAATCCTGCGTTTTTTAGAAAAGGAAAACAAAAACCCTTCAATCTATTAAAAAAAAACATAGAATATCAGAGAGCGTGTGCCGCAATCGGCGAGCAAAATTTATCAAAAAAGGAAGTTTTTCAGGTTCTGGAAAATTCATATGTAACATATATAACATAAAATCTGTGAATAATGTTGACGAAGCAAGATTTGACCTATTCAGTAAAATATACAAAGCCAAATGTATAACTGAAAAATTTCACAAAAAGTTCAAAAATTTCGATGCAACAAATCTACCTCCATGCCGAAATGAATTGTTTCAGCAGTTATTGCTATACATTGCACTATATCGCGAATGTATGGAAGAATGCTCATTCGAAAATTCCGAATCATTTCATTCCCGAAGAAAATGGTTGGAAACTGTTCGAAAAAACATACCACTTCATTTGGTTTGAAGGAGACCAATTGCCGAAGCTTGTTAGCGATACTGTGGAAAATTGTTATCATAGCAACGATTTTGACACCCTTTCAGGTACCAATCCACATCTACTTTCTGTTATTGCCTATTTAAATTGCATTGTCTTTTTTATATATTTCAACAGACAGCGATGCAGATTTTCACGAGCTGGATTATGAAGACAAATAAAGCTCATTAAATAATGTGATGTGTTATTTGTTTGTTTTTGGTTAAACTTATTGTAAATTTAAATAAATTTATTAATTCATTTGTCGCACTTTATAATTAAAATTTAATGGAAATCCATCATTTCATTCGTTCTTTAGTTCTTCTCAAAAATGTCCGGCTCTGCTTTTTAACTGGACTATTATAACTTTGGCAGTTTATTTTTTTTATTCTTGATAATAGTCAACTGTAACATATCCAAGAATTATATTTATTGGCATTTGATAAAGCCTTTATGGGAGCGTTTTTCTGAAACATTTATATAAAACAAGAAAAAAAATGCAAGAAACAAAATTGTTATTTTAGAACTTCTAGGGCTTCTGGCGGGGGGATGAAACCGGAGTTTTGGTTTGGCTTTCAGGAAATAGTATTGTGATATTGTCCCTAACATAATATCAAAAAATTGACTTTCCTATTTGACTTAAATTTTGCCTTTTTATTGCACTTTTAAGGACGTCTGGTGCAACTTTGAAACCGGCAAACTTTTCTGGCAATTGCATTTTCTATCTATATCGGTCATAAATTAACATATGCCAAAATCTTAAGTTTGCTTAAATTTCTTAAATTTTTTGCACTTTTGAGGTTATAGCATTCCTATATAAACCAACGCAGCGCTGCCAGAAATATATTTTCGTGTTCAGTAGTCACCACGAACTAATCTCACAAAGTTACAGCCTTGCTAAAATGACTTGAGAAAAAACGTCGCTAGCTCTTAGTCTATAAGTTTTTATCCAAAAAATGTCTAATCAGCTCATAGAAAAGAAAAAAAAAATGTCCCCATTTGACAGATTTGTTTGACAGCTATTCATGGAATTTGGCTTCTTACCAACATTTGTCAAATATTCACACGAAAAACTTAAGCAACTGCGAATCATTAACAGGCCAAGGTAGACCACCACCATTACTAAAATATAGAGATTTTCAATTTTAAACCATTTATCACCACCGAGCGTCAACGTGTGACAGCAGCGCCATCACAATTATGATCCATTAACACGCTATATCTCCTTACACGTTCATCCGGAGGAACAAATTTAGCGATAAAAATATCATTTCAAAGGAAATCACAGATCACCCCCTTGCAATGGCAACCCATAAAGTAGAACATTATTATTATAGTAATAATATCGTCGTAGCCTAAAAGCTATAGAAAAACTAGCGCCAACACAAATACAAATTCATTCACATGTGGCTGAGCTGAGACAACAGCGGCCATTATCACTTGAGAGAAACATTGAAAGTTGTTTACCCCCTAAAAGTGTAACGTCACGAGAAATAGTGTAGTCAAGCTCACTCACCCGACCGATT